>JANRMT010062813.1:65058605-65145469 GCA_026402145.1 Polypterus bichir lapradei
TATATATATATATATATATATATATATATATATATATAAAAAGAGAGAGAGAGAGTACACACAAGACAGAAAACCCCGTATATTGAAAAAAAAGTGTATTAAGCACAAACTGTTGAGACTTCTTATTTTTCAGGGGGTTTGTCCAAGATGGCTACATTTCAGTTCTTGACGGTTTCTTTAAGGAAGAGGTGTTTCCAGATGGACCGACCCTGGAAGTGACATCATGGTTGTAGGCACATCAATCTTCCTTTCTGCAAAGGGGAAAGAAGGTGAGAAATCGTTATTGCTTAGCGCTCTTGTGTGTAATGGAGGAGTAATGTGATTAACTAAGCCCTTAATAATATATTGATAATGTGTTACAATAATAAGATATTGAAATGATTTGCTCAGAATCACATTTTATATTTAAGATTAGGACTGACCCAACAGGCATACCCTCTCCCACAGTGACAAGGACTCCTTTCCAGCTTAGAAATAAACTAATTTTTTTTCTCAAGTACAGCGTGATGAAATAGTAGATACTATGGTAATTAGCGACCTGGGTTGATTTCTTTGTTCAGTCACTTTTTCTCCATTTTGATTCCCTACCACATTGCAAAGAAATGCTTGTCAGTTTAACAAGTGACTCTAACTCAACCTGTTACTGACAGACAGACTGACCAGTGACGATTTCTGCTTTGCTTCTGATGCTCTCTGCACAGTTGTTGGCTATCCAAGACACTTGGATGGAATGAGAATGTTAGGCTGGTTAGGTGTGTGTGAGTCTGCTGCGTATTGGAGGGATATTTCACTCATGGCTGGTCAAGGTCTTTAGCATGATTCTGCCACATTCCTATAACAGATACTGTAAAAAGACTGATTTCACTATCTTGTTACATTTTTGTTTGAATAATATTTTTTTGTTTGGCTAATAGTGGTTTATTTTAGATTTTTGATATAGTATGTTTCAAAATCAGTAATAAAGTTTACCTGCTGTCTGACAAAGCCTGCTTTATATGAGAATTCTCTGTTGTTACACATGTGGAGCATTTACTGCTGCTGCTGCTGCTCTATGTTGCCTGCCCTACTCCTTGATAGAAATACTTTCTTTTATCAATGAAGAGGTGAGGAGTATTGATTTAAAGTCACATATACAAAACAGGCTAGCCAGAACAGTATCATTACAGGGAGAGAGGGAGAAAGAGAGGTTCTGTGAGATATCTAAATCACTGCAAAGAAGACTCAGAAAAGACAAACTAAAATGGTTGTGGTATACTGTAGGAAGCTTGTACATTTTTTTCTTAAGCTGGGAAACCATGACAGACAAGTAGAGCATTACATTAAATTACAGACATGGGGAATTCTTCGATGTTGTATGTTAAGCTAAGTAGCAGACAGGATAAGATACAGAGGAACTTATTCCTGTCTCTCTAAGTGTGTTTTTTTAAACTGGAGCTTATTTTCCAGAGTTGATTTGGATGCTCAAGATATTTGCTCTACTGGTGACTGCAGAATGTTTCTTTTTGGGTAAACATTCTAGTAAATGTTACTTCACTGTGTACTGTCTGGCTACTCCCAAAAGCTGCTGGCTAAACATAAAACCCCATTCACCCCTGTTGTTTGTGAAGCCATGGTAGTTAGGTGAATTTGGCTCAGTGGAATGAACTGGGAAGTATCTTAATTTCTTAAAGTTCTATAATTGTCTTTGTGTCAGACAGAAATCAAACCTTTTCTGATATTTTTTTCTTCATAACATTTTTATGTAGTACTTTTGTAGCACATCAATCATAACACTACTCATTCTCTCATTTATCCTGCTTTTGTGCACTGTATTGATGTGTAAATGCTGCAAGGATAAAGGTTAAACTTTTATTTATTTCATTGTTTGTTTATTTATTATCTTTTTCACCTCTTAATTTCAGCATTATTTCCCGAAAGAAAAAATTTGTAAGCAAAAAGATCTGCAGGAGCCTTTCTAATAAAGTGTGATTAAAAGGAAAAAAAAGAGACATTTGAATTCTCAGCCTCAGATGAAAGAGACATGATCGGCTTTTAGATGTGTGCTACCAACTGTTTTTGCTTTGCAAGTTAGTGAAAGGGTGTCTTAGGATGTCATTTCATTTTACTTTGTGAGTCCTAGAAATACATAATTGATGAAAGTAGAATCCAAAACAATTTTCTGCTTCTTGTTAACATCCAAAAAGAAAAAAATAGAGATAGAAAAGAAATGTCTTCCTGTTTCCCGTCACCAAAGGTTTAGTAAACAATTGATTCAGGCTCCTGTAGGAAACATTTTCTATTTCACAAGAGCGGCACAAACAGAAAATAAATCACAAGAAAAGCAGTGTATCTGAAATAATAGAATTTTGACTTTTAATTTTTTACTAATTACATCCAGAAGTTTACTGTAGAGGCAGTAAAGTTTCAGGATTGTTAGTTGCCCTGGGCTGGGTACACCATGTATTCTATTGCTTATTATTAGAGATGAGACAAAAATGAAAGTTTCCCTCTCATGGCATTAGAGACCTGATTTGCTCAGTGATATCCCCTCTAAAAAACGTTTGCACATGGTCATCAGAGGCTATTTGACAGCATCAAGTGGAAAGGAAGAGCCAGAGGTGCAGTGTGCCACTTCTTCACAGGACACACTCTTTCCTACTGGAGCATTTTTAAGATGTGGAAGAAATTAGAACTTGCGTAGACATAGGTGCAGACTCCATATATTCTGTGACTGGGCTTGGAGTCAATCTTAGGCTGTGAGGCAGAAATGCATCACTGTAGCAAACACTTCAATAAACTGACCATCATAAATTGCTTCATCTGAAGGGTTTTCACTGAGAACAGGACATACAATATTCTCTAATGCACTGGATAATTTGCTAATGTAATCAGATGTACTGCTAATTTTCCTGAAAAGATAAATAAAATATTTTCCAAGGCGAACTTATTTTTTCATAGTCTTGGTCTAATACATCAATTAGCACGCCAAGATTGTGCTGAGGTATTAATTTACATCTTGAGATTGCATGCATTTTGTAAAACAGTGTATCCAACTGAAGTCTAGTTGTGTTCTTCAACTCACTCCTTCTGAAGTAAATTATTTACCCTCCTGGGATGTGGGAATTCCTGAAGCTTGAGTTGCGAATGGTGCTGTGGCTGCTTTCTTGAGAGCATTTTCAGGACAATATTATACATTTTGTCTAAGGATTTAGACAGATAAGCTGTCGGGCCATTGACAAATACAGTATACCAGCAACATGTCCAGCTATGAAGAAGATTGCTGAAGCATATTCTTGTAATACAAGTTTCAGTTCCCCATTTTTTTACTTTACATGGATTTATGGCATATATATATATATATTGTCACAGAAGGCTGGGGTTCTTACCCAGCCGGGACGCCTGGAATGACCGGAAGGTGGCATTTATGTCCTCCGGGCCACAAGGGGGCAACCACCCTGGATTAGGAGAGGACCACAGGAGAGGAGCAAGGAGATTCCAACCCATTGGGACCCGTGGCCACCGGTAGGGGGCACCTCAAGTCTCATGGATCCCGGGAAACATTTACTTCCACCACACCCGGGAGTATGGAGGAAGATCCTTCCAGGGACGCCCAGAGTGCTTCGGGGTGCAAGGGCAGCACTTCTGCCACACCAGGGGCCTCATGTATAACGCGGTGCTTAGAATTCGCACTATAACATGACGTAAGCACAAAAGCCGAAATGTGCTAACGCACAGAAAAATACAGATCCAGGAATCTGTGCATATTCCAACTTCCGCATTCTTCCGCTACATAAATCCCGGTCAGCGTGAAAAGTAACGCTCGTGCACGTGCCTTCTATCCCGCCCCAACTCCTCCCAGAATTACGCCTCTTTGAATATGCAAATCAATATAAAGCTCAGCATTCTGTGAAAAGACAATGAGAAAAGCACAGGGGAGAATATAAGAATTTCAGCAAATACCAAGTGGAGGCAAAGGAAAAACATACTATTTGTTTATTTAAACCGTGGTATAATCAACAAAAGGAAGTTGATCGAGTGACATAGTGTGTTGGAGAAACTTGAAAGCTCACGTTCACAAAGTTGCACAGTGCCGGAAATCAAATAAGTTGTCAGACATCAAAGTCGCCGTGAAAAGGTGAGTTGTAGCCCAATGTCTAAATGTCATATGAAAGCTTATTAGAGTACAGAGAAAAAAAAAAAAAAAATGTCAAATTCAATCTCGAAATTTCCACTTTAATCATGTAGTTTATTTTGTCATTAAAGCAGAACATCAGAAACTTCATCTTAAAATCGCTTAATTAACCAGTTTCTCAAATCACATTTTAATTAAAGTAGCACGTTAAATGCTTTGTTTGTATGTGATCTTCTATGTGCTCTATGTGTGTGAATCACTACTTGCTTCTTAAACCGGCTCTCTTCCTCCGACTGGACACAGAATCCTTTACATTCGTGATATTACAGCTCTCTGAATAACTAAAATACTGAGATGTATACGTGATATCATTTTCATGATGATAAGAGTTAAAGCACGTTATTAAACATGGATTTCACAGCGCAGTGATTGTGCGCAACATTCGATGAAATTATTTATTGCAGCAGTACTCATGGGCGGCTCTTGGCTTGTGGCGGCCCTGGGCAGAGAAAGAATTGGTGGCCCCTTCGCCCGCCAATGTCAATATGGTATCTTATGCACGGTGGATGGCCACGTCCGTTGAGGACACTGCATAGCCGCCTCGTGCTCATGACACAAGTGTTTAACTTTTGTCGAAATTTGCCGCTGCGTTTTTAGCTGAGTCGTTATTTTCTCTTTCTGTTTTATATTCAATATATATTGGCGTAGCCGCCCCTGCAGTCCTTGCTTTTCTTTCCCCAAGTAACCGATCGCCACACAATCAGCTCTGTAATAGATGTTAAGCCATCTGTATGCTTAGAGCGCCAATTCTTCAAAACGTTTAAGGAACATTGAAATATCTTCGTAGTACATGTTTAATTATTCTATCCTTCACGCCAGTCCCAGTGAAGAATATAGATTATTTAAATGAAGTTAAAGTTTTATCTGTATTATATAATAAACATATTTTGCTGCATTTCATCTTAAAAATGATATCGTCATCATATGTAAATACGCGCTTTATAAAGTGGCTCAGGTTGTGTAATATTATAACTGTAGTGCAAGTTTACAGTGGGGTGATTGTACTTATAAGTACAAACAGTTCTACAAGGAGCAATTGATTAATTGTGTTTAAAGTTCTTGGGATGAAACTGTTTCTGAACTGCGAGGTCCGTACAGGAAAGGTTTTGAAACGTTTTGCCGTGGCTGAGACAGCGTGCTTTATACTGTATACCGATAATTCTGTTTCTGATCAGCTGCTGCTGTGATTCCCCACTCAGATACAGTGATATAAATACTCCGGGTGGTGCAGTGAGAGTAATATGGAAAAAGATGATCCGCTGTGGCAACTCCTAATGGGAGCAGCTTAAAGAAGAAGAAGGTGCAGTGAGAGGAACAATGCTAAAGCAGTTATGGTATTTGGAATACTATGGCTATTCCCTGGACCATTATATTGTTACAAGTTAATTACAATCAGATCCATTACACTAATAAACATTATGCAGTTAGTTTCAGTGTATTTTTAAAGCCGCATCAAGAAAATAAAAGAGTAACCACACAGGAACAGTAGCACTGAGTTTGACGCTGGGTGCTGCCAGTCTGCAAAACCGAGTGGAGAACTTGCGTACGACAAGGTATGGGGTACCGAAGAAAAGTGCGTGGCTTTACGGCAAGTGTAGGTTTTATACATCGCAATTCGAACGTGGAAAAGTTCTTTCACAACATTTCTGTGTGTACGCACCGTTTATACATGAGGCCCCAGGAAGTGCTGCCAGAAGGACGTCATCAGGCACCTGGAGCACATCAGGGTGGGAATAAAAGGGGCCGCCTTCCTACAATCGAGGAGCTGGAGTCGGGAGTGGGAGCAGGACGAAGCTCCCATAAGGAGAGGAAAGGCAGTCATGGACATTGAAAAGAAGCCTGGAAGAGGAGTGGTTGGTGCTGGGAGAACTGTTTGCTGTGTACGGGACTGTGTATTAGTGTTTAATAAACGTGTGCTTTGATAAAGATGTGGTTTCCAACTGGTGGTGTCCGGGCATGTCTCACAATATATATATATATATATATATATATATATATAGTACTTGCCATGTACTGCAAATTGTAATAAGTAATGTGAGGATAAAGTTGTATGGTAATTACTTTTTCAAGTAAAAAGAGATACATTTTAAATAAGCCTATAATTATTATGTATACTTTGGTCTAGCTGCAGTGGGCTGGCGCCCTGTCCATGGTTTGTTCCTGCCTTGCGCCCTGTGCTGGCTGGGATTAGTTCCAGCAGGCCTCCATGACCCTGTGTTATGATATAGCGGGGTTGGAGGATGACTGACTGACTTACTTTGGTCTAGCTATGGTTTTTCAATAATGGTGTGAGAATTGACACTTAAACTGATAACAGCGAATTAGAAATCAATGAAAAGTCTATTGATAAGGTTAAGCTGACGTGATGCCACAGCAGTATTTGAGCTTTTTACTAGTTTTGTTGGCACAGAGTGTAAAGTACAAGTAGTAAATTAAACATATGATTTTCTGGTCTGGTATAAAATTTAAATTACCAAGGTAGGGAAGAAGAGTTTGACACTACAGTACTAAGACTGTGAGGTGACATTGCTATTTGGTGCCTTTAAGTGTTTTAGCATTGAAGAAGTTAATATAATTGTTGCTGGTATTCAAGGTGCCTCAGATATCTCATTTGTCTAATTGGCAATAATCAGATTAGCAATGTCTTTATGACTGTTCTTTGGTTTTTTTGTGAGAACCACTATTTTCTGCTAGTTGTGCATGGCACCAACTACATTTTTTGCAGTGTCCACTACTAATTTTAAGATCAAATGTGGCTTCATTATGATCACCATACTAAAATTGCAGTTCATCAAGGACTTTATCTGTGTATTGGATTTAACTGAAAAAAATAACAAACACAAATTTTTGTAGTTTAGTTAGGGGAAAATATATCTGCATAGTGTAAGGACCTTATTGAAATTAAACTTTCATTTCATTTACTTTATCTGTTATTCCTACTCTTTTGTCTATCCTCGAATTTTCCTTTGCTCTGCTTTGTTCTGTCTTTTGGTACCTCCCTTAGTTTTAAAAAAAGCTAAAAGGTGCTTCCACCAAGGCTTCAGTGCTAGAGTCCTGCCTGCCCTTTTGACTTTGTTCATGGCCTGTCCCATTGCACAGACTCCTTCAATCTTACGAAGATCACAAGAAACATCTACTCAAGCCAGAATATACTGATGAAGAGCTTTAAAAGACTGAAGATGAGAGAAAAAAGAGAAACAGAATAAGAGAGATAAAATGAAGAAAATATGCAGTCTGATGGTACTGAGAATATCCAGTCAACTGGCAAGGTAACTTGAAGGTATCATGATTACCTTAAGGGACATTTCATTTTCAGATCCTGGCTATGTGCATTTTCAAAACTATTTTAATGGAAAGAGAAATCACTCTAAAGCTCCATACATGGTTTTGGTTATTTTAATTCTTTATGTAAATGAGTCCCCACTATGATGGTGGCTGTGAAGAAAGACCAGTAAGAAACAACCTTAGCAGCAGCTCTAACATCAAGTTGCTATTGTAAAATAAGTCTTCAGGCATAGGCGTCTACAGAAAATTTTGCTGGGTGAGGGGAGGGCTAAATGTTTTGTGAACCACAAAATTAATGAACGTTCATAGAGACGAATATTTATACATGGTCATGGTACAGGTGCTCAAAAGTATTTAGGCAAACTAACATTAATATAATGATCATTTTGAATATTTGGTTGAAAATCCCTGGCACTCAATGACTACCTCAAGTCTAGAACCCATGGTGTTTTCCAAGTGCCGGGTTTCCACCCTACTGATGCTTTGCCTCACCTTTACTGCAGCTGTCTTCAGATGCTGCTTGTTTGTTGGACTTTCTGCTTTCAGTTTTGTCTTCAGCAAGTGAAATGCATGTCCAATAGGGCTGTATTTACTTTCATGATCTTCTCTTGATTGTAGACTTTGGCAGTGATAGGCCTTCCTCCCAGAGAGTGTTCTTAGTTTGGCTAAATGTCGTGAATTTTTTTTTCTTTGCCAAGCAAACAATTCTGTGATCATCCAGAACAGGTATCTTCCATGTTTGTCTGAGCCTTCTGGTGTTACTTAGCTCACCAGTGCGTTCCTTCTCTTTGATTGCTTTAACCACTCCTGGGGCCTCATTTATAACACTGTGCATAGAACTCACACTAAAACATGGCATACAGACAAAAGCGGAAATGTTCGTAAGCACAAAAAAATCTAGATGCATAAATCTGTGCATTCGCCAACTTCCACGTTCTTCCACTCCATAAATCCTGATCAGCGTGAAAAGTAACGCACACGCACGCGCCTGCTGCCACTCCCCAAACTCCCCCCAGAATTACGCCTCTTTGAATATGCAAATCAATATTAATAGCCCTTAAGTTCAGCGTTCTGTGAAAAGGCAATGGCAAAAGCACCAGGGGGAAATAGAAGAATTTCAGCGAATACCAAGTGGAGGCAAGTAGAAACATACTATTTGTTTGTTTAAACAGTGGTATAAACAACAAAAGGAAGTTGATCGAGTGACATAGAGTGTCGGAGAAACTCGAAAACTTAAGTTCACAAAGTCGCACAGTGCCTGAAATAAAAAAGAAGTCATCAGATATCAAAGTTGCCGTCAAAAGGTGAGTTGTAGCCCACCGTCTGAATGTCATATGAAAGCTTATTAGGGTACAGAGAAAAGAAATAAAAATAAGGGCACAGTGAGAAAAAAGCTCAAAATGCCGACTTTTTTCTTGAAATTTCTACTTTAATCACAAAGTTTATTTTGTCATTAAAGTAAAACATCATAAACTTCATCTATAAATCGTTTAATTTACTAGTTTCTCAAATACCATCGCAACTAAAATAGCATGTTAAATGCTTTGTTTTGTATGTATTCTTCTATGTACTCTGTGTGTGAATCACTACGTGCTTCTTAAACGGGCTTTCTGTTCCTCCAACAGGACACAGCATCCATTACATTTGTGATATTACAGCTCTCTGAATAATTAAAATACTGTGATGTATACTTGATATCATTTTGATGATTATTGGAATTAAAGTATGTATTAAACATGGGAACACGGTGGCGAAGTGATTGTTCATGGCTCACGCAAAATGCTTGCTATGCTGTGCGCAACCTTCGATGAAATAATTCCTGTCCTTCCTTTTCTTTCTCCAAATACCCAATCACCACACAATCAGCTCTGTACCATCTGTAAGCTGAGAATGCTGATTCTTCAAAACTTTTAAGGAACATTGAAGTATCTTCTATCCATCTATCCATCCAGTGTCGCGCCAGCCCCAGCAAGAATACAGCGTGAGGCAGGAACAATCCGTGAATGGGTATCCTCACATGTTTAAATATTAACAATACAGATTATTTAAATGAAGTTAAAGTTTTATCTGTATAATATAATAAACATATTTTGCTGCATTTCATCTTAAAAATGATATCGTCACCATATGTAAATACGCGCTTTATAAAGTGGCTCAGGTTGTGCAATATTGTAACTGTATCACAAGTTTACAGTGCGATAATCATACTTATAAGTACAAACAGTTCTACAAGGAGCACTTGATGGACTGATTGAGTGCGTTTATAGTTCTTGGGAATGAAACTGTTTCTGAACCGCGAGGTCCATACAGAAAAGGCTCTGAAGCGTTTGTCATATGAGAGTAGTTCAAATAGCACAGCATGG
This sequence comes from Polypterus bichir lapradei, assembly GCA_026402145.1. Taxonomy (NCBI): domain Eukaryota; kingdom Metazoa; phylum Chordata; class Cladistia; order Polypteriformes; family Polypteridae; genus Polypterus; species Polypterus bichir. The sequence continues at coordinate 65,068,425 of JANRMT010062813.1, forward strand.
CTGAGGCAGCATATGCTTGATGCTGTATACCGATAATTCTCTTTCCGATCACCTGCTGTAGAGCTGTGATTCCACACTCAGATACAGTGATATAAATACTCAATGTGGTGCAGTGAGAGTAATATGGAAAAAGATGATCCGCTGTAGCAACCCCTAACAGGAGTAGCTGAAAGAAGAAGAAGAAGGTGCAGTGAGAGTAAGAATGCTAAAGCTGCTATGGTATTTGTAATAGTTTGGCTATTCCGTGAACCATTATATTGTTACAGGTTAATTACAATCAGATGCCTTAAACTAATAAACAACATGCAGTTAATTTCAGTGTATATGATAAAGTTGCGTCAGGGATGTGGATCTAAAAAAGAAATGGAAACCACAATGGAACAGAAACACTGCTTTGACTTTGCCAAACAGAGCGGAGAACTTGCGTATGCCAGGGTTTGAGCTACCGTGAAAATGTGCGTGGCTTTACGGTAAGTTTAGATTTTAAACATCACGATTTGAGCGTGGAAACGGGAGTATGCAACATTTATGTGCGTACACACTGTTTATACATGAGGCCCCTGGTGTTTCTGCTATCTTCTGCTATGTCAGTATGCATATGTCGATCAAACACAGGAAGCTCTCCAGTCTATGTGTGACTTTATTCTGTAGGAAGGTAAGTAAATAAATATAGGTAAACAACATTCAATGTAGCTTTTATATAAGTAGCGTATAAATGTTTTTATATAAAGACCATCAAAAAAAATAATCACAAACAGAACTTTTCACAATTCCTTGCCGACCTCTATAGGCCCTGCTGTTTCATTGAAGGACATGTGTGTGGCAGATTCACTGGCAGGATGATGCCCAACCTTTTGCTGCATCCAAACGGTGCAATCTTTCACCTTTACGCCTGGCACAGCCGCGTTCTTATGTGTGAGGGGACGCTTCTTGCTGGGAGGGCTTCTCTTCCCTTTCTTCGATGTAGAAATCCTCATCCTCATCTGAGTTCACCTCTGTTATAGCACGTCTTAATTTGAAAACTGCAGTGTCAGATTGGGGGAAGTGTGAACATGACTGAGAGAATAAAACTGAATAATAAAAAAAATGCTAACCTTTACAAGTACCATAAATTTACACTGGCTATTACGGACTCAAATCAAATGTATGTTTTTATTCCATGGTAGTAATAATAAGAGGAACTCACTACTCAAAACAGTAAATGCAGGAAAGACCACGAATCGAACCTGCAACCTATTGATTATAAGGCAGCAGTTCTTACCTCTGCACCAACCAAGCGGGCGTGTTAGTGTCGTCCCCTAACCCAATTTCTTTTTCTTTAATTATATTCTTGAATAAAAGTACACTTGTTTTGTTATACTTTTACCTTTTGTGAAAATGTTTATTTGATATTTGGACTTCAGTCTTCACATATTATACACTTCATGTCAACATTTTGTCATTAATACTATAACATGCAAAAAGTTTCTGTTTTAGTTATGTGTTCAACATTTCTTGCCTTGCATTTCCTGTCATCCTACATTTAACCAGATCATGGTAGACATGGAACACACATGAAATGTATGTATTCCAAATAACAATATATTATTTACCCTTTACAATTCCAGGTGCCTCACAGCTAGATAAACAGACTTGAGATGGGAGAACTTCAGCTGCATTGGTGGGGGATTGGATAGCAGGCTGCTTGTGCTGATTGACACATTTGCAAAACAAAGACGCTGATGAGGAGGTGCGAGGGAATTTAAGGTGGCCCGGGATTATAACTTTTTTCGTAGGTTTTAGGGATTCTAGTGTTAACAGTGCCAGCTGCCAAATTAAAATTCCACACTTGAAATCAAGTCCAGACATTTCACCTGCTTAATAGTTAATGAAATAATGAAGGATATGCTCACATCTAGCTATGGAACCGGTTTTCAGTTAATTGTCCAAATACTTTTGTGCCCCTGAAAATGCCGGGACCATGTATTAAAAATGGCTGGCATTCCTAAATGGCTCATACGATATTTCTGCTAAAGTTTTTGTAATGCTGAAAACCTACACTTCAATCATGTCATTATTTCAAATTCATTGGGGTGGCGTATCGAACCAAAATTACGAAAATTGTGCCACTGTCCAAATACTTATGGACCTGACTGTAACTAATAAAAGAGAAAGGTAAACAGTATATTTGGATGATGTTAATTTACATTATTACAAAATAGCCAAAATTACATCTAAATTTTTTATTTTAAAGAGAATTTTTACAATTAATTATTATATTCCTTTAAACAAGTAAAGTCTAAGATTGTGTGAGTGAATAGGGAAGACTATAATATATACTGCTAAAAATATTAAGGGAACACTGAATCATCACAGTTTAACACCAAGTCATTTAAACTTCAGGGATATCAATTTGTCCAGTTAGGAAGTATAAAGGATTGTGAATCAACTTCATCTGCTTTGGTGCAAGTGAGAGTGACAACAGGTACACTGGAGAGGCAACAGCAAGACAACTCCCAAAAAAGGGAATGGTTTTAAAGGTAGTGGCCACAGACAATTGCTCTTTCCTTATCCATCCTGACTGATTCTTCTCAAGTTTTGCATTTTGCTAGTGTCCTTGTCACTGCTAGTAATATGACGGTACCTGCAGCTGATTCAGGTTGCACAAATTGTCCAGCTCTTTCAGGATGGCAATTCATACGTGCCATTGCAAGAAGGTCTGCTGTGTCTCCCAGCACAGTCTCAAAGCATGGAGAAGATACCAGGAGACAGACTGTTACAAGAGAATAGCTGGACTAGGCTGTAGAAGGGCATCAACCCAGCAGCAGGATCTGTATCTGCTCCTTTGTGTGTGGAGGAACAGAAGGAGCACTGCCAGAGCCCTACAATTGACCTCCATCTGGCTACAGGTGTGCATGTTTTTGACCAATCTGTTAGAAATAGACTCCAGGGTGTGGCCTGAGCCCCTGATGTTCTCTAGTGGGATCTGTGTTCACAGCCCATCACCATGCAGCTTGATTAGCTTTTGCCAGAGAATACCACAATCGGCAACTCTGCCACTGCTGCCCCATTCTCTTCACCAATGAGAGCAGGTGCAGACTTCAGCACGTGATAGATCTAAAAGAGTCTGGAGATACCATGGTGAATGTTATGCAGCCTGCAACATCATCCAGCATGACCGGTTTGGCGGTGGGTCAGTGATGGTCTGGGAAGGCATATACTTGGAGGGTTGTACAGACCTCTACGTACTAGGCAACAGTACCCTGACTGCTGTTAAGTACTGGGATGAAATCCTCAGATCCACTGTCAGACCATACCCTGGTACAGTGAGTCCTAGGTTCCTCTTGGTGATAATTCCAGAGTGTGTATGCAGTTCCTGGATGACGAAAGCATTGATGCCATTGACTGGCCCACAAATTCCCCAGACCTGAATCCAACTGAGAACCTCTGGGACATTACGTATCTGTATATCTGACGCCACTAAGTAGTGCCACAGACTGTCTAGGAGCTCACTGATGCCCTGATTTAGGTCTGAGAGGAGATCCCACAGGACATTATCAGCAGTCTCATCATTGATTTAAGTATTTGCTTAATTTTTTTGAGAAGTGAACATGGCCAGATCTACCATGAGAGTGACTTGTGTTTGCACCCTGGGGCTTTGCTCTTGAAAGAGCCTTAGCATATATTAGAGAAAAAATGTCTAATCACAGCAAGAGTCCACATTTTCACTGACAGTTGAGGAACTTGCAGCAATCCATTGTCCAGCACACACCTCAGTCTCATTTCAATCTTCATGATTATAAACCTAGCCAATTAGACACAAAAAAGCACTCATAAAAGAAAATTATGAGTCCTGGCTGGCTGTCATGAGTGGTGCATTATCAGAGCAGAGGTCTCCTAGGTCTCTCTTATAAGACCACACATTAAATGTGTTACTGAACTGCAAAAAAAATGGATGGTCATTCAAAACAAGAGCCCAGTGGTGAGGTAAAAAAAAGTGAAAAAGAGAGAGAAAAACCCTGTTCTGTCGAAAACTATACCAGACATTAACAACGTAAATAGAATAATAATCTGAATAAGTACTTTCATCAAGTGCTGCAGCCACTTCTAGCAGCTTTGAGTGAATATATTACATTAAATAGGCATTAAAGATTGGAAGCCAAATGTCTACCTTTAATAAATCCGGTTTGGTCTTGTGATATTACTGAAGGGAGCACTTTCTCAATCCTTCTAGCTAGGGCTTTGGAGAGTATCGTAACATCATAATTCAGAAGTGAGATTAGTCTGTATGATGCACATTGTAATAAGTCCTTATTTTTCTTAGTAAAATGCTTGGTGAGTTTGAGGTAGAATTTTTTTGTCTCTAGCTTCTATAAGAGGGGAGCTCTTAACTGAATTTTTTTTATAAAATAGAGCAGGGTAGCCATCAGGACCTGCTGCTTTCCCACTCTGAAGTGAGTTTATAGCGTTTAGTAATTCTGATAGTGTCAGAGGTTTGTTCAATTCCTCTGCACTTAGAGTAACTAGCTGTGCTATCCGTAATGTATCAAAAAGCACATTCGATTGTGTCTTGTTTTCATTTCAATGGAGTAGAATATAAGGACTTATAGTAGTCTCTAAATGTATGCATTATATTTTCATGGCCAATGATTCTATCTCCATCTGTGCTGGTGATTACTGATATTACATTGTGAAATTCCTGCTTATGGATTTGTTGCACTAAGATCTTGTTTGCCTTCTCTCTGTGTTTGTAGTAATGATGTTGTGATTTAAAAATGATTTGTTCTGTCTCTTTTGCTGTCAAGACGTTGAGTTCTGATTGCAAAGCCTGTCTTTTCCTAAAACGTGCCTCATTTGGAGACCTGTCTTGTTCTTTATATTCTGGTAATTTCATTGATTAACTCTGATGCCCTCTTGGTTTCTGATTTTTTTTTTGTGGGACAGATATTAGATAATCTGTCCTTTAAAAGAAGCCTTCAGAGTTTCCCAGAGTATTCATGCAGAAACCTAAGATAATTTGCTTGGATATAAATTATGTACATTTCTCATCAGCTAATGACATGGGGTTAAGATGCCAGCTGTGAGATGAGTATGTGGAGCATAGTGATGTGAGCTCCATTATCAGAGGGGCATGGTGCGAGAATTGATCATGAGCAAGAAATTGCTATTTATAAAGAAATAATCATTTCTTGAGTAGCAATGATGTGCTGGTGAGAAGAAGGAATATGTTCTTAATAGTGATGAGCAAGCATGCTCGGCCGAATATGTGTTCGGCTCGAGCATCGCTATGCTCGGAGCATGGTGCTGCTCGAGTCTCCGCCCCGTACGTTTCACGGGTTGGAGACAGCCAATCAAGGGGCAGGTAAGTACTGCCCTCACTGTAATGCCAGTAGTCATGTCAGGTGCTAAAATTACAGTGATTGGCTGGCCGGAACACGTCATGTTTTAGAGCGTCAGCTCACCTGCAGGCACTGGCATATAATGTTTTAGAGCGTCATTTTTCCTGTAAAATTGATTTTTTTGGGGGGTTTTGGGCGTGTTTTTGTCACTCTGTAAAAGTGGCGTACAACTTGGACAAACTGGTTCCCAGCAGCGACTAGGGAGTCCAAGATGCATCCAGACATCGTGCCCATGCTGTTCCCAGTCCATTTGGGTGGTGTTTCTGTCACTTTATGACCTTTTCCAATGGACCAGGCACCCTCCCCTCTTCAGAGCAGGGGGTGCCTGGTTGTCTCCCATTGACTTACATTATACTCGGGTGCTCGCTCACTTTGGTGCTTGCTCATCACTAGTTCTTAAGTATAGTTTTAGAAATCACCATGGGTCTGATAAGTTATGATCAATTAAAAACTTTGTAATTATTTTTGCAGTGTAAGATGTTGTCACCCCTGTAGCTAAAGTTCTAACAAGGTCTTGTTTAAAGTACAATTAAAGTCTCCGGCCATTATAATTTTATGAGTGTTCAAGTTAGGAATGGATGCAAATATGTTTAGGATGAAATCTCTATCATTCACATTGGGTGCATAGATATTTATCAAAATCACTTTACAATTAAATAAATTACCCATAACCATCACATATCACCCTTCACGATCTGATACTACATCTGATACTACAAATTAAATTGTTCTGTGAATTAAGATTTCTATACCTCTAGTGTTCTTTCTATATCTGGAGTGGAATATTTAGCCAGTCCTGTCACTTTGCAACTGAAACTGATCCTTGCTTAATAAGTGGGTCTCCTGTAAAAAACACTATCTTGGTGTTTAGACCTGTTAGGTGAGAGAATACTTTCTTCCGCTTTAGTTCATGATTGAGACCTTTGACATTCCAGCTCACAAAGTTTGCTGTTTGGTCATAGAAACATTTCTTCTGAACTTTTGTTGTCATTCTAAAATCTTAAATTAAGCTTGTACATTGTTACATATGAGAGCTTAAACTTAATTACCAATATTGCAAGGAGTTATGACTATGAAGGAATGTTGTCGTGTTGGCACTTACAATTGTGGAGATGAAAAGGATAGATCAGAAATAGCTTGCTCTCTTTCTCTCTTCCCTCATATTTCACAAAATCCCAGTCCTCTGATTTTATGCACTTTTGGAAGCAAATTAAATTTCCCCCAACACGAGAGTGGGCATGTAGAGTGATATAATTAAACATTTAATGAATGGATATAATACTTAGTGAAATTAAATTTTAAAAGAATGTTCACTTACCGCCTGAAAAACTGAACTGCGTTTGGATGGCAAGAGGAGGGGCACTTTGCTTGTCCACTTTTTCGTAAACATTTTTCATTTAATAATGTGGCAAAAATAAAAGTAAAAAATCAAAAGCACAACATTTTTAAACAGTGACAGCATGAAACACAGCCCTGAGACAGACAGCCAGTGTGCCCTCTTTTTACATTGTTTTGGAAGCAGATTCAAAATAGGAGGGTGTCTTGATGTGGTTAATGAAATTTGGATGCAAATGTAACAGAATAAAATTTGAATACAAGGATTACAAATAACAAAAGGTTAGTGTATAATCAAGTAGTAAAAGCTGGAAATGTGAAGTAACAGTTGAAAACGCAATTTAATTAATAGGTTTACCAAGATAATTCCAGTTCAGAACCATTAAGGCAAAGACAGCAAAACGGCAGATGCCCATGTCTTCAGGCTAGATTTAAATGTTGAATCTGATTGGGCTTCTCTAACAAAAATTGCATAACAAGATCGGATATATTGGATAGCAAAAGCAAAGCCCATTATGCTTGTGGGTATGTGCAGCAGTGTGTTCTGTGTGAAACTAGTATCCAGCTGGCTGATTAGTTCTCTATGATGTGACTGTCCCCAGCCTTATAACAGATAAAGATGGGTTTGAATATGGACATGTTTTGGATTGTATTAGTTTATGATAGGTATTGCTTGTGATTTGAACATATGTATTAAAACTGCTGTGGAAAATCAAAATTGACTGAAAATAACATTTTTCAATATTTAATAAAGTGTGAGAAGAACAGTTATTTTTAAATAAAGCTTGTGTATCAACAAAGTTTTTTTAGCTTTGAGCTTGTGAAGAAAATGTCTGTAGTATTAAAAATGACTGTTTTCTGCTTCAGGACAGTTTGAATGCATAGAAGGGGAGAAAAAAAAAACTTGTTTGACATGTTAAATCTCCGTCATCTACCCCTTGTGGAAGCATTTACAAAATTGCCACATTCCCTTTAAGAAAGAAAAAAAAACTCTTGGCCCAAATTAGAGGAAGTTCCATACATCCACTTTATCAAACTCCCTGGCAGATCAGTGTGTCAGGTTATTAATAATTTTGTCTGTGTTTTACAGATGTTACACAAATGAATGTTGCATGGTCATAGTCTCCTGACACTTTAACTCTAGAGGTGGCAGGTAGAGACCCAAATCTGTCTCCAGCTTGGCTACTGCAGTGGTGGAGGGGATCTGGGGTCTGGAGGGGATAGAGAAAATACAGAAAGAAACTGCTTAATATGAGGAAATATTCAGCAATCATTTTTGTTTTACTAGTCTTATTTCTCTTACTTTTTTTGATTTGTTTATTTCTTTTAGCTGTCATCTGGCAAGCGCAAAAAATGGTTTGATGCAATTTTTCATTCTTTTGGTGACAGTCCTTGAGAAAGGTCCATTTATTCCGAACTCTTAAGAGGTCAGGAGGTTTGAAGCTGTGGAGAAGCTGGAATGAACCCAAGATAAGCTTCATTCTTTTTTGTTTTCAAACTGTACAGTACTAGTAAAAACACAAAAAAAGCTAATTATTTCCTCTTTTGCTGTCTTTGGAGTCTGATACAGACACTAAACACATGGTGCTTGCCTCATTGTAATGACCTGTGAAATGGTACTTTTGATATGAGCGCCAGTACCTTGGTTACAAAATTATAAAATACAGTATTAACAGACTATAAATAAAAAGATCATGAACACAGGCTTTATCCTCAGAAAAATGAATATTCTAGAAAAGTAGTTCTAGTCTATGCTGGGAAAGGCAGAATTCTTTTAACACCCATACAAATGAAATTGGTGAATCTATATAATGTACATGACATATAAATGATATTGGCAGACATATTTAAAAATTTCCAATATACAGATTCTTATGCCTTGAAAGGTGGTGGATTGTTCTTTTAAGAATACAAAATATTTAAAATTAAACACAAATACACCACTGCCATCTCCCTTTATATAATGGGTCTAGACCCTTTCAATTTTACATAGGAAACTATAAAACAGATGGATGGAAATGCAAAATTAAAGAGAAAATCACAACAAAATAAATGCCTGGCTGCCACGCTTAAACCTTTTTATGAAGAATTTTATTCTAACTGGAGATGGGATGCACAACTATTTGCCTTTCTGTCACACTGTTTTCTCATGCCTTATTTTTAGACTTCACTTACGTTTTAAAAAAGTCTTGAGTATACCAATGCTCCAAATTTACATGTGGTTTATATTCTATTAATGGTGCACTGCTCCAAATTTGCATGTTGCTTATATTCTATTAATAGTGCCATTGCAAGAGCCATGAGAGCAACTGTATCTACAGTAGCCAAGAAGTACCACTGCATTCCAGGTTTCTATTGGCTGTTTATGTGCAATTTACTTCCATAATGGTGTTGTCACACTAATCCATTCTGACCCATTAACACTAAGTATGTGTCCTTTCCCCGCTGCTCTTCTCACTGACTGTACTTCTGGCGATGCGTCTGTCCAACTTCTTAAATTTGCAGATGACATCACACTAATAGGTCTCATTTCAATGATTAGTCTGTGTACAGACAAGAGGTGGAAAATCTGATATTGTGGTGCAGCCATCATAATTTGGTCCTTAACATTCAAAAACCTCAGGACATGATCATAGATTTCGGGAAACAGTCACCTGCTCACCTATCACTTGCTATAAATGGCTCAGCCATTGGGATGACAGAACCATTTAAGTTTCAGGGCACTGTGCTGTCACAAAACCTTACATGGGGCAATAATATCACATGTATTATTAGAAAAACCCATCAGAGAATATTCTTTTTGCATTAGCTGAGGAAATCAATCTTTCTCAGGCAATATCGCTCCAATTTGACACAGCCACCATCGAGTTATTTCTGATCTCATCTATAAATGTCTGGTTTGGTGCTGCCTCTGTTCATGCTAAGGCCAATCTGCAACACATCACCAGAACCTGAGAAAAGCTCATAGGCTGCAACTTATCTCACATTCAAGTCCTATATGTGTCCACGGTAAGGAAGACAGCCACAAAGATCATTGCTGATTCGACTCACCCTGGGCATCACTTGTTCCAAAGACTTCCCTCTGGCAATCATCTTTATGCAGTGAAAGCTAAAACAACACGTCACCTAAATGTTTTTTTTTTTCCCCACATGCAGCTATTCTTTCTAATTGGGTTTGAGCTTCTACTCAGTATCTATGTATGACTAGCATTCTTGACTGCCTGGACATTTTAATCCTTTGTTTTATTTTTTGTATTGTTCATGTACAGGCAAGAGCTGCTGCATCATAATTTACATTTTTATAATTTATCTTGTTATAAAATATCTTTTGTATTTTGTGTTGACCTTGGATGTTGCACCAATACTATCAAGAGCCTTTGACTTACTATGTCAGCTGTCCTTTTCTTTTACTGGATGTCAGTCAGGACTTTGGGGAGCAGCCCTCTGATGTAACATGTGAAAAGGACCACAAAAAATATCACATGTTACACTAGTAGGTTTGGTGAGACTAATTTTGAGATTAGAAAAGAGATGGGATATTATACAGTCACTGATCCAGTTTTCTCTGCCTCTTAAACAACAGGGAAGTCCCTGGAAGTGGATCAGTGATTTTAGCACCCATCTGTTATAATCTGCTATTATTTAAAATTTTGTTTTTACTTACTGCTGTAATATTTCCAGTTTTTCTTTGTCCCTTTTTGGGTTAGGAAGCATAAAGATTTCATTTTTTATGTCTAAATTCAGACAGAAAATGTTGGCAAGGACATCAAAATGTTAATGTCTTTCATGATAGCATATTTGTTGGTTTTGTCTGCATTGCTACAAATGTTGCTAAAAATGCATGGCTGGGAGTGCACAGTGATGTCATCACCACGTGGGGTAAAGGTAAGCGCCGTGTACTTCCTGGTTATTGGACATCTATGTACTATTATAAAACTGTAATCCACTCAAATGTCTATTTTTTTGGTAATCATGCATAAATGGGTGATTTTCTCAAAATTTTGAATGTGCCTTTCATGTCTTAAAATACAGGGTATATGTGATTTCGGGGGGAGGACTCGGGAGGAAGGCAACCCAAATACCAACGCAGACACAGGGACTATAATTTTCATTAGGCAGCAGGAGTATGCTACAGCTGATGGCGGACATCATCATCACCATGCACAAAGTTTTCTACTGACGATCTTAAAGAATCCCAGTCAACCAAAGGGACCAGAAAACAACAATTCCATGCCAGGCCGGGGAGCGGAGGGTTGCGCTAAATCTCTCTCTTTTCTCTAAATATGAGAAATCCTGCCTGTCCTGGCCCCGAGGATGTCACTTTCTGTCCCAGCCCCGAGGATGTCACATCCTAGGAAATGACTATAAAATACCCCTCATCCTCCATACTTGAGCAGTTCTACTTTGGACTCAAATCTGTACACATTGTACTAAAACTTAAACCCTTTTGCAGCCAGGGAAACTATATAGGTGGCTGCCCCAAGCCTTTGTTGTGTGTCCAGTCATTTATTTCACAGTATGTACAATGTTGTCTTTTCAATTATTATGTCTTGCTGAATTATAGCTTTAGTCTAAGACTGTTTCTTTTTTCCTCACTGTGGATGGTGTTTAGCCATGTTTCCAAAAGAAAGTTTTCCCTTTTTATTTATACCTTAAAAGTACTTTAGCTGTTATAGATAAAAACCCTCTTCTTTGTGTTTTTTTGGTTTTCGCTTTCAAACCAATAGCTTTTGTGCTATGATTTTTTGATAAAGACATTGGTTTCTGATTTGGTTTTAGTTTAATCCACTTGTTGATAGACCTTTGGCTATACAAATGAGTACATCTCATCTTCTGGTCTCTTCCATTACAAAGCTGCCTCTTTCTCAATCTTGGCAGAATGCAACTTGTCTCTGACTTAGCCTTTGTCGAAATCAACATTTAAAAGAGATCCACGAGCAGAGGTCATCTTCACATGAGAGGTTAAACTCTGGAAGAATGGGTGGTGGAGTCAACCATGTTTTTAGAAAATTGTGTCTTCCTCCTCACTTTATCGTAGAACAGCAATTAAATGTGATTTTCTCTTGTTTCACCCCAATACTTCACATAACTATTGTCAGTTCCTTTTACAAAATCAAAGCAAAAAAGTTGCAGATGGAGTCCCTTTGATCTTAAAATGTTTTTTCTTCTGCTATTAATAAAATTAAATATCCTCCACCAATAACCTTTGTACAACCTCTTCATGCAAAATACTTTGCAAGACATTCAAGGAAAATATTACAGAATAAAGGAAAAAAGAAGCATCCAGTTAATGTTTATGGAGAAAATGTACAGTATGCCATTCATACTGTAAAACCTGTTGATAAAGTAATAGGTAAAGGCAAAAAATATGGCTGCATCCAATGATACATCAACGGTTAAAAACACTACTCACGTGTGAGAACAGTGCATGTGACCACATCATTTTTCAAAAGAAATTGAGAACATGATTTGAATGTTGAGACCTACGAGACATTTACAAACAATTACTGTGTAGGGGGAGAATTGCTGAGAATGAACGCCATAAAGTTAGCTGCATAACACTTGAATTTTCAAAGTTGGATCAGAGGTCAGAAAATGTGAAATGATGCAAACCATTTCAATTCCCAAAGCTCCTTTTTCCTGCACTGCAATAAATGTTGGATCTCCTTTAGTTGTTTAATAATTATCTTTTTAAAAGGTGTTTAATGCTCAATTTTAGCAACACTGTATTCACGTTCACTTTTGCATTATACTAGACATTTCCATACATATTGAAAGTCCGCGATTAGACATACAAGCACATCCAGATTCACTCTGCATACTTGATTTTGAATGCACCTTCACTGAATCTGCTTTCTAAAGGATGATTTTAATATATATGCCACAGCACAGACATACAGTACAAGATAATGCCACAAGGCAGAAAGTTTGATCATTTGTTTATATGTATACAACAGTGCCTTTATTTATATTAATAATTCAGCGAACAATGTGCATTTGTGTCAGGGAAATGTGCATGCTAAATGTGATTTTTCTTTTCTCTTTATTTTCAGACAAAGTGAAGGCAATTGGTACTGCTTCTGTCAACATGCCACATACTTGCAAATAAATTAGTCTTGGCAAACATACACCCTTAGTTACAAGAGAGCATAAGAAAGCCTTGTAAGACTATTCTTTATTGAAATCCCAACTGTAAGAAAACTTGAAGTGACTCTGACATATGTTTAAAAAACCAAATCATACTCTCCAGCCAAATTGGTTGGGTAAAGCAATTAGTCAAAACTGTTTAAAAGACAGAAAGAAAAAAAAAACATTAGGTGCTAAAACATTTGTAAGGGTTTTTAGAAATGGTGGATAAAGGAAACATACGATACTGTAACTGTTATTACTATGAAAGTCTTCCCCTTTTCAAAATATACGTTTTTAAAATTAACAAGTGTTGCTCATTTCATGCCAAAATATACAGATATCCACAATATTATCAACCAAATCAAGTTAATAAAAATCTTTTAATACAGTGATTACTTTCAAAGTAGTGCCTATTTGCAAATTAGAATTAGAGTTGATCTACAACCAGACCTCAGTATGTGCGTCTCAGGAACTGCAGGTCTGACATTGTGGTCAGCAACACATGAGTGCCGCAGGGGACTGTACTTTCTCTGGTCCTGTTCAGCCTATATACATCGGACTTCCAATTCAACTCAGAGTCCTGCCACGTGCAAAAGTTTGCAGACGACACTGATATCGTGGGCTGCATCAGGAGTGGGTAGGAGGAGGAGTATGGGAACCTAATCAAGGACTTTGTTAAATGGTGCAACTCAAACCACCTACAAATGAACACCAGCAAAACCAAGGAGCTGGTGGTGGATTTTAGGAGGCCCAGGCCACTCATGGACCCTGTGACCATCATAGGTGACTCTGTGCAGAGGGTGCAGACCTATAAATACCTGGGAGTGCAGCTGGATGATAAATTGGGCTGGACTGCCAATACTGATGCTCTGTGCAAGAGAGGACAGAGCCAACTATACTTCCTTAGAAGGCTGGCGTCCTTCAAAATATGCAATAAGATGCTGCAGATGTTCTATCAGACGGTTGTGGCAAGTGCCCTCTTCTACGTGGTGGTGTGCTGGGGAGGCAGCATAAAGAAGAGGGACACCTCATACCTGGACAAACTGGTGAGGAAGGCAGGCTCTATTGTAGGCACGGAGCTGGACAGTTTGACATCCGTTGCAGAGTGACGGGCGCTGAGCAGTATCCTGTCAATCATGTAGAATCCACTGCATCCACTGAACAGGATCATCTTCAGACAGAGGAGCAGCTTCAGCGACAGGCTACTGTCACCGTCCTGCTCCACTGACAGACTGAGGAGATCGCTCCTCCCCCACACTATGCGACTCTTCAATTGCACTCTGGCGGGGTGAACGTTAACATTATACAAAGTTATTGTCTGTTATACCTGCATTTTTATCACTCTTTAATTTAATATTGTTTTTACCAGTATGTTGCTGCTGGAGTATGTGAATTTCCCCTTGGGATTAATAAAGTATCTATCTATCTATCTATCTATCTCAACAATTAGGTTTCATGTTCTTTTAGTATGTCTTCCTTAGGTTATCAGGACGTCTTAATATGCTCAAGTAATGGTTACTTTAACGCCTTTTCTTCATATTCTTTCTCTCTGGCTTTCCCTTATCCTGTTTCATTCTTGAAAATAATGGTTCTCTAATGGCACTTCATGGTTCTTTACTAAGTTGTGTAGTTCATCATAGAGTCATTGCTTGGCAAAGCACCATTTCATTCTGAGAAGGGTTCTTTGCAAATGAAAATTGGTTCTTTGTGCTTTGAAAACTTTCTGATATATATATATTAAAAAACTTGAAATTGTTTAAGTATTAAAGGCTACCTAGCAGGACATTAACATATTAAAAAACTGGAATTAGCCTGTGTTAACATATATATATTAACATATAATCATGAGCCATTGGTGTTTCACAAATCTGTTATCCATGATTATTTATGGAGCCTGTTCTGGATCTAAATTAATAAAGTTTTTTTCCAGAACTTTCACGTTGATGGGTCTTTTGGGAAGCAAAAATGATTTCCCTATGGCATCACTTTGAAGAACCACTCGGGCACCTTTATTTTTAAGAGTATTTGTCACAGTTTAGGTGCGTCCCTTTTTACCTTTGGATCCTTTTTTCCTGCACATCATTCTCTACCTAATCCTTCCATCTGGTTGTTGCTCTCTATGTCCTCCTTTTTCCTGGAAAATCCATGTGTAGTATTCTGCTGAGCACAACCATTTTATTGTCTCTGCATATGTGATCAGCCTATAGTGCTCTCTTCTCCATCATTGTTCATCATATTTTTAACACTTTTCAATAGTAAGTAGACAGGTTAGGAGCATTTGTTGATACAGCACATTGCCATACCCACCACTTGACAAACCACCTCAGGATCCCTGATTAGGACCTGAGTGCAGCCATGCAACAGGTGACACCCCAGCACCACACTAGTTCTGCAGGTTGGAGGGCCTACTTGCAGGGCTGGATGCAGGTTAACATCATTCCATAGATGGAGCAATTGCAGGTTAAGGGCCTTGCTCAAGGGCCCAACAGAGTGGAATCACTCCTGGCGTTTACGGGATCTGAGCCAGCAACCTTCCAATTGCCAGTGCAGATCCCCAGCCTCAGAGCCACAACTATGCCCATATCTCCATTGTAAAAATCATTTTATTATTGACATAGACAGGGAAGAAAAATCCCTTTTAAATATAAAAACAGAAAAATTCGTCAGCCATACAAATCAGTACTCTTAGACTCTAACATATTACACAATCTTTGAAACCTGATTATTTTAATTAAACCTGTGCCAGTGGCCAAGAGTAAGTGTTGTTGTTGCTTGTAGTGGCAACGCTACGGACGGTACAAGTGGAGCAGTTGTAGGGAAGCTTGCAGTAACTTAATGGTTGTTTTTTTATTGTTAACATAATAATCTACTTGACATTTGAATGAAAAGGTTATTGGTGTTTTCATTCACACAAATCCATAAAGCTTAATTTAATTTGACAAGTACTATACATTTAAAGCAGTTGTTACAGACACAAATCAAATGTATGCTTTTATTGTATAATATTAACAATAAGAACAGCTCACTACTCAAAATGTTTGTTTCGGGAGACTTTAAGACTCAAACCCAGAACCTTCTCAATTGGAGTCAGCAGCTCTAACCACTATACTACCCGAGAAGTCAGGTCAACAAGTAACAATAACCTGATTTCTTTTTCTTCGGTTATAGTCTTGGAAAAAAGTGCATTTGTTCTGTTATACTTATATCTTTTGTGAAAGTGTTTCTTTGATATTTGGAATTCAGGCTTCACACATTATACACTTCATGTCTACATTTTGTCAATTATTACTAAAACATGAAAAACATTTCTGTTTTAACGATGTGTTTACTGTGCATAGATTGTTGTAAACAAAGAACACACATGAAATGCAAGTGTTCCAAATAACGATATAGTATTTATAAAAGGTGTAAATTTGCTTGACTTCTCACTCTATACAATTCTAAGCAACTGACACGCAGGTAAACAGACTTGAGCTGAGAAAACTGTGCGGGGTGGGGTATGTGATAGCAGACTGCTTGCTGTTTGCTGCTTATCAACACATTCAAAGGACAAAAGACGTTGACAAAGAGGTGAGAAGTGATTGAAGATGGGACGGATCAATGAGTTTTTTCGTAGGCTCTGGTAATTCTAGTGTTAATCCAGCAATGGTTTCTGTCTCACAACCAATGCTAAAAGCATAGAAAATGGATGGATGGATAGATGCATCTCTAAAGAATATTCTGAATGGGTTGCAATTGTTACCATTCACCTAATATCTGAGGGAGGATGAATATAGGACCAAACTGTATACAGGCACTGACTCAAAAGAGAAATTCCTAAATGTCATTATCACACAGACCCAACCACACTTGTTAACCTCTTTAACTTTTAGTGTTTTTTTTTTTAATTAAGTTGCATTTGAGAATTTCAGTGTAGTTCAACACAGTAAAATAGTTAGTAGTGTTTATGATTTTATTTTATCCTGGGTTACATCATATCTCAGCTGTCCATGTTAACCTTATGTTTATATGGACATTCTTCAGGAACTACAGCATCAACAGAAGCATAAATATTTTAATTCTCCTCACTACTTTTCTGTAATGTCTGTATGTTTGTAATTACATACACCAGTTAATAAAATGATCTCTCTTTCCTGGTAGACTCCTATCTTGCAGCAACTTCCTCTCTAGGGAAAAACTTTTGAGAGATCCACTTGAGCCAGGGGCATTATGTAAAATAAATACCCAATAGACCATGACCCTAATCAGAAAAAGTTTGCTTCAGTATTAACTTGATGGATATACTGCATTGTACCTCACTTATACTGTATGCTTGCTTAGAGATCTTCTGTTTAAAGTAAAAGAATTCCAACTATCTCGTAAATATACTGTACTATTGACTGTAAGGAATCGGTGAATTAATGAATAATGACCATGGTGCTGGGACAGTGCCACCGTGCAGCGCTACATGATTTTTTGCACATTACTGGACCGTAACTATTTGTATAAGGAGAATTCATCAGAAAATTTTGGAACAACATTGCACTTTCACACATGCTTGTGTGGGCAATGCACCTCTACTTTTGTCTTTTGCTATTCTTCTGAGGCGGACTGTCCATTTTTAATTAGTGTTATTTCTATATATATAAAATCCAATGTTTGTCTGTCTGTCCGCTTTTCATGAGAGAACTACTTAATGGATTTAGATCTTTTTTTTCTATAATTTGCTTGAACGTTACGGTTGATTTTGCAACTTCTCTCATCATGCTAAGAATCATAGTTCGCTTGCAGGAGTGATATATTTGCGCTACTCCAAGACAGAGGCTACCGCCCGAGGGAAGGAGGAACCAAGACATCAGGAGTGGGGAGTTGGTCTACCTCTGCATTTTGGAGTGTTCCCTGCTTCTGCTTAGCTAGCGATACCGTTTTATTGATTTTTAAAGTTTGTCCTGTTTCACTACTATTTGTTTAGCCAAAGTTAAAAGCATACATTAGATACTGAACTCACTTTAATGTATATGTTGTGTCATGCAGTGTTCTTGGGATTACTACTGACCAAATCAGTAGGTTACCAATATTCAGCGCAACTCACATGCATTCAGTACTGCAGCATAATTCCTGGTCCAGGCTTTCGTCTTATCATGCCTGCACTATTGCCACTTACTGCTGGCAGGAGTATTGGCATGTGTGATCAAGCCACTGCAGATGATTCAAAAAGCAGTGGAACATCTGGTGTTCAATCAACTGAGGCAGGCATGTGTCACTCATATTTTCAGATCACTATATTGGCTCACTGTAGTAACACATATCAAATTCAAATCTTTGATGGTTGCTCAGAGAGTAATCAGTGGGTCATTACCTACATATATGGAGACACTTGCGAGGTCCTATTTGCCTTCTCGCCCTCTCAGGTCTGCTGATGAACAGCATCTGGTGATGGCAACTCTGTGTCTCATCAAATCTCAATCCAGACTCTTTTCATGTGAAAGAGCTGCCCACTTCCATTTGAGATTCTTACTGCCTCAATGTGGTTAAGAAGTGTTTGAAGACTGTTGTTTGGTGATTTTCTGTCTAACTGATTTTAGCCATTAGGTTTCTGTAACTTAGTCATGTAACTATTTTGTATTTTGTTCTGACCGTTTCATTTGAGATGATGAATATTGTAACCTTGTCCTATATCTAAACAATCCCTGAGACTGATGTGTACTTGATTATATTGACCTTTTTTCTAAATTATCTTGGTTAAAAATTTCCACCAAATAAATACAATGTAAATATTTTCCCAAAAAAAGATAAATAGCATTGAGAGTTAAATGTGCGGTCACACCCCTTTGATCCAAACACATGTGATATAACATTCCGAATAATCAAACTGAAAAATCGCTATCATCTCAAGGCAGTTTACATAGCAAGCACAATTACAAATATACAAAGTACACTCTAATAAAAATGCCTCCCTCAGAACACAAAATGCCAAATTCCCTATGTTAAAGTGGTGGCCTGTATTCCCACAGGGCATCATGGGACTTGGACTTCTTTATCTCAGCCCTGCTCGGTGCCGTGGATGCTGCCAGGGGTTGCTGTAAGGACTGAGGAGCCCTGTGATATAGGGTTTTCCCCCTCACCTGGAAGTGCTGACAGACCATGTGGATGGATGTTCGGAAGCCCTTCCGGGGTGGCTAAAATAAAAGGGGCTGTCTGCTTCACATTGACAAGCCAGAGTTGCTTGCAAGGTGGACAAAGCTTGTTGCAAGAAGCAGAAGAAGCAGTGATCAAGACAGAACGGAGGAAAGAAGGATTATTCTGTGCTATCGTGCTTCTCCATACTTGTGGCTGTGGTGGGAAACATTTGAGGGAAGAGTTTCTCATAATAAAAGGTGTTTTGTGTTTTAAACCTGTGTCCATGCCTGTTGTATTGGGAGTTTAGGGAGCTGCAGCACCCTCTACTGTTCACATTATAAAGGGTACTTGGTAATAGATAGCTTTTACAGAAGTTTAAGAAACATGGGAACATTATCACAAAAAACAACAACCTCCCCAAAACACTGCAAGAATACAAAAACATGCATTTATTTAACTACTAGTTCTGCTGCAAATGGTGTCATAATGTTGTTTTCCTAAATTAAATGTAGATTTTCATGTGCTAAACAAAAAATGATAGCCTAGATCTTTGAAATAAATTCCTATTCTTAGCATCCCAAAAATGGAAAGGTTCAGGACTGAGTGGCCAGTCACACATCACAACATTGAATAACAATGTTAGTACAGTTGTGAATGTGTCATGTCATTTTTCGGCCTGTGTACCCCAACAGTGTGCTAAACCTCAGCACCTGACTGTTGTGACCTGATGCTGAGATAGTGCACAGGCTTATGGTAAGAAGATGCACAGGACACAATATTTAAATGGTTGCTAGTCAAGAGAGCACCACAAACCAATTTCTGGATTACAGTATTTATTATTGATTATTTATTATTATGTATTACTGACAGTAGAACAAATCTGTAAATCAGGAAGGATAGTCACTTTGAAAATCCACACAAATTGCTCCATAAACTCCTTTCTTCCTAGTGCCATATGACTTTTCAATAAGAAATATCGGAGATAATGATTAAGGTTTTTGATATATATCCTTTAACCTTTTTTTTTTTTTTTTGGTGTAAATATGTATTATCTAACTGCTTTACCTTAACCTTTCTTGTTTCTATTTGTCTGTTTTATCTCATTCTGTCTGTTATTAGATGCAACTGAGAAGGTAAATTTTATGTTTTCTTGTGTAAACATGACTAAATAAAGAAACCTTAAACCTCCTTATTACTGGGGAACTATTGATGGTGTCTTTTGCAATTCAAAATTTGTACTTTGTATCTGTCAATTATCAGGACTAAATTAGGTTGTATGTTGGTGTTTATGTTCATTCATACTTTATTGTGATTATAAATTGAGTATATCTATTATTCACTCATTTAATAAGTATATATATTTGAATATTTGCACCAGATTGCCTTGATATTTCTGTGGTGTGTGTTGTATTTGTGTGTGCTGTACCAGGGCTTAGTGGGAAAAGGCAACCCCTATATAATAAATCACGACATAATGTTTATGGGAATCTTAACTGCCAATAAAATATAAAACTTGGACCAGTATACAGTGAAGAGGCGATCTGAAGAGTCAGGACTGGTGCAATCATGTTGCTTCAGACATTTAGAAATAAGCAATGACTAGCATATAATTGTTGCATTCATTAGTGATCATTTGCTACCAAGAGAGAATGCCTAATGACTCTTTGTTAAAATGTGTGATTTCAGTCTCAAAATGTGCCGGAATGGTGTTGTAGTGGCTCACCAGTGAAACTGATTGCACAAAGCCTAATAAACAATTCAAGATCATCAAACCTTCAGTATTCATTTTTTATGCAAAAGTCTGCTTTTCTCACTAATTTTGTTTGAGTGCCAGATGGATAAACTATTACCAGTACACAGTAGGTGCTCCAGAACATGTTGAATTTTTCCTTGTGGTTGGGGAAAAATCTTCCAACGTCTTTAGTGACAAAGGCACTGAAGATAATGTTGTAAATTCTCAAATTCAGAAGTAGAGCAGTTAATTCCTGTTCATTTGCACCTATCCATGATGTTGCAAGGTGCCTGACATTTAAAAACCATTGAGGAAAAATGTGAAAGACCATTGAAGAAGAAAGTGAACTGTGAACTAATAGCTGTAAAAGCATCCCACTCCTTCTGTATTTCACATTTTAGATCAATTTTGATTCCACAGAGTATATAAGTTGAAAAATTAGAGGTTGAATTAAACAAAGAGTTCAATAAAGGCAGAAATGTTCTGCTGCTATAAAAACCAGAAAGCTTTCTAAGAGTCCACAGGTAACATTGTATATTAAAAGGGTTGAGGACAACCAATTTTAAGCACTTCCTACAATTTAAGTAAAAGTCATATATAATAACAGATCTGTTATTATTACAAAGTAAAAAAAGGAACATTTCTTCCCAACAAATCTTAAGTTTAACAATTCAATTGCATCATGTAATAGGAAAAAAAACACATACAGCCATTCGGTGATATGAACTGCAAGAACAATTTAATTGCTCATAAAGGTATTGTGAAATAATTACATTCAGAAAAAAGAAAATTATGGAAACAAATAGACCAAAAAAATAAACAGCCAAAATAAAAAAAAAATCTGACATTTGGAATCACCTGCCTTTTTAGTGTGAACAGGGAATAGATTTTGAATGTCAGCGCAATCCTCCACGATGATGTGTTTGCAAGAAGTTTATATTTTTTGGACAGATGTGTGACAATGATTATAGCCTTTAATTCATTTGGGAGTAGTTAAGAGAGTGAATGCATAGTGAGTTTAGGAATTAAATATGCTGTTTAAGTAATGTTCATATTGTTTGAACAGACAGGTTGCCTGTGTAATAAAGTTGACAGTCTATACTGTGCTGTATAGCAGAGACTGTCAAACTGGCATCTCTGATTAAGCACTTACTAGAATATGAAAAAGGTAGCGGCTTTCTTTGCAAAACCCCTTGTCAGTTTTTATGTTGCCAAATTTATTTCCGCCAATCAACATGCTTTCAAATAATTAAAACAAATAATCTTTAGAAAACATGCACATTGCTTTTTGTCTTTCCATGCTGGGTATCTTGCTACTGATAAAGAACAGATTTAAAATGGCCAGAGCTACATGTACGCTGATGCTGCTGGCCATGGATTAAAGATTATTAGACTTTTAGATATCAGCAATTGATTTATTTTGTAGAAAGCAGGGAAATTCAATTACTTAGGTATAGAATGCAGATAGGGGTACTGACACAACAGTAATAGCTAGGGTGAGAGGTGCATGAAAGAAATTCTCAGAGCTGTCCCCGTGTCTAACTAGTGAGTCTCTCTAGCATTGACTGAAAACATTTGTGAAAGCTCTATGGGGGCGTAATATTAGCCATGAATGTGGGACATAAAGACAAGCTGGAAAGAACGGAGATGAAAATGATCAAGTGAATGTGTGAGGTGTCTTGTAGTGAGAAGAAGGTGAATGCTGAGTTAAAAGAAAGACTTGATGTGGAGGCAAAAGGCGGTGTGCTAACTAAGGCTGAGAAAATGGAAGAAAGTAATTGCGTGAAGGTGACTGTGGTTCACAAAGAGACAATTGGGATGATAGCAAGAGGAAGGATGAAAGAAACGTGATTGGAGGTGGTGTTGGATAGTATGAAAAGAATGGGTCTCACCAAGGACTGTGGAAAGATTTGGGGGAGTAATTGGCTTACCTGGGTAAACCTGGAAAATGGCTGTTAAAGTGGTGATGATGATGATATACAGTAGCTTATTTCCTTAAGGATTTTATTTGTGCTCGCAATAAGATAAATCATTCTTAACCTAATGTCAGTGCCCAGCTTTTGAAATGATAAAAATGTTCTTCCATTACATTAGATATGACATTGAATGTCTTTTCCACTGATCATGCACAAAATGAACAGACAATTTGTGATCCTAATGAGGTTTAATGGATTGGAGAATGTTATGTTATTCTGTCAAATTGAATTACAAATAAGTAAACAGCTTAAGGTAAATTTTCCGTGTGAGGGGTGTGGTGGCACAATGTTCAGATCATCACATTTCATCTTGCATATGCTGCTTGTGGAATCCACGTGATCTTTCTGTGCCTTTGTGGGTGTACTTTACTTTTGTAAGTTTTGTTTCCATCCAAAGGATGTGCATCCTGTGTTAATTGGTGGAACTGAACGTGGTGCAAGTGTGTGTTCACAATCAGGGTAGTTAAAGAAAACAGCCATGCAGATTGCAAAAGAAGCAAAGGTCAGCTGTGCACTAAATAGTGTAAGAAAAACACAGATTTAGTAGCTTAGAGGCTAAAAAATAAACTTCCTCCTCCTTTCCCATCATGCCTGCTATAAAATAGCTGCTCTCTGTAATTGCTCTGGAGTTTTTATTCACATTTAACTCCAAATGTAGTTATTGCCACTGTACAAAAAATACAAGAAAAAAATTGCTGCTGCCAGAGTGACTGCTTATTTTGGGAAATAATTATAGGCAAATATGTAAATATATAAATATACTATATAAATAAACAATATGAAGAGGATAATAAATAGAATGGTCAGTGATCCCTCTAAGGAGCAGGCGTAGAGAAGTGGCCTCAAGCCGAAAACAAAAACACAAAGGATTTCAACCAAAGCACATTTGCCGACTATGTGCAGACAGTAAAGAATATTACTTACACCTGAGAAAACAGGTTAGTAGGATACTAGTAAACATTAGTTAGGTTAAATGCACAAGAAATCAAAATTGCAGGATAACTACATGGAGTACCTATACGAATATTTGTGCTGAATAAATAACTGTTTCAACAAATTAATTTCTGAATTGTGTCCTGAGGTGTTCCGGAAGTTTCACCCTTTTTAAATTATTATAGGTGACTTCCCGAATACTGTAAAGATTTTTCTTCTTGTGGATATGAAAAACAGGTAGTTTTCAAACTGAATCATTACACATTTTTACACAGTACTTTTCATGTGTGCCATCTTGACAGCAGTGGTTAGTACAGCTACATGGCAGCTCAGGAAGACTGGGTTTGAACCCTAACCCAGCAATATCTATGTGAAGATTGTGTGTTCTTTCTGTATTTTTTCTCTGGTTATTTCAGTTTTCATACCAATGACATACCATTTAGTTTAATTGGTGACTCTAAATGAGGGGTGCATGCATGTGATATTCAATATCCTGGCCCTCATGAAGTGATCTTAACAAGAAGATTGTAAAGTTGGCTGGTATAGGCCTAGTAAATTGCCATGCAGTGTTACTGAAAAAAATAAACAAAGTTTTTATGATATGAATAGAGACAGTTTATAGCACAGCCATGCAGATGAGTGTGCAAGATTTCAGCCGTTTGCTTGCCAGCATGTGCGTTTTTAAAAGAATACAAGTTTGCGCATGCGCATGGCTGATTTTACCAGTAGAGGACTTGGTTGGCAGTTTTATCCCTTAAAGCAGAACGATTCTGGGTCTGTAAGCAAAAATAGTATAAAGAGTGCAGATGTGAAGGAAGTTGAAACAAGAAACATTTTCCATTAATGGACTGATGAAAACTGATTGTTTTGCTGCATTTGCAAAGTATCAGAGAGATGGGGAATCCAAATTGTCAATTTCCAAATTTCTCAAAAATGCCCTACAAAGACAAAGTTCTGAGTTGGCTAATTCTATGGAAAGAAAGCTACCCAAATTCTCCCAGTTGTGACTTAATGCTGACCTTTAATCACAGTTACTTTTATAAGATTAAAACTATTACCTGGTCAGCCAGAAATGGCATTTTTGTAGTCAAATCGCATATGGAGTATCATGATAATTCTTCTTTATTCTGTTCTGTTCTTTATTCACAAAAAATGTCCTCTTTTTTGCAGACTCAGTAACAAATCAAGAAAGATCTTGCATTTTTTTCATCTAAAACCAATTTTCCAAGATATGTTCAAAGCAATTTTTTACCTAGAAAAATATTTTTTTTGGAGTATGCAAGATGTTCTTATTGCCTGCCATTGCTAGCCTGTTTCCAGAGGCTTGGGCAGACCCTTTGACTCTGTAGCGTTCTTTGCACACCTTTGCTCATGTGTGCATATGTGCAGCCTGAACTTTTCAGTTCCTGCTTCTGGTTTGAAGGCTAGGTGCCCTTTTAGTAACGCCTTAGTTGATTTTTGTGACACATCTTCAAGCATGTGTGAACTTGTATAACTTGTTGTTTTAATGTAGTTTTCAACATTATTACGAGTCAAGTCAGTTGCTTATGTACAATTTGATTTAGCACTTTGTTCACTAAACAATAATTGGAAAGTTATAAACATTCATTTGCATTTCTGCTTTTGGTATCGAGTATGTAATATTGAAATATCTTTTAAAACTATCCCTTGGCGGTTTTAGTGTATGATAATATGTTGATAGATCGTAATTTTATGTGATGTGATTTTGATATATGATTTATTTTTTTTATGCATTATTTGTCAGACATTTTATCATCACTGGTGCTGGTAATCTAAAATATTGTAAAACACAGTCCCTCGCTCACTCCTTCACCCAACTGATTTTTCACATCTCCTTCCATGGGGCTCCAATGAATTTTTGTAAGCCTTATCCACTGCCACCACATCCATGCTACTGGTGCCTTCTCACGGCACTCACTTTGGGTCAGAGACAACATCCTCTGCACCCAATACCCCATTTCTAAGAACCTATCCAAGCCAGGATCCTTCCTGAGACTTGTCTGCTTTCACATACCCAGACCAAAGAATTTAATTAGAGGAGCTGGTCTTGTAAGTTCTGTTCTTTAAGCATTTGATCATCTCTGTCTCTCTCTCTTCACTTTTTCAGTCACACTCACATGAATAAGCACACTCCATATGACTTCTTCTTCTTTAGGCTGCCTTCACTCATTCTGACAGGGTTTCTTTTCCTGGTCTGTGTGGTCACACCAGAACTTTCACACCAAAACCTCAGTTGAAAGAACACAAGACATATCTCTAAAGACTGGATCAAAGTCAATTTTAAGAGAGAAGTGAACACAGAAATGAATTACTGCAGTTGGTAGAACAGATACTAGATTTCTACAAATTCATCCCATCTCAGTTTCAACTTTGCTAATTATTTGCTGTAAGTTAGTGGAAGGAATAGAATATTTAGAGTTGTATAAGAGAAGTTTGAGTATGAATATTTGTATTTTTCATCTGGCAGTGTACTGTGGCCTTTATGAAAAGGAAAAAAGGACACATCGCTTTTCCATAAGTAAGTTCGAGGTACTGAGAAAACGCAGGCCCAGCTGTAGCAAACATGAGTTCAGACTCCTGCTCAGGCCTCATGTTTCACAATGACCTCAGCTTCCTGTGCTGAATGGGAACCACGGCGAGAGAGCACTTGTAAAACCATTCCTGAAGAGTGAAGTTATGAAGAGGTGCTGCTGTGTCAAACATCTGCTCTATACATTACACTTAAATAGCAGTATTGAACGTACAGTAGGGCTGGAACCATCAATAAATTAAAATCCTCCTGTGGCTCCACTTTTTCCAAGCTCTCTGCAATTGATGGCTGACCTGCCAATTCCACCCATGAAAACATGCAGTTAACTGGAAAACTTGAAAGTGGGTTATGAAATGTCACAAAAAAAGAATCTATTTTCTGTAGGCCTTATCTTCACAGTATAAGCTATTCAAAATGCTATATACATATATATATATGTGTGTGTGTGTGTGTTCACAACACCCTTTAAAAGGTCAAATCTCATCTGGGTATCAGTATTTTGGTCTGATGTAAAATGACTTAATGAAAACAAACAATGAATTTAAGTGTCACATTTTCTAAGTATAGTATAGTATATTGTGATAAGGCGCTATATAGCGCCCGACCCGGCACAGACCACGCTGAGGCACGTGTTCACACTCAAAGGGTTTATTTTATTTTTACCTCTTCAGCCGTGGGCACACGTCTTCCCCGTGTCCCACAGGCCCAACACAGTCTATGCACAAAACACACAAACCCCTCACTTTCCTACTCCACCACTCCTCCCAGGCAACCTCGTCCTCTTCCTCCCGATTCTGGCCCGGATTGCTGGGAGGCACGCCCTTTTATACCCCACCCGGAAGTGTTCCAGGTGCCTGACCAGCTGGTCTTAATTGCACCTCCGGGTGGGGCTGATAAACTGTCCAGCGTGGTGGCTGGTCATCCGCAGCACCCCTAGCGGCCACCCCATCTCCCAACCGGGCTGCTGTGGTGGACTCCATGTCCCATGGAGCCACGGGGGAGATTGAGGAGGGATCCACAGCCAGGGAGGCTGCCCCCAAGCGCCCCGGGGAAGGTACTGCAATGTCCCTGATGGCTCCCCCGGGACGTATGTAGCAGAGGCGTCCCGGCCAGGCATGGGACCCGGCTGTCTGTCACAATATATATACATTATGCATCTGAAGCAGAAAAGTAAAGAAACAGACTATCTCTCTCCACAACGCACAACTTTCACTTTGTAGATACATGATTATCTAGTCTTGCTCTAACTACAATTAGTATTTAAAAAGAAAAAAGCATTCATTGTAGCCCTATTACATTGTCTATAAAGTACTCACCCTCTTGGTAGATTTAGCATTTTCTTGTTATACAATATTGATTCACAGTGGATTTATTTATTTGACACTGGCCAACAGAAAAAAGTTACTTAATGTCAATATAAAAACAGATCTCTGCAAAGTGCTCTAAAATAATTAAATATGTATATAAAACACAAATTGATTGCATAATATGACACACCTAAATTATCACTAGTATAGCCAAGTGGTTTTAGAAGTCACATAATTAGTTTGTTTTGAAGAGGTTTCAATTGATTACCTGCAAAGGCAAACTTGTGGTTAGTCAGTATCATGGCATAACCTACACAAGAAAGACATAAAGTGCACTCCCAGCAACTCTGTGAAAAGGTGATTGAAAAGCACAAGTCATCAAATATCCCATGGAATCTAGTTAAAGCAATTCTCCACTCACAAATGGTATATGTTTTAATTATTTACCCCAAGTAGGTTGTAGTGAAGGCTGAGAAAAAGTTTTAATCTGTTTTAATGCAGAATGGAAAGGAAAAGGTTTATGATATAATAGAACTCAATGGTGACCAATGCTGTACAATGGCAAACGATATGGAAAAAAATTCTCATGTTACTTGTATTGTGTAATCCATGTGTCAGTTATCTGGCATTTTTTGCTACAATACTGTTAAACACATACTTCTGGAAAAATCAGTGCACCTGATAAAAAGACACTCTTTTTGTTTCTTCTGTCAAAGATGTGTCTACTAAATACTGACGTGAAGGGTGTGGATACTTATGCGATCAATTGCATTGTGTTTTATATTTGTAATTAGGGCGGCACGGTGGTGTAGTGGTAGCGCTGCTGCCTTGCAGTTAGGAGACCCAGGTTCGTTTCCCGGGTCCTCCCTGTGTGGAGTTTGCATGTTCTCCTTGTGTCTGCGTGGGTTTCCTCCCATAGGTTGCAGGTTAGGTGCTTTGGTGATTCGAAATTGTCCCTAGTGTGTGTGTGTGCCCTGCAGTGGTCTGGCGCCCTGCCCAGCGTTTGTTTCCTGCTTTGTGCCCTTTGTTGGCTGGGATTGGCTTCAGCAGACCCCTGTGACCCTATAGTTAGGACATAGCGGATTGGATAATGGATGGATGGACATTTGTAATTAATGTAGCCAACTTTGCATTTTTCTCTTGTCACTTTGGCATTACAAAGTCTTTTTGTTGATCACTATCAAAATATCTCTATTACTGTAAATCCACTATAATTTATAAGAATAAAAATAGAAAACTTCCAAGGGGTGAATACTGTTTGTAGGCTTAGTATATTTTACACACTGTGGGATTCACTGGAAACACACATAATGGAAAATCATACATAACTAGTAAAAAGAAAAAAAGAAAAAAATATAAATAATTCAGTCCCAATTTGACATCATCTAATCACTGTTGTAAAAAAACTTTCTTCCTGGTGCTCTTTAATTAAATTTATAATATAATGTTAAACATAATTGTTCTCCACTTTGTACTTATAGAGGTAACAGTATATAGCAATAATACCTATGACATGGAGTGCAGCAATACTAATCATACTAATCATTCACAAAGTAAATCTAACAGGTTGAATGAAATGGAAGCAAGAAAATCACTTTCCTTTACCCTCACGGGAAAAATTAAAACTTCCTAGCTAGACTTTTTGTTATTGTGTAAAACAATGCAATAAAACATTCAATCCTGACAGCAGAAGGCAAAAACAGCCCTAAGTGTGGTGCTTGTCCACAAAACTGAGGTAGGCATACTTTCTTACATTAATAGCAAATACTTAGTTACAGTAATATGACAGTGCATGCAAGCCGGGGGTCTCATCATGCCTGGCAAATACTTGCTATTTTGGGATATTGTAGTCCCCTGTAAGGTGCTTATCTAAGCTGTAGTAGGCCCATAGGCTTTCATCAGTAAGAAATAGCATGAGCATGTGGGTCCAGTTTTGCTGTATTTAGCAGTACCTGGACACAGATCTTTCAAATAAAAGAAGGTAAGCCTTCATATCACCATACACTCACATGGACACAAGAGCACCTTAGACACTCCTCAGCCATCCAAGTAATGCAGCTCCAGCTAAAATAGCCATGCAACTCTCACTCTTCTAGCACATGTCATGATTTTTATCATCTTCTACCCACATTATATTGTTTATTGCATTTTTGTTTTTATAAGATGCCATCTTGAATTTTCATGGGAACCACCATTTTGAGTACTTCTGCCATGGTAGTTGTTTTGCATTGTGGGTGATGTCCTTGTAGTAATGGTATAAAACAAAACAGCACTAATGAGTCTGCATGATACTACTGGGATAGTTTTCTAAAAGTGCTACCTTGTAATTGATTTGAATTTTGCCTTTGAATTTTAACTTCATTTTTTGTTTTGGATTTGGGAGCACAATTGTTTCTGACTGTTTTTTGACTTGGCAACAGTTTATGATTGTTCTTCTGTTACTTTCTGTCTTCTTCCTCTCCTAGTCCTTCTTTTTAACTGTCTTTTAAGGACAGGACTTTTTGCCTGAAATTAACAGTACTTTCCAGTGTCACATGAGCAATAAACCTTAAAAGATATCAAGTTTATCTTGATCAACTAATTCTTTGAAAAGAATTTTAATTAATTTTTAATTAAAGAAAACGACTGTTCTCTGAAGAGCTTGCTAGACCTAATTAATGGTCTATACTTGTGTTGATGTATTACATAGGTATTTACGTGCGGTATATGTTCTTAGTAACTTCACACAGCATATAGACATTACAGTTGGGCTATTAGGAATTTCACACCTCCCTGCAAAAATTCCGTTTTCCATGCTATATCTCACATACACCGTACCAGTCTTATTTTTAAGTGTTTCTTTTCATGAAGTTCCAAAAACAAACGCCAGGTGAAAAATCACTTCCTTTGAAAACTCAGTATGATAAATTGCAAGTGTCTACTGTTTCAAATCTTACCATTGGTCTTTAATTTTCCACAAAACTACAAAATCGTATTCATGTCGCTGAATTTTTTCAAATTATGATATTTTATAATAATGATTGCGTTATTTTGCAAATGTATGTTATTTCAGAAATACATTACTTACGTACAATTGATAACAATGCCTACATACATGCTTTTGTCTTCTAGAGACAAACAGAAATGCATTCAGTAAGAATGTTTTGGCCAATACTGAAATATGAATCTGTATATCAAACAGCTGAAAAGTTTTATAAATGTTGTTTTAATATTTGGGCGGCACGGTGGCGCAGTGGTAGCACTGCTGCCTCGCAGTTAGGAGACCCGGGTTTGCTTCCCGGGTCCTCCCTGTGTGGAGTTTACATGTTCTCCCCGTGTCTGTGTGGGTTTCCTCCAGGTGCTCCAGTTTCCTCCCACAGTCCAAAGACATGCAGGTTAGGTGGATTGGCGATTCTAAATTGGCCCTAGTGTGTGCTGGGTGTGTTTGTGTGTGTCCTGCGGTGGGCTGGCACCCTGCCTGGGATTAGTTCCTGCCTTGTGCCCTGTATTGGCTGGGATTGGCTCCAGCAGACCCCCGTGACCCTGTGTTCGGATTCAGCGGGTTGGATAATGGATGGATGTTTTAATATTGGACCAAAATTTCTGTTTTGATCACACTGTTTGACTTTATGTGGGAAAATTGCTATGAGAGAGTTTACATGAATGTGCCTAATGATATACTGGTGCATCTTCTGGGCCTTATGCTTCATGCAGTGGTTCTGTATATTTTCTCATAGTACTGCATGCACACGAGCTTCTGCCCACTGAGACATGTATTAAGGAAAATCTAATATTTCCTAACATCCATGTCTTTGTGAATAAGGAAGAAAAAGACACAAAGGCAAGTGAAGATTGTGAAAACCTCAGACAAATAATGACCAAACCTATTATTAAAACTTAAGGCGCCGGCTCTTTGAGGCAGCAATATTAAACAGTGTGCTTTTCCATTTTCATGGTGACTGGTGTGTAACTAATTTTCACAGCAGTCTGCACTTATTCTCATTATCATGTGTTAGTATACATAAAGTATGACACTTCATACAGATTAAAAAGAACACAGAAAACGCCCAAAACACACCTACTCTCACTTGGAGCCATTTTGATAATTGGAGAAAAATAATGTGCGAATAAGGAGGAGACAGAGAGAGCAACTAAACCCTAAAAAGATTTAATTTCAAATGAAAGAAAAAAAAACATAAATTAGAGTGTGTAGCTTCTTTTATGAGCTTATTAGGTTTAATAATATGCTACATACTGCAGTAAGGAACTGTGTCAGTCTTTGGCAGGGACCAGTGCTGACCTCTGTTTATTGTATGCAGCCCAGACAAGCAGTGCCTGTGTAAAGGTTAACTACCACCTTTGCCATTACCCAAATTCACTAAGCTAGCAAATAACTCATCTGTCTCGTGATACCATATCGTGAAATCTTTGAAGCAAGAACTAATTTAATTAAAAAATTTCTCACTTAGATCTCTCAACTGTAGTTCTTCTGAACCAGTAAAAATTTTTAAACATGTTTTAAAACAGCACAATAATATTATCAGACCTACTTAATCCACTTTGCTTTAGGGTTTCAGGTTTAATGTCAACTGTACAAGAAAGTAAAAACAAAAGAGGCACAGCTGTATGTTCACTGGTAGGTTTTGAAGTGTATATGTAGTGATTCTTTCACAATTACTTTAGTTGCAGAGGTGAAGTGAAAAATATAACACATTGGCTGCTGAAACCAGCGAATCCCCCTTACCACTCAGTGCATTTTGAGCACAAAAGGCTTTTGTTTTAACACAACCAGAAATACTGTTAAATTTTCTTTTAAACCTGTAAATAGTAAGCAGCACTTTGTCTGAATCACATCACAAGATTTACAAGTACATGTAAGAAAGGCAAGATCATTTATATGTGTGTGTTTTTTCATCCACTTTCATAATGCTATAAATTAATGGTAAAGAGCACTCCACTGTTTCTTGTGTACAGTTAGTCTGAATACCATCTCCAAAGTAAGTGTGTGTATGTGCAGCCTTTGATGAACTTTTGTTCAGCCTTGCTTTAAATTCTAAATGGTACAAAATGCTTTGTGAGACTCTGAAATGGATACACATTGTTCAGAAATCGGATAAATGTACACTATATGTTATAGAACAGACACCACATGATCTTGTGTCCCTTCATGCTGCATTTTAAAACCTTTGATGTTTTCCTGCTTGCATTGTATTTAGAGCAATATAGTACAAACAATGCAATTTTTTTTAGGAAAACTATACAACTTCATTCAGTTTATTCACAAAAAAAAAAAAAATCGTGAGGACTGAGCAACAACTAAAAAGAAACCTCACTTTTCCCCAAAGTTGTGATCAGAAATGTATATGAAAATCGGGTGATAATTCCCATAGAACATAAATGTAACAAGTGTAGAATACAGTTGAGCCAGTGCAGGCACGCTGCCACCATCTACTGGCCGAAATATGTTTGAAAGGAGTAAGTTCAGGGAGGGGACCTGCATGATATAGCCAGCCACAGTACTGCTGCAGGTGTAGCACAACATTTATATGAGTTGTATTGTATGTGTCGTGTTAATATGAATTTCAATTAAAATATATGGACATAAATATGATTAATAGCATTTTTGAAAGGATGTAATACTAATTATGCTAGTTTTGCTTGAGAATTTCTAGGGCAAGAAAAGCACCAAAATATTAAATAATTTATATTTTAAATTTACAAAAATGCTGTTAAAAATAAACCTTCAAACAGCCCTGTTTCTTCCATATTTTAAATATCACTATAATGGGATATGTAGCCCTTCTAAAAGAAATGCTGGAGGTAGAATACTCTGAATTATAAAGCATTAATATTTTATGTGTTCTACAGTATATTATTCATTTACAAAAATACATGTTTTTTTGGATAAAGACCACTTCACATAAAATGTGGACTTGAAGTTCAAACTTTTAAAAAATTCACACATTTGCATTAATTTTTAAAATGGCTTTATATCTAATGAATTTAGATTTAATTTGGCATGGCATAAAATCCATTTGTACAGTTTTTAATTAAGAATGCAGTCCATGCAATTAAAATTAAGGGTAGAGCCTTCATGAGCTAGTCCTGTGAGAACCTCAGTCGGAAAAATTATGTTAATGCTGCACGCCTTAACAGCATTCACAGAATACTGAAAAAACATTTTACATGAACAGGATCTTTTTTCTTTCATGCAGACAATGAGGACTTATTTAAAAACCATATCATAGGCTTCTTTAAAAAACACGGTGTTACAAGCTTGTTTGTTCTTTGTTTACAAGAGTCCTAATATATTAAACATATGTCTGTCATGGTTTGAGTTGACAATTAAAAACTGCAATTAGATAATTCATGTTTGGAATGTATCTCTGTAGAAACAAAGAAAATTGCATTACTAATTTTTTTCCCCTCCACCCTTCCTTAAGTTTTCTTTTGACATGTATAACAGTATACTGCAAAATTATGCTATGTCATAGGTTTTGGCCCCTGCGTGCATCAAAACAATCTTGTGTGAATTCTAACATGAATAAAGTGTACCAGACTAATAGACTTAAGCAGACCCTTCCTGTTTCTGATAACTCTTAGCACAGAAAATAAGGATGAGTCACTAAGTTTTGAAAAGCATTGTTTTTAAAGTAGTAAAATGGCTTGTGGGGCATAACATATTGTGGTAGTGGGATGGCAATACTTGGAGCAACACTCTGCAGTGAGAATGCTAAGACGGTAAGAAATAGTTTACTCTTGCAGCTTTATTATTACCACCACTTCGATGTTTCATCATATCCTGTTTCAGAGGATTATAGCACTAGCGTTTAGTTCAGCTCCTGGCTGGGGTAACTACCAGCTCATAATTGCATATTCTCACTATGTAAGTTTGTGTGTCTCAATATTGATATGGTGTAAGTGTGTGTATTAACCTACCCTGCAATTGGCTGGTGTCCTCTCCAAGGGCCTCATATATAAACGGTGCATAAGCACAAAAATGTTGTGTACTTCCGTTTCCACACTCAAATCACGATGTATAAAACCAAAACTTGGTGCAAAGCCACACACATTTTCACGCTAGCTAAAACGCTGGCGTATGTAAGTTCTCTGCTCGTTTTTGCAAACTGGCGGCACTCAGCGTCAAAGCAATGCTTTTGTTCCAGTGTGGTTTCCCTTTCTTTTTTAGATCCACATCCCTGACGTGGCTCTATCATATACACTGAAATTAACCGCATATTGTTTATTAGTTTAATGCTTCTGATTGTAATTAACCTGTAACAATATAATGGTCCACAGAATGGTCAAACTATTCTAAACACCATTGTTGCTTTAGTGTTGTTACTCTCACCGCACCTTCTTCTTCTTCTTTCAGCTGCTCCTGTTAGGGGTTGCCACAGCGGATCATCTTTTTCCATAATACCTTCACTGCACCACTCAGAGTATTTATATCACTGTATCTGAGTGGGGAATCACAGCTCTACATCAGCTGATTGGAAAGAGAATTATCGGTATACAGTATAGCATCTAGCACACGCTGTCTCAGCCATGCTGCCTATTTGAACTGCTCTCATGTGACAAACACTTCTTTAGACACTCCTTATAGAACTGTTTGTACTTATTAGTACAGTCACCTCACTGTAAACTTGTGATACAGTTAAAATATTGCACAACCTCAGCCACTATATATAGCGCATATTTACATATGATGATGATATCATTTTTAAGATGAAATGCAGCAAAATATGTTTATTATATTATACAGATAAATTTTAACTTCATTTAAATAATCTATATTGTTAATAATTAAACATTTGAGGACACTGTGTCGCAGCGCCAGCAAGGAGCTGGTGCTCCATTCACGGATTGTTCCTGCCGTGCACTGTATTCTTGCTGGGGCTGACGCGACAATGGAAGGAAAGATGGATAGAATAATTGAACATGTACTACGAAGATATTTCAATGTTCCTTAAAAGTTTTGAAGAATTGGCATTCTAGCTTACAGATGGCTTAACATCTATTAAAGAGCTGATTGTATGGCGATTAGGTATTTGGAGAAAGAAAAGGAAGGACAGGAATTGGGGGTTAGTACATTTGAAAGAGACAGTACTGCTGCAGTAAATTATTTCATCGAAGGACGCACATGGCGCAGCAATCATCTTGCGTGAGGTATGAACAATCACTGCGCCACTATGTTCCCATGTTTAATAACATGCTTTAACTCCTTTCATCATGAAAATTGTATCAAGTATACATCTCAGTATTTTAATTATTCAGAGAACTGTAATATCACGAATGTAATGGATTCTGTGTCCTGTCGGAGGAAGAGGAAAGCCCGTTTAAGCAGCACATAGTGATTCACACACATAGAGCACATAGAAGATCAAATACAAAACAAAGCATTTAACGTGCTACATTAGTTACAATGAGATTTGAGAAACTAGTAAATTAAACAATTTTAAGGTGAAGTTTATGATGTTCTACTTTAATGACTAAATAAACTATGTGATTAAAGTGGAAATTTCGAGATTAAAGTTGCTTCTTTCCCCACTGTTTCCCTATTTTTTGTTCTCGGTACCCTAATAAGCTTTCATATGACACTCAGATGATGGGCTATGACTCGCCTTTTCATGGCGACTGATATCTGACAACTTTTTTATTTCGGGCACTGTGCAACTTTGTGAACTTGAGCTTTGGAGTTTTTTCGACACTCTATGTCAGTCGATCAACTTCCTTTTGTTGTTTATAACACTGTTTAAACCAATGTTACAAAAGGCGCTATATAGGCGCCCGACCCAGCACAGATAGACACGGAGGCACGTATAAAAAACACAAAGACTATTTTTCTTCAGCTGTGGGACACGTCTTCCCCGTGCCACACAGCTCAAACACAGTCCCAGGGCACAACAAACACCACCAACAATCCTTTCTCCTTTACCACCACTCCTACTCAAGCTTAGTCCTCCTCCTCCCGACTCTGGCTCCTTGAGTGGTGGTGGCTGGCCCTTTTTATAACCCACCCGGAAGTGTTCCAGATGCTTGACCACCTGGTCCTAATTGCACCTCCAGGTGGGGCTGAAGATTCATCCAGCCAGGCTGCTGAGTCCATGCAGCTCCCCCTAGCGGCCATCCGAGCCCCCAACCAGGCTGTGGAGGACTCCATCTTCCATGGAGCCTTGCGGGTGGTTGGGGAATCACTGTCAGCCAGGGAGGCTGCCACCAAGCGTCCCGGGGGAGGTACTGGACTGCATCTGGAGGTATCTGGATTTTTTTGTGTGTACGAACATTTCCACTTTTGTCCTTACGCCATGTTTTAGTGTGAATTCTATGCACTGCGTTATGCATGAGGCCCCAGGTTTGGTTGTTAATGGAGAGGTAGTCCTCCAGAACACTGTAGTGGAAAAAGCATTGGAAAACAGATACATGTAACTCCTGTCTTTGCATCACCAACAGATAAACTTTGAGATGTGTTTTTCTGTTTTTTAAAAAATCTGGCTACTTTGTATTATAACAAAATATGTATTATATAAAATATGTATGTAAAAAGTTTTAAATTTCCAAACACTTTTGAAAAGATCTTGAATGGTTTCTTCATCCATCATAAAATATAAACAGGCAACCTAAAAATAAATGTATTGTGACATGTGAGTCCCTGTCTTGCACCCCAAAACATTAGGCTGAGTCTCAGTACTTTAGCAAAACCAGCTTTATTCAGCTTGAAACAGGAACAGTGCCGTTATTTATTGTAGAAGGATCTACCACTCTCCTATACACAGAAACAGCAGTCAGGCATGTTCGTGACCAGGTTAGTGGCCAAGTAATACTGTTCTCTGCTTTTGTAAGGTTTTTTGCATCACCCCTCGACAACAGGTGCTTATAGCACAACTGCAATCTTTTCAGAGTTGCTTCGGCGAGTACCCTGCAGCGCTGTGAGCCTGCAGTTGCCCTGGCAATGGATAAACAGTCTTCCACAGATGCAGTGATCATGCTTCGGGGCACTTTTTGCCGTGTCGTCCCATTGGGGGGAATCTCAAAAGAGTTTAGAAACCTCACACTATGAATCAAATTAAAAAAATAAATAAAAGTGGCTTGGAAATGCAGAGGTAAGAGCTACTGACTAGCTCCAGAAGATTATCTTCAAATTCTTTTCTCTTTGGGGAGTTTGCATGTTCTTTCCATTTCCAAGTAGTACAGTTTACCAATACATTAAAAAAAATGTAAGGTTAGGTTAGTTCAGTAATA
This sequence comes from Polypterus bichir lapradei, assembly GCA_026402145.1. Classification (NCBI taxonomy): domain Eukaryota; kingdom Metazoa; phylum Chordata; class Cladistia; order Polypteriformes; family Polypteridae; genus Polypterus; species Polypterus bichir. The sequence continues at coordinate 65,106,086 of JANRMT010062813.1, forward strand.
AAGTGGAAAAAAAAGAAGGCATGGGACACTGCAATTTATGCTTATAACTCCCCTGGTTTTGAAACTGAAACCACAAAATAAGTTTGAACCAACTGTGTACATTATGTCAAACGTATGCAAGAAACATTCAGAACATAACATATTGCTGCTGGTTTTGATTCTTGCACCTTCATTCTTGTATGTACTTAACTTGCTTTGTAAAATGCCATGGATAAAGTCATCTACTAAATCTCTGATCATTTGCATCTGCACCTGTAAGCACCCTCCATCTGCCTCATCCACTGTTGTGCATTCACACCACCATCTCAGCCTTACACTTCTCATCTACATTAAGTAGCAACATCTTTCAACACACTTTCTGGGTTATATGAGCCAATTCAAGCCAAGTCCCTTCCTGAAAAATGGAGCTGCTAATCTAAAAAAATTGCAAGATGCATGACCAGCACTTAGCATATTATTGGGGTTTAAAATGTACAGAAAGAGTCAGTATGGGAAGAGTGGGAAGGCTTACATTAAAATTCTGCAAGTATTGGAACTGTGTTTCCAAACATACCTGCCCACTACCCAAACTGGTTTGGATATTAACTCTAGATCAGCCTGATCTTGAGAGTATATGCCCTTAAATGGACAAGTGTTCCTCGATTATGTCTGATGCTTTGAAGAAAGATTGGGAGCATGTGCTGATTACAGCACGTTGCTGCACCCATCACACAACGAACCACCTGGATTGATTGGGATCTGAGTGAAGCCATGCAATGGGTGACACAGCACCACACTGGAACGATGTGAGGTTTTTTTTACAGCGGCTGGAGTGCCAATCCTACCATCAACCCCCAAGTTTTCTCTGCAAGTTGGAGGACCTGCTTGAAGGGCTGGATGCAGGTTAACTTCATACCCTGGACAAGGCAATTGCAGGTTAAAGGCCTTGCTCTTGGGCCCAATGGAGTAGAGTCATTTCTGTCGTTTATGGGATTCGAATCAACCACCATCCGATTACTGGTGCAGATCCCTAGCCTCAGAGCCATCACTCATCTCTGTATAGGAATAACTGTGTTTGAAAAAAAGCAAGCTGTTGTGTTTATAGTATAAGCAAATAAGGAGCATTACAATTTTGGTACTGCATTCATTAACAGGCTCCTCTTATCATAAGTGCTGTGTGTGCCTTAAACAGAACCACTGACTCATGATATAAATCAAAATAGAGTGATAATATTTTCAGTAAAAAAAACTAAAATGGATTTGTCCCTGTTATAATCAACATTCATGTTGCCTGGAATCCTTCTACACCAAGTTGGACTATAATTGTTGAGGGATAGGAAGAATAGCACTACCTTGTCTCATCTCCTCCAGAAGGCTAAGCATATTTGCCTGCTCACAGTTTACATGCTACATATCTGCCTGCATTTTTTTTTCTCTAAATTTCAATAGACTGTCCCATACAGTGGTGGTTTCTCCTCACTATAATTTGATTAATATACTGATTGTACTCTGCTACATTTATCACTTAAAACAAATCATAATCACATTAATTAATTACATCATTGAATAATAACAGGACATTATTTATAATTCTCTGCAGTGGGCTGGCGCCTGCCCAGGGTTTGTTTCCTGCCTTGCGCCCTGTGTTGGCTGGGATTGGCTCCAGCAGACCCCCGTGACCCTGTAGTTAGGATATAGCAGGTTGGATACTGGATGGATGGATGTTTATAATTCTTTATATTTAAATTCAGAAAAACACTTAAGTTCTTTAGTCGGTGGTGCATAATAAGGTAATACTGAATCCACTTAGCTCAAAAGGCTTGAATTTAATTTTAACCAAATCCATTCAAACTGTAGGTGTTATCTTTGATGTGAATTAAACTTTCTGTCATTACTTCTCTTTGCACTTTCTAAAATCTGCTTTCTTCAACTCTGAAGTGTATCAAAATGAATTTCTTTAAGCTGCAATACCTTCGATAGCTAGTGCATTCATCTCAAACAGACCAGAACACCTTAATGTTTTAAGTTTTGTCCATTTAAATCATTTATATACTATTCTACATTTAATTTTAAAAAAAGGAATACAACTAGAATTAAAAAGTATGACCATGTATATCCAGTGCTACTACTAAGTTATTTGGCACTCTAGGACATGACTATTAGTGTGCCAACCAGCTGTTTGTTGGCTAACCTGTGCTGCTGGGTTTTTCTCCCCCTTATGATCTCTGCCCTAGGTGAATGCCTAATTCGCCTTAATGGTGGCACCAGCCCTGTGTATATGCAATTCCTGGACCTTAGTTTCAAGATAATTTTAAAATCCTTCTCTCACATACTGTATAAAGTCATCATTTGTTTATGATCCCCATTACCTTACTGAGCTTACTAATGTCTACACCACAGCAAATATGTTGTAATCTCAAGATGCAGACCTCCTTAACATCTAGGAGACACAGACTTTAACTGTGGGGCACTCAAATGCTGGAATTATTGGTATACCAGATTATACAAGTCACATTGGTCTCAGCATTAAATGAAAGTGAAGAAAGTGGTTGTTTTATACTGATGTTTTATTTTATATTTTAATTAATTGTATTAATGGTCATGGATGGATGGATGGACAGAGTAGACTTTGACTTATGTTTAATGTTTTTTCTACACTGTAGATTATTTGATGCATTGCATTTTATTGTGTTGCTTTCTGTTTTCAAATTTAATTGTTTTTATGACAGAAAAAAAGAATTTCAAAGTATAAGCAACATGTAATAAACAATACATTCACTTGATTATGAACAACAGTGTATAGTTATATTAACTTTTAAAATTTGTAAGATCACATGTAATGTTATGTGCATAGTATAATGAAATTCTTACTTGCATGTCTCCTCATAGTGAAAGTAATATAAGAGCAATGAAAAGACACCAAAGAAGCATATGCAGAATTCAGTATTTTATATACAGTATATACAAATGTTTCCCAGCTTTGAATCCCAAAAAGGGTCATTTATAGTAGAAATGAATACAAAATGTGGTTTTGAAGCTCAGGATGAAGAAGATTTTATTAATGCATACATCAGATCACATAAGAGCTGAGTATAAATCAAATGACAGCAGAACATGACTACTTTCAAAGTGTATATACATTTTAAAATAGAACATAATAAAATTGCTCCATCTTCTTAAAGGGCTACATTATACAGATGGGAAATCTGACAATTGCTAGCATTGGCCATGAAAATATTCCAAATTGTTTCTATGGTATAAAGCATTTCAATGTCATTTCCAGATTTTGCATATTTTTAGCTCAATAATGGAAATGACATCTGCCTGGATGGGTCTCTCTTTTGGCACAATATCATATCCAATGCAATAGTCAATGGGAAATGGTACACAGCTGGTTGGTTTCCAACCCTTTAACCAAGTAATTTATTGCCATTATATCTAAGTTGTTTTGTATTATAAGTGCCTTATAAAATAATGACTGTTTTTGTTTCAGGTATACATAATATTTATTAAAACAGATTATACCCTATTATAAACTATGATAAAAACATGGCAGAAATGTATAGCTATATGAACATTTGTTTTCCTGAGCCTGAATACCTCAGTAGTTTTAATAATAAAAACAAAGCTACTGTATGTTCTTTGATGAAAGATTGTTGTTCAAGAGTCTATAAAGATTTCAGTGTTTATAGTTACAATATCTGCATCCTCTCAACTGTAAGTACACAACTGTGTTAAACTTCATACAGTGGAAACCATAACCCTAACTGTCCACACTTATAATGATACTACAGACATTGTTTTAAAGCAAAGTTATCCAATATTTCTGGGAGGGGATCATCACCTTAGATTTGGAGGTGGTAATTCTCATCCCAACTGCGTCACACTCTGCTCCGTACAATTTCAGGGTGCACTAGAGAAAACACTTTGATGAGGCTAAGAGATCATTATCATCAATACCCAATAAACATACAACCCTTAAATTTAGAAGCTAGATAGACTCCATCTCCCTGTTACCTTGACTTGGAGCAAGCAGGTTTAGAAAATGAATGGATGAGATATTTGTTTCAGGTGTTTGTGACTTTTCTCTTTTTTACTTTCTCATATATGAAGTATAGGGAAAGTACTGTAATCATCCAAAGAGTCAATGTCGAGATTTTGATGAACCTCAATGTTTTAGACCTCCCTGAGTCTGAAAATACCATTTTTGGAATTATGTGTTTTAAAAAGATCAGACTCGACACACTTAAAAAGGTTTGGGGTAGCCATCCATATAATATCCCTGGCTGTAAAAGGCTTTGAAAGGAACAGAGATTTTCACAAGGCTGAGTCCAAAACAGAACTGATCATGGATTGCAAAGATGGTGGTTTTAAATAGCGCCACACATGTGCGCATGGTAAACAGCTGAAGGGCCTAAACAATAGTAATTCTACGCCAGGCCAGGGGGTGGAGAGTGTACTGACTATCTCTCTCAGTCCCTTGCAGACCTTTCCCGGGAAATCCTGCCTGTTGCCAGCCCCAAAGATGACGTCACTTCCAGGCACAAGGACGCCACTCCTAGTTCCTGCACCGACGACATCATTTCCTTTACGGGCTGTTAAAACTGTCATCTTGTCTCCATACAGGCAGTTCTGTTCTGGACTCTGACCTAAGCACATTGTGCTACAAAAGAAAAGCAACTTTCGCAGCCGAGAAAATAATATGCAGGTGGTTGGTTTCTATGTTAATTAATGTTGTTTTATTTTAATTTCTTATTTTGTCTTTTATTTTTCTTTTCTTCATTATGTAAAGCACTTTGAGCTACTTTTTGTATGTAAATGTGCTATATAAATAAATGTTGTTGTTGTTGTTGCCCCAACTCTTTATGATGTCTCCGACTCATTCTTATTACAATAGTCAGACCGGAAGTGACGTAGGGGAACTGGAAGTGACCATCTTCTGACGTCAATCTAGGCACCGGAACTGGAAGTGACATCATTCTAAGCGCCTGAACCAGCAGTGATGTCTTCAGGGTTGAGTCAGACAGGTTTTTCCGCGGCTGGTCTGAAGAGATAACAGGAGAAGATTCAATGCACCCTGCTACCACCTAGCCTGGCGTGGAATTACCTTCACTTAGTCCATACAACGTCCTCCTACTCGCATATGCGTGACAGTGTATGTGTCTGTCTGTGTGTGTGTGTGTGTGTGTGTGTGTGTATGTTAACACGATAACTGGAGTATGCTTTCACTTAGGTCAATCAAATTTTGCATACAAGTATTAGGTGCAAAACGTAGATTTCTATCAACGTTTTGGCTATTTCCACTAAGACGAAGTGGTACTTTACCTGAAGGCATGCTTGATTTATTCAACTTTACTTTTATAATTGTTTAATATATTGTTCATTTGACTTGACTTGTTGTTGATGGTTCTTTAACGTACATAATATAAAAATATAATCATTGTCTTGCGGTTTAATCCTCATATATCCATCCCCATATCTGAGTATTTGAGAAAGTCTAGAGGAGACCACTCCTGATTAGAAACTGAAATTGTCAGAAATTTTGATTGTTGTACCCCTGCTGTCAAATTCCACATGATAATATGCGAAGTTACAAGAAACACGCTTGGTGGAATATAAAACCCATTACCAAATTCTAATATGCCTGGGTAGATAGCACTTTTGCTTTTCACCAAAGTGGCATTGCATCTGACCCTAATTCTTTGCGTTGAGGGCAATGGCTTTTTCAAGTTACACTTAAATGGGCTGTGTGAGTCACTCATTGTGTTGGCAGTTACCACTTCCAGGCCTGGTTCCAAGAGTCTATCTTGGTTTAGGTTTGCTTCGATTTAGTTATGAGTGTCAGTTATAGATTGTTCTTTGTCTCGTCTCTGCATTTAAGAACAATTTGCCTTGAGTATGCATAACAGGAGCACATATCTTCAGACAACTTTGTTCTAAAAATTAACTAGGCACACAAACTTTCCCAACATGCCAAAATATCAGTCTGAAAAGGAGTAAACTGCAAAGTATCTGCATAATAAGACTTTATATGAAGATCAAACCTTTTGAGTTAGGACAGAGAAAGGTGTGCTCGGACATAGTCATGCTGGATTCTTGTAAAGGTATTTATTCATACAAGCTTAGCAAGTTCATGTCTTCAGTACACTTGCTACACAATTCTACATAAGAAAGAAGTAAAAATTGTTAAATGTTGCTTATAGGCACACACCTAGATCCCTTCAAATAAAAGTTACTATTTTGGATTTTAATTATTAAGCTGATACTTTTATTTAAAACCGCACAATAAACAGCAAGTGCATGAAGATGCTTGTTTCTCTGTTACTTTGAGCAATAACAGTAGTCTAGGTGACTTGCTTAGGTTCACATATTAAGAGAGTGGTGAAAACTGAGCAAACATTACATACTGTATGTAAAAGATATATTTAGAATTATTGTATGTTGTAAACTAAAAGGGTCAAAAAAATACCAAAATACTCAAATCAGAAACAGAGAGTCACATATAGAGTAAAGTGCTGTTTACTAGGAATTTACTGCTGTGCTATCAATATCGGTGTTATGGTAGGTCCCTTGTTAACAACAAAGCACCAGATGACAACATATGTGTAACTCAGTGGAATTAGAAACTAAATTACAAGGCGAAATAACTTTACAACACTTGCATCCCTACACACAAAAATCAAGGTTTAGTTTTGCTTTTATTTGCAGAAGAATAGCATAATGACATATGGTTAGCTATTTGTGATTCCTGCATTAACCCATACAACTTTCTTTGCTCAGCATAGCCATTTATGTCCAATTTTATTGACTTTTATTGTCAGTGTGCACATTTGTGTCCTGGTTTCCATAACATATTAGCCTTGAATTTGAATAAAACAGATAGTTGAGTTAAATAATTCTCATCTCAGAATCCGTCTGTCTGTTTCCATATGATAAATGTCAACAAAGGATTATAGAAAAATCCAGCTGGAAATGTGGAACTATCACAAATACAGCTTTCCCCATGGGCTCCCTAATACTTTACAGACAAATGTTAAAGATTTATTGCACATGAACATCAAACATGGTTTTACTGCAGTTCTCATTTGGATCAAATTGACACATTTTGAATTCCTTTTAACCTAATGAAATTCTTTCACTAGACATTACTTTATAAAATGACCTCACACATGAGATTTATGCCACAAAACAGGGGAAGAAAAGTAAAGTGGAAATTATTCTGAATTGAAAAAGGAAACGGTGCTAATCTTTGCACCTACTCATAAGGAAACCAGGACATTCATTGATTGCAGACTGAACAAATAGTTTGTTTTATCACTCCTGACTGTTTTCATCATTCACGGCGTTGAATAATCTGTCAGTTAATCAGTCGATGCTAAAAAGTATTCATCACTGCTGTCCCCTCGATACCAATCAAATCCACTTTAGTTTGTTATTAAACTTTTGAAACCTTGCCTAGGCTGTCAAATGAAACAATGTCGCTGATGTCTTTTTCAGTAATCTACTAAAATATATTGCTCCCATTAATATAATAGAAGCTTTGACAAAACTGAAGCATACGTATTTACTTTAGAGACCTTTGAGTCTTTGCTGAATGCCTAAGTAGAATAACCTTCAGTATTTAAATTCAGTGCCTTAGGAAACACACATATACAACATGATAGATTTAATATATCCTTTATTGTTTTTCCATTAAAGCTATGTTTAATGTCTCCTAATGATCATTGCCGTTCTGTCACAAATGTACTTATGCCAAGTTGATTCCCTGTTGCCTTACCAGGTGATAGTCTCCTATATAGCTTATCTTAACAGAGGTCTCGCTTAGCCTCAGCTGCTGACTCATTCTCTCTCTTACATAATACTTGTTACTAGGAGACGTGGTTCCCTTGTAAGCCACACCTCAGACACATGTGGGAGGGACTTATTCCAGTACAGCGATAGCTCCAGAAATGAGAAAAAAGAATTTTGCATTCTCACCATAGATATCTATATGGCACCCTGCAGTATCCATTATCCTCTTCAACTAAATGCATCTCAGAAGACTTCCTTAGTTTTACAGTGCATCTGTTAAAATAGGAATATGATAGGATCTTATCAAAACAAAATTATAGTTTAGGTTTAATTTCAGTATAGATGGAAAGACAGATGAATAAAACAGTGTTCTATTCACTGGATCTAGCAGGAGTCAAAAACTGCTTAACAGAATACTAATTCCGTATTAGCACTGTCTTTTGCAGACATCTCAAGACTTAATTGTAATTATTTTTGACCAAACACTAATGCACAGGGTCATTGACTCATTAGTCAATGACATTATGAATTGCTCACAAAGGGGATTGGAAAAAAAAAATAAATCCATGCCGCAGACAAAAACAACCATTTACTGTATAAGTTTGAAAAAACTCACAACTGCTTATTTTAATGTAGTAGAATCTCTTTTCTATATACCTTACTTAAACTGTTCTTAGTCAGTTTATATATTTACTCATTTTTAAAAATACAGAATTAATTAGTATTTTTAAAAAATCTGTAATTAATGCCATAAATAATCATGGTTTGATTTTCCATTTGAAGTTTAAAGTTTTTGATGAAAAAGAAATATATACCTAGAAAATTGCAAGCACTTTTGACAATGGCTTAAAAATTTATTTAGTTTGAAACAAGTTTGTTTCAGTGATATACACCATTATTAACTGAAAAGTATGTGGATAGTTACCTGATTTTTTTCTTTGTTGGACTGTTAAAACTGTCTTCACTATCTTAGACATCTTCATTTGTGCTTTTGTTCCTTTGAAGAAAGAAAAAAAAATCAAAAAACAAAAGTAACACAGTTTCAAACTGATTGATAATTAAGATAACTACAGTATTTTCTAGGTCCAAAGTCTAAAATAGCCAATATATTGACTAAAAAGTCAATATATTTGCAGAACACCTTTCATTTAAATAGTTTGAAAGTTTAGCACTGACACCTTTTATCTGGTAAATTTCAAAGATGTGACCCAAAAAGCCTGAATGAAGGGGATAGAAGAAAAAGAAATAACAATATGGAGTCATGCATTGAATGGGCTGCTTCCTTCCCTGTACTTTTACCTTTACCTAACAGCTCATATATGCTGTTTTTCCAAGTGACACACACTAGGACATAGCTTCTGGAAATAGATAGTGTACATTAGAACATTAGAAACATTTTGAGAATCGACCAATCAGCCCAACAAGGCTTGACAGTCCTATCCACTTACTTCTTCCAAAATAATATCAAGTTGGGTTTTGAAGATCCATAAAGTCCTATTGTTTACCTTGAAAAAACTATTATTAAAACATGAAAAACGTTCTAACGATGTGTTTACATAGATTGTTGTAGACACAGAACACACATGAAATGCATTTGTTCCAGGTAACGATATAGTATTTATAAAAGCTGTCAATTTGCTTGACTTCTCACTCTATACAACTCTAAGCAACTGACACGCAGGCAAACAGACTTGAGCTAAGAAAACCTTGTGTGGTGTAGGGGGGATGTGATAGCAGGCTGCTTACTGCTTATCGACACATTTAAAAGTCAAAAGGCGCGGACAGAGAGGTGCGAAGGGTTTTAAGGTGGGACCGAGTTTTTTCATAGGCTATATATATATATATCTTCTTCTTCTTTCAGTTGCTCCCATTAGGGGTCGCCACAGCGGATTATCTTCTTCCATATCTTTCTGTCCTCTGCATCTTGTTCTGTTAAACCCATCACCTGCATCTCCTCTCTCACCACATCCATAAACCTTCTCTTAGGCCTTTCTGTTTTTCTCTTCCCTGGCAGCTCTATCCTTAGCATCCTTCTCCCAATATATTCAGCATCTCTCCTCTGCACATGTCCAAACCAATGCAATCTCACCTCTCTGTCTCCCTACCGCCCAAATTGAGCCGACCCTCTAATGTGCTCGTTTCTAATCCTATCCATGCTCGTCACACCCAGTACAAATCTTAGCATCTTTAACTGTGCTACCTCCAGCTCTGTCTCATGCTTTCTGGTCAGTGCCACCGTCTCGAGCCCATATACCAAAGCTGGTCTCACTACCGTCCTGTAGACCTTCCCTTTCACTCTTGCTGATGCCCGTCTTCACCCTGCCTGCACTCTCTTTTTCACCTCTCTTCCACAATCCCTATTACTCTGTACTGTTGATCCCAAGTATTTAAACTCATCCACCTTTGCCAACTCTACTCCTTGCATCCTCACCATTCCACTGACCTCCTCCTTATTTACACACATGTATTCTGTCTTGCTCCTACTGAACTTTATTCCTGTCCTCTCTAGAGCATATCTTCACCTCTCCAGGGTCTCCTCAACCTGCTCCCTACTATCACTACAGATCACAATGTCATCAGCAAACATCATAGTCCACGGGGACACCTGTCTAATCTCGTCTGTCGACCTGTCCATCACCATTGCAAATAAGAAAGGGCTCAGAGCTGATCCCTGATGTAATCCCACCTCCAACTTGAATGCATCACTCCTACCGCAGACCTCACCACTACCACACTTCCCTCGTACATATCCTGTACAACTCATACATACTTCTCTGCCACTCCTGACTTCTTCATACAATACCACAGCTCCTCTCGAGACACCCTGTCATATGCTTTCTCCAGGTCTACAAAGAAACAATGCAGCTCCTTCTGGCCTTCTCTATGCTTCTCCATCAACACCCTCAGATCAAACATCGAATCTGTGGTGCTCTTTCTTGGCATGAAACCATACTGCTGCTCACTAATCATCCCCTCACTTCTTAACCTAGCTTCCACTACTCTTTCCCACAACTTCATGCTGTGGCTCATCAATTTTATCTCCCTGTAATTACTACAGTCCTGCACAACCCCCTTATTCTTAAATATCGGCACCAGTACACTTGATTACTACAATTATTATGTATTCAGATTCTGAAAACAAAAACAACTAACATTTAAATGTTTTTCAGAATTTCAATACATAATAATTTTAATAATCAATTAAATTCTTTAAAAACAAAAAATGCCAAAATGCTGAGATCTTTTAGTATTTTATTACATAAAAACTACACAAAAAAAGCTCTAGTTGGTATGTCTTTAAATTAAATGAGAAAAATAATTCCAAGCAAGATTTGAAGTGTTATTTTTTTGTCCTTGTTGCCTTTGCAAGCTGTAGGCTATGGCCATTTTTTCTGGTATCGCTCTTTTTACAATTCACGAGTTTCAAATTTTTTTCCAAACCCATGTGCTGGAAAATACATAAGTCTAAAAATCAGTTTGTGTAGCACAGAAACATCCCTCAATTTATATTTTCAACCTGCGAACGATTCTTTCAACATACTGTATATAGTTTGCCAGTTTATGTACATGTATCAAGGTTATACAAAGAGGCATATTATATGAGGGGCAGTCAAAATGTTCCTGGAATTGTGAGTACAACTCTAAATGTTAATATTTATAATAAAAAAAATGTTCAAGGTTACAGAAAATGGTTTCAGGATATGAATATGGGTGGCAGAGCTTTCAGAGTAATAGCCCCTAAAATATGGAATTCTCTCCCTCTCATCCTTCGCGAGGAAAAATCTATTGTTAATTTCAAACTTCTGTTAAAAACACATCTTTTCAACGAGTATTATTCTTTTTCGTGTATGTAATTTCTATTGTTTTTTTTAATGTGTGTTAAATTGTAAAGTGTACTTGAGTGTATGAACGGCGCTACATAAATAAAACTTATTATTATGAATAAGTAAAAAGTAAAGCAACACGTGTTAATCAACTAGGCACATAAAATAATAAATAAGGTAAAATCTTTTTTGTAGAAATAGTTTAAGAAGTTGTGAGCATTCTCACATATTTTTGTGAATTTGTAAGCATCTGTGAATGAAAAGCAAGTAGGCTTATTTCAAAACAGACCACACCAGCAGTCAGCACAAAATCTTTTTATCCTATAACCTAAACACTTATTCTAAAAAAACTAAAGATCATGACAGCAAAAGAAAAAATGTATTAAAGAATTGCTTGTTGCTATGTTTTAAAATGGTTGCATCATACTCTTTATTCAACACTATGAAAGGCAACAGTAATATTCATTGTCTAATAGACTACAAAATTGTGGAGCAGCCTCCTGCCTAAGGGACCACCACATCTGGTGTATCTGTCTAATTTTATTTTAAAGAACTGGGGCCTCTTGCATAAAACTTGCTTCCATTTGAAAATATACATAAGCAATTTCTTTGGCAAAAATCAGGATACAGTAATCCCTCCTCGATCGCGGGGGTTGTGTTCCAGAACCCCGCGCGATAGGTGAAAATCTGCGAAGTAGAAACCATATGTTTGTATGGTTATTTTTATATATTTTAAGCCCTTATAAACTCTCCCACACTGTTCATAAATATTCCCCGCACAGTTATACAGCATAAACCCTTTGTATTCTCTTAGATATTAGGTAAGATTCATTGAAATTATGTATGTAAACACACTGTTTATATACAGTAAAACCTAAATATTATTTTGAAGATATCGAGCATCTTCGATATCACATATGTTATAGACATTACGATAGACAGGCCACCAGCAATAAATACGTACAATGCAAGAAAAATTGTATACAGTAAATATGTGTATAGTGACACTAAACATACGTACATGTACTAAGTACTGTAAGTAGAAAATGAATTATGGTTACTCACCAACAATGACACGATGACTTGTCTGATAACGATGAGTTTAATTTTACTGCACAACAAAGGAGAGCGTTACAGCCCTTCTAAAGGAGCCTCTTCAGGCGACTGTGTAGCACCACCGTTGTTCTTCCTCCGGCAGTCTTCAATCCAAATTCCTAAAGCAGATTCCATCCGGACTACTGCCTTATTACGTCCACTTACAACTTGTTTTGCGCCCTGGTTTAAAGGACAATGCAGCCGTAGGCCTTATATTCTTTTCCTCTTTTTTAAATAAAAAGAATCGTGGACTCATTGGTGCCGTAATGGCGTCCTACAGCGGTGTAGCTTTTCCCTTCCTTCAACATATCCAAAACTTTTACCTTTTCGGCAATCGTTAGCACCTTCTGTTGACGCTTGGGCACGGCCCCGAAGCAGTAGCAGGAGTAGATCGTTTTGGAGCCATAACGAAGGCTACGCACAAAGATAAACACAAAAGAGCACAAAAGTTAACTCTTTACACAGTGTAACACGTTGATCCTGAATGAGCGAGACAAGACTTCCTGGTTAACGCCACAGAATCAAATTCGCCGCTCCCTCGCTGAGCCAGTCAGCACACAGGAACTTAACTGCATGCTCTGATTGGTTAGCTTCTCAGCTATCCGCAATAGTGTCCCTTGTATGAAATCAACTGGGCAAACCAACTGAGGAAGCATGTACCCGAAGTAAAAAGACCCATTGTCTGCAGAATCCACGAAGCAGCGAAAAATCGGTGTTATATATCTAGATATGCTTACATATAAAATTCGCGATAGAGTGAAGCCACGAAAGTCGATGTGCGATATAGCGAGGGATTACATAAACTTGGCATGAACTTGGCTTAAAGTTACATCACATGGCACTGAAGATTCACTGCTCATGCATTGGTCAAGAGTCCTCTCTTCAATTTAAAAAGTTAGTCCCATGCTATTTGCAGTGCCTGTTTATGATATGCACCAATTTTTATGGAAGCATTTATCTAACAAACCTGGCAAAAAATGCATGTGCTTTGAATGTTGTGAGTATTTGACTTGATAACTGGCACATTTATTATGCCCCATGAGTAAGAGGTCTCCCAGTCATCAATACATAGGTAAATAACATATAAAAAAAGTAGAATTTTTGGGTGGAGCATTTCCTTAAGTAAAAGAACAACTCCAGGATGAAACCAAAGTACTTTGGAAAGTTGTAAGCAAATTTGGAGCTCAGTCATTTAAATACATATTAAGATAAATGAATGAAGTTTTAAAGAATTTGTTGAACTATGACAGATTTAACTAGATTTTTTATTTTGTTTTTATTGAAGAAACAGAGATTTGCTAAAATAAGTCCTTTTTTGTTTTTTTGTTTTATTTTTGTTCTTTTATTTCTCATTTTTTGTAGATCTTATGAAAATTGTGACACATTGATATTATGCCGCATTGCCAGAGACACATAATTAAAAAAACAATTTTTTTTTGTTTTGGTACATTGGTAAGCTCTGCTACCTCCTAAATCCAGAGTGTTTGGTTTAACTCCCACACCCGATGATTATTTTTGCAGTGTTTGCATATTCTCCATATATCTGCTGTGGAAACCAGGGGTGCTGCAGCTGCCCCAACCCCAGACAGGCAGAGACACGAGTTCCAACACAGTACACATTTATTTACAATTGGTGAAACACTTTTACCTCACTCTGCACAACAGCTCAGAACAAACAGCACCAAATACACCGTAACTTCTGTCTCCTTTTTCTCTCCCTTCCTCTTCCACTCCTCCATGATCAAGCTTTGTCCCTCTTCCTCCTGACGCTGGCTCTTCGAATAGAGTGAGGCAGCTCCATTTATGTTACACCTGGGAGTGTTCCAGGTGGCTTGTCTGGATTAACTGGAACTACTCCCAGTGTGATGGAAACCCAAAATAGGGTTCTACAGCTCCCCCTGCTGGCCCCAACAGAACAAACAGGACAAAATCCAACTCCCAGCATGTCCTGTGGGAATCCATGGTGCCACAGCCACTCAGGAGGGCTGTTGTCTAGCGTCCCGGGGAGGTCAGTGCCTTGTGGATGCTCTCTCCCCAGGTCCTTCCATCCAGCTGGCATCCCAGCAGGATAACGGCTGTGGCCGTCCATCACACTGCCTGAATTTACCTAAATTCTGGTTTCCTCAAACCTCCCACTGAAAACTGTGGTAGGTGAATTAGTGAGTGTAAATTGGCCCATGAGTGAGTCCTGTGATGGACTGGAGTCCGGTCCAAATATGGTTTGTACCTTGTGCCCTGAATTACTGGGATTGGCTTTGGCTCTCTGAGACCCTAAAATGATATGCTGCGTTATTTTTGTTAATCAGTTTGTTCATCTATATATATGAAATATACCAAATATAGATATAAATCAATATCTTTTTTATGCAATACGATCCTTCTCTGAACCTGCTACTGTGTTCTGCCTATCATTTTCTACTATGGGTTCTCAGGTCCACACTGTCTTCGTTCTTGCCATCTGAATAAGCCTGAATTTTTCATTCTTGTCCTATCCTGCAGTCTCTTTACTCTGTTCATATTTTTTTCCTTGGATTAAAAAATGTAAGTACAAATATTACATTTAATGACAAGCTGGATTATTTTATCCAAGACACTCTTTATCTTTGTCTGCTGAGTAGTTAACATTTAACATATTTATAGATGTTTGATCCTTCAGTTTTTGTACCCCTCTTACTCTAATACAAAGTGAGTAGTGTGCATGAACCTTAAAGCAGAAACCAGCTCTTGTTGGGATGCTAGTCCATTGGAGAGCACAAAGACACACGCACCCATACCTGCTCACACATACCAATTTAAAGACAGCTATCAACTTAACACACCAGTCTTAGAGATGTAAGAATAAACTAGAATACCCCAATAAATCCCACTCAAGCAAAGGGAGAATATGCAGACTCCGCACAGAAAGCAACCTGTTCATGAATCAGACTCATGTTGCTGAAGCTGTGCGACGTTAGTGCTGACCATTTCTCTTTGCGGATTATTTCTGTCAGTGCTCTTTATATTATTGTTTCTATTCTTTCATTATTATGCATTTTCCAAATAATTTAACTATAGAGTTCTGGAAAAGTACAATCTGAGTGTACCTATTATAAGTTCCAAATTTAGTCTTTAAAGAGCATAGTCCCAATGGGCTTTATTACTCATTTAACAACCCCTAATAGAAAAGTTCTGGGCAAAAAGTTAGCAGTATCATGGCTAAACGTGTAAGAACTGATGTCAGTGTTAGCTTTTCTATACTATGATGTATGATTTTAAAATGTGCATTTCTGCTCTTTTGCTGCTGGTTTTTCACTTTTAATCTGTTTCTTCCTATGTTCTGCAAATGTCACTTTACTTCTTTCCTTATTCATCCTGTATTCAAAAAATAAGAAAACATAATATTACGAATGCTCTTATTTGGTAAACAACATTCAGCACAACAAATTTAAAACTTCAAATAGTACACAGTTTCCACCATGTATTGTCATGTTTACTGCAGAAAGGAAAGTACCAAAAATCTTTACTGAAGCCTATAATAAATGTCTGTAATGGAAGGCAGGAATGGACACTTTCCTGGCCAATAGGCTCATTTAGTGGATGGAGACTTAAAGTGGAAGAACATACCGACAGGGATGGCTAGTGTTCCTTTTTCCTGGGTTGGACAGCGAAATAAAGGGACATTATGGTGACCGCCTATCAAGGCTGTATACTCCCCAAATGTGCTTGGTGACAATGTCCCTTTACAAAATTGCCCATGTGCATTTCTGTGGTGCAACTAGTGAATTGTCCCATTGTGCAGCCACCAGAAGGAGCTGCAGAGAATTATATCATAAAACGGCATAAAATGAGCCTCCTCACCACACCCCTGGAGTAGGATTGTGGAGTGGAGAAGAACAAAGCTAACCAGGGAAGGTTTGAAGGAGGAAAAAAAAAGAAAGAATAGAAAAGATCTGTGAATCTTGTATCTTGTGTGAAGAAGCCTGTAAAGATATTACATTAAATAAAAGGTTTATTTGATTCAGGACTTCAGTGTATGTAGTGTTTTCAAGAGTTTGGAACTCTGAGATGCCCTTCAGTGGCCACAATTCATAACATAAAATATATTTTTGTGCATTCCACATGTATGTCAAAGGCCTAAAATGTTTAAGTACCTCACAAAAATCTAAAAGTTTTCTTGAATAATAAGACCATCTTATAAACCTGACCTGTATTGTATGTGATTCTCACATTTCAAATTAGTGTCCTTTGATTCTGGCTTTACTTTCGTGACAACTTGCTTTGTTGTTTAATAATGAGTTTGATTATCTTCTGCAGAATCCTTCTAAGTCATTCTTAAAAGTAAAAACATATTTAAAAATAATACGAGTTGATTGATTAATGCTACACTAACTACTTAATACTCGTAGCAGGCACACTTTCCAGAGCTGGTCCCTACTTTGTTGCTGATACTGCTGAGTAAGCTCCAGCCCCTTTGACCCTGAACTGTGTTTACCTGGTGTAAACCTCCATCCATCCAACCGTTTTCTAAACTTGCTTTTTCCTTAGCGGTGTTGTGGTGAATTTAGAGCTTATCCCAAGCACAAGGTGCAAGGTAGGAACAGTCCATGGCAGAGGGAACACAGTAACACACAAACATACACTGCAGCCAGTTTGGCATCCCTAGTCCATCTAAACTGCCTCACTTTGGACTGTGTGTGGAAAACCGAGCACCCAGAGGAAATCCTGGCAGACAAAGGAAGAACATGCAAACTCCACTTGGGACGTGAACTCCAGCTTCTTTGTTACCAAGCAGCAGTGTTACCACTATATGGTTTAATGATGTAATAGGTGATTATTCATAGCATAACAATCATAGATTGTGTGACAAATGGGAATTACAAACACATTTAAAAAGTACACATGTACACATTAACTTTAAATTGCATCAAAAAACAAACTAAATAAATAAATAAAGAAGTTTGCTTCAGAAAACCAGGAACACCATGAGTAGGTTGTAGGGTCAAAAAAGAATTTACATTTATCTACTGTAGATTTAAAAAATAACAGTGTTGCTTCATTATTTTCACAGGAAAGTGAATGTAATAGGATTTATTAACCTCTAAGCAAATCTAAGGAAATGAGGGGATGAGACCCCTGTTTTCTTGTTTTTCGTGTCTCAATACAATGAGCATCCTACTGAATGTCTTATCTTTTGCTAAAAATCAGACCTCAACAGCCTTTAGTGTACAGGGTTAAAATAAAAAGAAGATAATAGAATAGAATGTGTGGCAATATGTTTCAAATATAATAGGGATCAGCACCCCCAGTGTGTAGCCAATACTAAGGATGAATGTTCAAATATAAATGATGTGCTCAAACTTCCCCTGTGACTTCTTCTTTTTAATTATTTTATGTATTACATATACTGAGTGCCATTATAAACAATGCTGCACATCCTATCTCCGACACACTAATACTGAAGACTTTCTGGCAACAAATCATTCAGCAGAAAGGGGTCAAGAAATGCTTATGAAACTCCATTATACCAACAGCCATTCATCTGCATAAAGCCTCACTGGGACTGCGACAGCCAAGTCAGAAGTTTTCTTTCTTATTAATTTTCTTGCTTTATAGTTATGCTTATATGTGTATATACATATATATATATATGTGTGTGTATCTACCTATTTATGTATTTATTTAATTAAAGAGCTTTTATAAAAATCTAAATTTCCCCCTGGGGACACATAAACTTCTATCTGTCTATATTAGAAACTCCCTTCTTTTGAATTTCATTTCAGCTTGTAATTTTGTTTTTTTCTTAAACTCTTTTTTTGTTGAATGTGCCATAATGTATATTAAGGATTTTTGAGAGCACTAAACTTACTTTTTCTTTTCCATTCAGAAAGGTGCTGCTTTTGATACAGTTTGTCATACTGTATTGCTTGAACATTTCCAGTTACTTCCATGTATTTGTGGCGCTGTTCTGTATTGGTTTAGGTGTTTTTCATCACATCAGACAAGCAGCAATTACTCAGGGTATGTCACAAGACTCAGTTCTGGGGCCTTTAATATTTAATATCTATTTGCTTCTTTTATGTCATATTATTTGTGCACATGGCATGGACTACCACGGCTATGCTGATGATACCCAGATACATGTAGAAACACCCACATTCCTTTCACCTCCTGCTCTTATTACCTGCTTTCCTGATGTCAAGTTATGGCTGACATGTCATTTTTAAAATGAAACACTGAAAAAAAACTGAAATTCTTTCAACTGCAAAAAAATCACAGCTGCCTATGATGGATCATTTTATATGCGTATTTGACTGTATTTTTGTTCAGCTGTAACTCTGAGTCTGGGTGTTACATTTGATTTTCCTCTGTCGTTTTTTTTCCACATGTAAATAATTTAGTGAAAGCTTCCTTTTATCATCCAAGGAATTTAACCTGACTTCAACCAACCTTTGACCTTGGCAGATGCTGAATGTTTAGCCCATGCATTTATTACACCTAGGCTGGACTCCAGTAATGTTTTATTGTATGGTTTTCCAAAATCTATTCTAAACAAACTGTAGTATGTTCAGTACTCTGCTGTCTGGGTTCTCACTTACACCAAAACCTGGGAACATATCATAATCAAATTTGAGGGAACTACATTAGCTCCCACTTGAATCTTGTATCCACTGTAAAATAATTCTCTTAACTTACAAAGCCTTAAATAACCATGCTCCTAACCAACACTTTCTCTACTTACCATTCCTATTAGTTGGAAGAATTCTATGAGTGACAGAGTCAGTTCTATCCTTGTGGCAAACTCTTTCTCAGAAGCTCAGAGTAATCAAGTCAGTACCATTTTTTACAAATTGACTGTTTGCTAAATCTTTTGCATAATTTGCTTTGTTGTCCTTTTCTGGTATCTTTTTATGTTTTTTAAACTGTTTTTGCTATGCTTAGTACTGTGTCCTTGGGCTGTGAAAGGTGCATTAGAAATAATATTTATTATTATTAAACCCATTTTTTAAACATTTGAGTTCATTTTATTTTTATGTAATCACATGCATATTTGGTTTCTGGGAATGCAGAAGTTGCCAGTTATATGGGTAGATGTGTGTGAGTATGCAATGGTTTGTTCCTGCCTCATGCCCAGTACTGCCATGTTGGTCTGTAATGGGTGTGATGGAACTGCGCCAACAGCACGCCCCAAACCCCAACACGAACACACAAGCACAGTCCTGGGTTCAAATAAAGGTTTTTTTTATTACAAAAAAATACCTCTTCCAAGTAACCTAAGCACAAGTTACCTCTCTCACGATCACATCTCCTCTCACCACCACACTGCCTTCATCCAGCCGACTGTTGCTTTTCTTCCTCCCAGCTCCAAATCTCCTGGATAAGAGAGTGCAGTCCCTCTTATTGAGGACCCAGAAGTATTTTCTGTGCCAGGACTACTGCCCAATGGAAGCATTTCCGGATCATACGGAAGTCCCATAAATTGGGGAGAACATCTTCTTGCAGCACCCCTTGCGACACCCATGGACCCCAGCAGGAGCTGTGCTGCTAGACTGCAACTCCCGGCATTCCCTGCTGGTTCCCGAATAGGTGCCGATGTGGAGGGCTGCCGCCATCTAATGCTTGGGGGAATTAAACATCTCCCCAGAGACGGTCTTTCCCTGTCCTCTTCTTTTATTGCGGCCAGGTGTTAAACCCATGTCCTGTCAGAATGCCTGATCATTTATTTGGGGCTTCCTGCTCCAATAAGAAAACATCAGTTCTGGCTGGGATGCCCGTCCACCCTGTGTGCCACCTACATGGGAAAAACAGATTTAAGAAATAGATAACTGGAATTTATTTAATAAAATAAAAAACAAGTGCAATTAAATTATTACTATCTGTACTACTAAATCTATATATACTGTTTACAAAAAAAAGAAACTGTATTAGAAAACAAATTTCAAATCTTTAAATGGCATATTTTTTAAACACATGTGCCCACCATTTCTCATGGAGTGGGCTAACATGTTATCATATATTACCACAGTTTTGACCAGCAGCAGACATAGACTGAAGAGACACGCAAGGCAAAGCATAAAATGCAAATTGCAGTAACCTTTTCTTTTTTTCAAGGTGAAGATTTCTTCAAAATGTTGTGATTGAAATATTTAATCTACAGATAGTCAATTGTTCTCCAGTCATATCTGAAGTACAGCTTAATAAAGAATATGAGCTTCCCACCACCCCAAAGTCATGTAATATATGTTAACTGGTCACTCTGAATTGGCCAGGATTTGGTGAACATGGCAGACCAAAGTGTGTGTGTTTATTTATTTACTTTTCTACCTATTTATGCATTAATTTATTTAAAGAGCGTCTCTCAAAAGGCAAATTTCCCCCTGGGACAAATCTATCTATCTATCTGTTCCTTCCTTGTGCTTCATGCTGTTGGGATAGTCTTCAGCCCTCATAACCCTAAATATATGTTAGGATCATGAGGGCAGATGTCACTCTGAATTGAGCAGATTTTGGTGAATGTGGCAGACGAAAGTGTGTGTGTTTATTTATTTATTTGTTTGTTTGTTTATTATCTATCTACCTAATTATGCATTAATTTATTTAAAGAGCTTCTCTCAAAAAGGAAAATTTCCCCTGGGGACTAGTAAAATTCTATCTATCTATCTATCTATCTATCTACAGTATCTATCTATTTCTGCCTTGTGCTTCATGCTGCAAGGATAGCCTTTAGCCTTCATGACCCTAAATTTGGATTAGTTTTGAAATTGGATGGATAAAATGATGGCTGAATTGAACTTGAGTGGTGTGGCAGCACACTGTTAAGTGGTATTGTCTCGTTGTACTTTATGTTTTTACGTTCATTTTCCCTTCTAGTAACTGTTTGTTAGGAGTTTACCCATTTGCAATGTTTCTTGTACTCCTATTCCTTTATCTTGCAACATCCTCAAGAGTTTAGCTTACATAGAGACTCTAAATGTTTCAAGTGTTTGAGTATGGCTGTGAGTGATTGTACTTCTACCATGGTCTTGCACTCCCATCAATATTGTGTCTGATGTTTCCAGGCCCTGGCTCTCAGTCTCTGTACTGTTAGGTATTTTGGTAATAAATAAATCAATTCATGAGGAAAGAAAATGCAAAATCACATTCTGAGATTCAAAAATGTTTCAAAAAAAGTTTGACAATGGGATTTGGCTAAAGTACAGATGTGCCTTTCTTTTATTCTCTACTCATGCCAAGCAACATTATAAGATGGTGTTAAGAGACAGGGTGCAGGAGAAAGGAGGAGTGGAGTTTAGTATAAAATCTGACAGAACCTCTCAGAAACAGTACTGAGAAAAGTGGGATGAGAAAATGAAGGGAGGGATGTAGTCTAGGAAAGCTCTATGATGGATTTGCTGTCCATTTATTAGCTGCTTTTTGTTAATTGCCGTCAAAATTGCTGGTGGAACCCATACCCCTATATCAAGAAAACTGGGGTTCAAAAAATAAACAGATGTTAGAGTCTATTTTCGTACGTGGAGGTGGATGTAATTAGGCGTTTTATAAAAATCTATTGCGGGCATGGATATTTCATTATAAATAGGGGCAAAGTTTAATATGGTAAAGCCATTGTGGCACAATGAACAGCTACTACGCTAAAAAAAGCTTGGTTTATATTGCTTGTGAATTTTCCTTAACTTCGAGGTTCCAGGAAGGGGGGTGGATGCAAAATGAATGTATGCAGTCCCCTACTGCTTTACTTATTCATTTAACAGATGTGCATAAAACTGGAAATACTGCTTTTTGGCCTTCTGCTCACCTGCACTTAATATATTTAGAAAAAAAAGAGAATTTTTTTTTTATGACTAAATTTTAAACTTGCAGTTCTCCCTTCCAAGGCTGATTGTTGGGTATTTAGACCTCCCAGTGCAAACATTAACTGGTTGAAAAGCACTCTGGAATGTAACGAAGGAAACAATATTGGGAAAAGAGCCAAGAAAACAGAAACACTGGCGCCTGGAACCCAGGGATTTGCCTCCTAGTAATAATAGGAGTTGAAAACGGCCCAGCACTTCTGCTAGGCTGGAAATGGCATACTGTGATCCATGCCTTAGCCAAAGGGATTTAAATGCAGGAAAGAGCTGGCAAGTTAAAATCTCCTACACTTTTCACAGTGTGTGTTGAAATGAGCAAAGGAAGTAAGGAGGTGAGACTGAAGTCTATTAATTCTGGGCCAGCTAAGTCAAGAGTGGAGCCTTTTAACTGCCTTTTTTTTTATTTTAGTTTCTCATCATGTCCTGCCACCCAGAAAGCACAGACATAAAGCAGAAACTTGAAACTGCTGTCATTCAAGAGAAAGGGCACCCCAACATCACATTATTGACAGCAAGGCTGAGGAACTGACAGCACTGGAAATTGTACAGTTGAATTCCCGCGTGCCTCTGGCCATATAATGTTGGTATTAATTCTGTTTGGAATTGTTAAAATAAGAAAGGTTATAGGATGAGGTGGAAACCTGCTTTTTTGCTAATGAATACATACCTTGCTTCTTCCCCAGTGTCCTTGGACTGTCATCTCCAACCTTTTGAAGCTGTATCTGATTATCCATGCAGCAATTAATCATAATTAAGCAGGCCTGAGACTTGGAAAGGTAGAAGGAAGGTGGCTGCAGATCTGGCATTCATCCTGTACAGCCACCCCCACCTCACCCCCGATTTTTTTTTTTTTTTTTTGGATTATCTCTTTTTTTTTTTTAAGAACAAAAACCTTCAGTCTGTACCATTTTTTTTCTTTTGTTCCCGTCCGACTCCTACCCGATTGCTGACCCCACTTCAAGCTCCTTTTCTTTTTTAAATTAACTTTTCTGCCAGCTACAGTATTGTAGCACATGTGCCTTGGACAAAGCCTCACTAAACCAGTTCTGCTGAAGGAATAGATCATTACCAATAATTCTTGATCATTAATGGCAGACATTCACATTGCAGGCTAACCTCTACTCTAACTAACCTCCAATAAACCCAAACTTGCATATTATTTTCTGCTTTACTACACAATTTCATTTGTGGCTTTCAGATGTAATTTAACACCCACCACCTAGTTAAGCAACTGTAAAGATATAAAGCAGCTGGTCATTAAATTCCACACACGGGCCAGATCTCTGAATGTACATGATCTCCATTTTTCAATGTGTTCAGCGATGGAAAAGGGGACAAGGGTGTTGTGTGTCACACACATTTTATACTTCGTGTGTATTACTACCATATGAGCACAAGTGGGGGAGATGATTAGGCTTATTATTTTGTTATTTCATACATTCCACTTTTCATTGAAGCGCGGGGCCGTTCCTCTTAAAAGACCTGTTTAACTTGGCATTGCTGCACTGCACCAGAGTGCAAGGCTTTGGATAGACTCTTTTATTATTTCTGTGCTATTCATTTCAACAAATGTATTAAAAAATGTTTAGTGTAGCTGTATTTTTCATGCCATTTCTTAAAAGTGATTTCAGCTGTTTAAAATGAATGTGTCTTTCTGCCCACAAATCCAACTGAAATAATGGGCCAAATCAGCGAAATCCTGTGACCCAGAGAAAATAAAAGGCAGAAAGTTCTTTTGTTTTCCCAGCCTGCTTTTGCTATTAATAGTGCCATTTGTTTACTCTGGTGCATTTTTTTTTTCTTAATTTGTGCTTTTATTTATGAGCTGATGCATTTGCGAAATTTTGGTTGGGTTTATTTGTGCATCTAGGATAAAATCCCAAAGAACCAATTTTATTTTATTTTTTTCTTTCTGGTAAACCCACTTCAGAGCATAAAAAGAAGCTGATGTGAAATGTAGCATATTTTTCTCTCATGAATATTTTAATCAGTTTTTACAATTAATTAAGTTGCTTATTTACAGAAGATGGGCATTAAAACTCTCAGTTAGTAAAATATGCCATGTGTATCAAGAAGATTTCTAACAAATTGTTTAAATGATAACAAATAAACAGTGGGTCTGAATATTTAAAAATGTTCTCTACATTATTGGTTATCATCTCAGACTGCAGTCACATTAGGCAGACAGGACTGCTGCACTAGCATTAGCATGAACCCCTCACAGGTCTAGTAACCTGGTCTCAGACCCCACCTGAGTGTGCTTGGGTTTCTGGCAGGAACACTAGTTCCCTCCCACATCATAAAGATGTGAATTGTATTCTCTAAATATGACCAATATCAATGCCTGCGACAATTTGTGACCACCAACAGTTGCCACTGATGCTAATGAATAAAGAACATCTAGAGTGTGTGACTTGCAGTATTGTATATTTCCCTTGGAATTTTCCTAACTCTTGAATTTGTTTTTCTCTTGGCTCAAAATTAGCAATGTGTTTGAATTGATTCTGGCATAAAAAGTGGTTGAAAATATTTATCTTGCTGCAGTGTTACTGCATTTGACCTAATTCCAATGCTATAATGTCACTAACATTTAGTTTCCACTGCGTGAGTTCAGTTTTCAATTCAGCTCTTTTTTTTTGTATAGTCATCTTCACTGAGTGTAGACACATAGCATTGTGACAGGTTCACAGGTAGATAAAAATACAAATTTCACAAATTAATAATTGCACAATAATTACACATAAAGACTTAGATTTGTTTACACTGACAGAGAACAAAGTGGTGTGATTAACATAAATAGGGTGCAGCAATATATGTTTTAATATAATTGTTGAACTATGGCCAGTTGACAATGGAGGAGAGGAAAGCAAAAACTCCAGTCAGCAGCATCCCTGGAGGAAATAAACCCCTGGGAGTCCACAATCAGCTATAACAGACAAAGTCAAGAGATAAAAAGTCGGACACAATCACCGTCCTGGAGACTGAGGCCAAATGGCTGACCACCCCATCCTGGGCATTCTACAGTAGTCAGTGCAGGGCTATCTAATCTGGTGACACTATCTTTACATCTCTTGATTGTAAGGCTCCTGGTATCTCAGGTGTCTTTACTTGGGCAAGTAAACAGCTGTGCCAAGTGGCACAGCAGGATACCGAGAAGAGAAGCAGAACAGAGGCTGGTTAGTAACAGTTCCGAGTTTAAGTGTACAGTTCATGTATAGTAAGTGCTCCTTGTGATGAGCTGTGGTGGCCTGCCCAGGGCTGGTTCCTAGTTTGTTTGTTCCAAGAGCTATGGATACTGTGACACTGAACTGGATAATCAAGTTAAAAATTGATGGATGAATGAAATGTTTGCAATGTGAAATGATGTCACTGGACAATATCTGAATTTTATTAGTCCTATCATTCTTTGTTTATTTGATATGCTTATCTGACTGAAAAGCTAAAAAGTGCAAAATAAATAATTGGAAGAACACAAGATGCTTAGCATTGCAGTTGCAGTCTAACAAAGCCATAGTTGCTTGATGATTCAAAGGGTACCTGTGGTGTTACTGTCCAACTGGGGATCACAGGAGTAGACATCTTAGCATCTATTCTCTTAAAGAAATACTTCAACTAAAAATGAAATTTATTTCAAACAGTGGATTCAAAAATTATTCAGACCCATTGTCTTTCTGCACACTTTATTGTTTTGAAGATTCCATTTTAAGTGGATAAATTATATCCATAATAAATAACCCATAATGATGAAGTGAAAACATGTTTTCAGAAATATTTGCAAATTTATTAAAAATCAAAAACTGAAAAACCTCATTCATATAAGTATCCCGTGATACTCCCGTACTGTGATCATGTTAATCTCATTTGCCTTAATTATTCTTGAGATGTTTCATTTCTAAAGCTTTAAGTGTTTGCAAGAGCACAGTGGCCTCAATAATTGTGAAATGAGAAGAGTTTGGAACCACCAGGACTCTTCCTAGAGTTGGCCAGCTGGCTAAACTGAAAAACCAGGCCAGAAGGGCCTTGCTGAGAGAAGTGAGCATCAACCCAGTCGTCACTCAAACAGTGCTTCAGAAGTCCTCTGCTAAGATGGGAAGAGAACCTGAAGAGGACCATCTCTGTATCACTCCATTAATCAAGTGTTTCACTTGGAGTTTGCCAAATGGTGTTTAAAGGACTCTGAGAGCACGAGGAAAAAGATTCTCTAGTCTGATTAGACAGAAATTGAACTCTTGGGCAGAACTCCAAGCACTATATCTGGTGAAGTCCACCCACTGCTTATTGTCTGACTAATACCATCCCTACGGCGAAGCATGACAAAGGCAGAATCGTACTATGGAGGTAATTCTCAGCAGCAGGAACAGGGCACTAATCAAAACTGAAGGAAGGATCAATACAGCCAAATACAGAGTTGCCCTTGAATAAATTCTGCTTCAGAGTGCACGCAACCTCAGCCTGGGACAATGGATCATTTTTCAGTGTTACAGTGACCTGAAGCATACAGGCAAGACGATGCTGGAGTAGCTGTGGGACAAGTCTTTGACTGTGCTTGTGTGACCCAGCTAAAGCCCAGACTTTTAGAACATCCAATCTAACAGAGCTTAAGAGGATCTGCCAGAAAGAATGGGATAAACAGCCCAAAAACAGATTTGCAAAGCTTTTAGAAACTTACCCAAGAAGACCCACAGCTGTATTTACTGTCAAAGGTGCTTCTACATAGTAGCATACTCAGTTAAGGGTCTTAATTCTTGGATGAATGAGAGATTTCTGTTTTTGATTTTTAATGAATTTACAAACATTTCTGAAAACACGTTTTCACTCTGCATTAATGGATTTTTGATTTTAGATTGATGGAGAAAAAGACTGGCACATTTGTCTATTTATTAATACTAAATACAAGACAATAAAGTGTGCAAAAAGTATCAGAATCCACTGTATTTCAGAATCCACTGTATGTTACTTACACCATGTAGTTTGTAGTGATGGTCAAGAAAATTGTTTAATTTTGTTTTCATGGAGAATTGAGATAACAGGATTTCTGAGCCTTTGGTAAACAGTGCTGGACAATAGCAAACAGTAACAAAATGTACATGAAAAATATCTCCAATTACTTGTGTCCCATAATCCACATGTTGAGTCATCCAGTCATATGTTCACAATGTAAAATATTGGTAAATAGGCACCTCTGGGAAATGAAAGTAATCCACAAACAGAAAAGCCCTTTGTGCTTTTGAATTGAAGACAAGACTCTTGACCAATGAATGAAAGGGGGGAGGAGGGTCTTCAGTTCAAAAGTGCAACTTCAATGTTCAAGTGTGAATTAAAATACTTTTGTAAACCACCAATTAATGTTATATTTTGCGAATTTATTTTGTATTGATTACATTTTTAGCTATCTGATACAAAGTTAAATGAAAAAGTGTGTACATTTTGTTTTTACTTGTAAAAACATTTGTCTAAATTTGTCTAAAACTTGTAAGATTTGTTAATGTGAATTACAACAGTTGCTATGTGTAATGAACACCTTGAATAAATAAAACGTATACATTTGGTGGAAGATAGTTTAGGGAACAGAACTGGGGCCTCATGTATAAATGGTGCATACGCACAAAAATGTTGCGTACGAACATTTCCACACTCAAATCACGATGTATAAAACCTAAACTTGGCATAAAGCCACGCACATTTCTACGGTACCTCATACCCTGGCGTACACATGTTCTTTGCAGACTGGCAGCACCAAGTGTCAAAGCAGTGCTGCTGTTCTTGTGTGGTTTCCCTTTCTTTTTCAGATCCACATCCCTGATGCGGCTTTATAAATATGCTGAAATTAACTGCATATTGTTTATTAGTTTAATGCATCTGATTGTAATTAAGCTGTAACAATATAATGGTCCACGGAATGGTTAAACTATTCTAAATACAATAGCTGCTTTAGCGTTGTTACTCTCACTGCACCTTCTTCTTCTTCTATCAGCTGCTTCCGTTAGGGATTGCCACAGTGGATCATCTTTTTCCATATTAATCTCACTGCACCACTAAGAGTATTTATATCACTGTATCTGAGTGGGGAATCAAAGACCTACAGAAGCTGAGAAAGAGAATTATCGGTATACAGCATCAAGCACATGCTGCCTCAGCCATGCTGTCTATTGAACTGCTCTCACACGAAAAACGTTTCAAAGTTTGTACGGACCTCGCGGTTCAGAAACAGTTTCATCCCAAGAGCTCTAAATGCACTCAATCAGTCCATCAAGTGCTCCTTGTAGAACTGTTTGTACTTATTAGTACAATCACCTCACTGTAAACTTGCACTACAGTTATAATATTGCAGAACCTGAGCCACTTTATAAATCGCATATTTACAAATGATGACGATATAATTTTAAGATGAAATGCAGCAAAAAATGTTTATTATATTATACAGATAAAACTTTAACTTCATTTAAATAATCTATATTGTTAATAATTAAACATGCCAGGACACGGTGCCGCAGCGCTAGCTAGGAGCTGGCGCTCCATGCACGGATTGTTTCCTGACTCGCGCTGTATTCTTGTTTGTGCTGGCGCGACACTGGAAGGATAGGTGGATAGAATACTAAATGCATACTACAAAGATATTTCAATGTTCCTTAACAGTTTTGAAGAATCTGCATTCTTAGCTTACAGATGGCTTAACGTCTATTACAGAGCTGATTGTGTGGCGATTGGTTACTTGGAGAAAGAAAAGGAAGGACAGGATTTGGAGGTTAGTATGTTTGAAAGAGACAGTACTGCTACAATAAAGTATTTCATCGAAGGTCGCGCACGGCGCAGCAAGCATCTTGCGTGAAACATGAACAATCACAACGCCACCGTGTTCCCATGTTTAATAACATGCTTTAACTCCTATCATCATGAAAATGATATCACTTATACATCTCAGTATTTTAATTATTCAGAGAGCTGTAATATCATGAATGTAATGGATTCTGTGTCCTGTCGGTGGAAGAGAAAGCCCGGAAGCACATAGTGATTCACACACATAGAGCACATAGAAGATCAAATACAAAACAAATCATTTAACGTGCTACTTTAGTTACGATGGGATTTGAAAAACTAGTAAATTAACAATTTTAAGATGAAGTTTATGATGTTCTACTTTAATGACAAAATAAACTACGTGATTAAAGTTGACATTTCGTGCTTTTTCCCACTGTGTGCCTATTTTTTTTTTGTCTGTGCATATGCACATTCCGGCTTCTGTGCTTACGCTATGTTATAGTGTGAGTTCTACACATGCCGTTGTACATGAGGCCCCAGGAGAAGAGTTAATTTTAGAGAGCAAGTAAAAGTCATGTTAGGTGGACAAGCAAGGGTTCTTGGAGTCAGGAACATACGACAAAAACTGTAAGTGAAGTTCAAAAGTCAGAGATTAAAAAAAGTGCCAATTCAGAGTGAAAACAAAAACTAATTAAAGTCTCTAACCAACAAAGCCCTAAAGTGCTACTGCTAGCCAATTTTTTTTAGTAATTGTCCAAACACCTGGATGCCTGAGTTACCATCTTTTACAATGAACATGTGATGATGTCCCACATTATGAAACAAGCAGTCATATGAGTGACAACACTAAACACAACATGGCTTCAGTCATTAAAGACACAATGAAAACACAATGGAAAATGGTGATGAGATTATGTCACCATTATTACTAAATAAATAATAATTAAAACTGTCAAAAAGAAAAATGTGAAAATGTACTGATCTACACCTATTTAGAATTTTTATTACTTAGTAAGTACCACCTACTAGCCTATTAATATGGGACTGATCAGAACTCATACTGTTCTTTCAGTAATAAGAAACAGATGCTTCAATGAAATGAGTCATAATGGTCAAATATGTTGCTGCTACACCCTTGACATGTACCAGTCATGACTAAATCTTAACATTTAATACCATTAAATACATGAAAACATAACTCACAGTTATTAAGACGTGGCTTTGTAACCACTGTCTTAAATAAGTGATGTACTGTACCAGTGACTGTTATGCTTTAAGGTGCCATATTATGAGCTCTGTCATACTGTGGGTCCTGCAAGCTAAAACCTGGCTCTTCATTTACTCACATTGTCCATGAGATCAGTATATAATCAACAATATAATGTACTGTATTCTATCAGTTATTATTGTGTTTATGCATTACCAGTAACAGTGCACTGCACGATAACGTGCAGTGAATACACTTGATTTGAGCATTCATAGTTTTCATACTCTTTCTCTGTACGTTTAGCATTCATTTTTCTTAGAGGTTTATGTGCTTGCTGCTTTCTGAGCAGCTCTTCTTTTCTCCACCATAGCGGCCAGCTTCTTCTCTTCTTTCGTTGGCATCTTTTCATGTTAAAACTGATTAAGTCAGTCTTTGTGTTGCAATTACTTAGTACATTTTCCTTAATTTTTCACTTAAGCTGGCACTTAAGTCTTCAACCTGCATCAAGAATGATTTAAGATATGAAGAAGTAGTGGAAGAGACGACGAAGGTGGTAGGGATGAGAATGGCACCCATATGCATGTGCTACACGGCCACCATGCTGGCTGCTGCTGAGAGTTGATTCTACAATAAAATAAGATAAAAAGAAAAAGAGGAATAACCTTGGAGGTCAATCATCACCCCGAAAGCGCATAGTAGACGTCACGTAGCATATGTGTACCAAATTTAAGGTTAATAGTTCAAACGGTTTGCGAGGTACAGGTGATTTAAAATCCTGGATAGACAAATGAATAGCCACAGTAGCATATTACTGTATATAAAAAGATTATTAAAATTTTATTGTTATTTTTATGTTACTTTAAAAATGTTTTTTTGTGTGTTTTTCTTGTGGGCACCACCATTTTCAACATTATTTCCATGGAGGCAACCGTAATGTTTATAGTAACACGGGCATGATATGTGTCTTAAAGTTGTTGCCATTGTAAAACGTGGTGGTGCACACAGACTCGCATCCAGACTTGAGGTATACTTAATTAAATATCAGTGATTTAGTGTATACTCTGGGATAAGAATTTCATGTTAGTGCTAAGATCTATTTATTTGACATTTTGCTTTCCTTTAATTATATTGGTATCTGACTCCTGCCTTTTTGCTCACTATCCCTTCTGGTCTTTCAGATCTGTGTTTCCTGGTCTTTTCCTTGTTCTAAAATATTTAGTAATCTGGACTTACCATGTGTCCACCATGGTCACAATATTAGAGGTTTAATGAATGATACAAATATATATTTGCATTAAAGTAGAAACTTTCTTTGTTCCAATGTGCAAAATGTACAGATGAAAGTGTTTTTGTAAACCCAGGCATACAATACAATAACTGACACACTTTTGTATACCCATCCATTTTCCAGCACATTTAATCAAGTTCAGAGTTGCAGGGGTTGAAGTTTTTATAGCATCCTCTGTAATAAATATTTCATTTTTGATAGTATGTCTTTCATCTTACATCATTTCACAGTTAGCTGAGTAGAATAAAAATGTACTGTTCACTGGATATTTCTCCAAATGCAGTAACCATTGTATATATAATCTTCTTCTTCTTTCGGCTGCTGTTTAAAACTAGAGTTAACATGAAAGGTGCTATATAAAACAAGGCCTTTTGGCTATTCAGTATTGAAAGGTACGTGTTATGTCAGAAATATTGTTAAATGTGTCAGCTTTTGGATTTACCTTATTTGACTCTGGTGACATGTTGTCACTCATGGTTCCATCTATCACAGCAAGCCTTCCAGGTCCTGAAGCAGCAAAACAACCCCAGACCATCACACTACCACCACCATATTTTACTGTTGGTATGATGCTCTTTTTCTGAAATGCTGTGTTCCTTTTACGCCAGATGTAACGGGACATTTGCCTTCCAAAAAGTTCAACTTTTGTCTCATCGTTCCACAAGGTATTTTCCCAAAAGTCTTGGCAATCATTGAGATGTTTCTTAGCAAAATTGAGACGAGCCCTAATGTTCTTTTTTCTTAACAGTGGTTTGCGTCTTGGAAATCTGCCATGCAGGCCGTTTTTGCCCAGTCTCTTTCTTATGGTGGAGTCGAGAACACTGACCTTAATTGAGGCAAGTGAGGCCTGCAGTTCTTTAGACGTTGTCCTTGGGTCTTTTGTGACCTCTCGGATGAGTCATCTCTGCGCTCTTGGGGTAATTTTGGTCGGCCAGTCACTCCTGGGAAGGTTCACCACTGTTCCATGTTTTTGCCATTTGTGGATAATGGCTCTCACTGTGGTTCGCTGGAGTCCCAAAGCTTTAGAAATGGCTTTATAACCTTTACCAGACTGATAGATCTCAATTACTTCTGTTCTCATTTGTTCCTGAATTTCTTTGGATCTTGGCATGATGTCTAGCTTTTGAGGTGCTTTTGGTATACTTCTCTGTGTCAGGCAGCTCCTATTTAAGTGATTTCTTGATTGAAACAGGTGTGGCAGTAATCAGGCCTGGGGGTGGCTACGGAAATTGAACTCAGGTGTGATACACCACAGTTAGGTTATTTTTTAACAAGGGGGCAATTACTTTTTCACACAGGGCCATGTAGGTTTGGATTTTTTTTCTCCCTAAATAATAAAAACCATCATTTAAAAACTGCATTTTGTGTTTACTTGTGTTATATTTGACTAATGGTTACATGTGTTTGATGATCAGAAACATTTTGTGTGACAAACATGCAAAAGAATAAGAAATCAGGGAGGGGGCAAATAGTTTTTCACACCACTGTATTTAAATAATTAATAAATTAATGCCATGTTACAAAATGTGCACTTGATGGATACCAGCACAAGAAAGTGCAGATAAACCCAAACATTTGTTCAAATTACAAATTATTCTATTTTCTTGATTTTTCAACACCAAATTGTCTGGATCAGAGAACCAGAAATTTATGGTGGCCCTATACACGTTCATCATTGTATTTTTTCTACTTGCAGCTCCATAGAGAGGATCATTGAGGGCCCAGTAACAGTCTACTACAAGGCAGGAAAAGTGGTTAATATTTTTTAATCCTTTAGCACCATCAAATTGGCTAAAGTTGTGTTTTTTTTTTATAACAAAAAAAAGATAAAAGTGCTGGCATCTTAGCGAACTATTAAGATGAAAAGTTTGACAGTAGGGGAGGAAGCAATGATAAAGGAGCAGTGGTACTCCTCTAACGAGGCATTGTTTAATAAACCATTTAAAGCCATAAACTACATTGTGCACTATAAAAAAAGTGCTAACTATCTGAAAAGCAACATGGCCTGTGTCATTAAAAACATTCCGTCTGCTATGTTCGCTGCTCTCCCAGATGTCACTCGACTTTGCCTACTTTCCTGAGCTATTGCATTATTTCTTTCTTTTTTTCTCACACAGTCCTGGTGGTAATAGCCTCCAGTGGAGCTTATACATTGAACTCAAGTATAATTATAACAGCATGACCCGGGAATGACTTTGTTCTTATTGAAGAACCCCAAATTAACAATGAACTGTTTTGCTTATACGCCGTCTCATCTTAATGAAGGATGACCCGAAGAAATATAGCATAATTATCCTGACCATGACAATTACTTGCCAAAGAGCATAAAAACATCATTCTTGTTCTTCTTAAATTGTCCATTAAGCATTTCTTCGGAAACCATTCTTTGAATACCTCTTTTCTCCAAAATAATTAACAACACTATTGCAAAAACCTGAGGTTTGTAAATTAAAAGACACATGTTGAGCTGATATCTGTTTGTAAACAACATGCTATCCCTTTTCAGGAAGCAATCCATAGTAAACAGTGCCAAAACTGCCTCCAAGGGTTAAATCAGAGCAAGAGATTTTCTTAATACATGCTATATGAAATGATATTTTGAGTTGCCATAAAAGATCCCTTTCTTTCCTCAATTGCCCCCACCACACCTTACTCCGAAATACATCTACTATTGATATAAGAATAATAGTTTCTCATTCTTCAAGTTTCATTCCAGAGTTTCCCCAAATTTGTTTAGAGTTTCCTGTCTCCTGTAACTCCTATGTAATATTTTTATTATATCTGAGATCTGTTGTCTGTAGCTCCAGCTGCAGAGCAGGCTGTTCTCTGAGAGTGTATCTTATTATTAATATTCTTACTTTACATATAAAGTAATCTGATTCATTCATTTATTATTGGGTATTATATTCTATTGTCATTTGACAGGTGTCACACAGGCACATAAAAGGGTCACCTACCAGGCTCATCAGAGGTAAGCACTATTACCTTGGGACACAAGAGGGAACTGTCACTGATAATGTTGTCTCTTTTTCCACTCATGGCCCATAGAAACTGGCCATTAAGGGCAACTGACTCTGCCCTTTTTGGTCCAGCAATTATAAAGCCAAGACACCCCTGGCAAAGTTCATCTCATTGCAGGATAAGCAGACCACCAGACAGAGCTCCAACCTTACCAGTGTGACTTATGCTTTGAATTATTGTACAGTATTTTTCCAGGTAATATTGGCTCACCATTTCTGTTTTAGTGCCATCAAGCCCCTGTTTCTTTTTGAACTTATTACAGGTGGTTATTAAAAGGGACTACCTGGTCTTTGGTGGTCATATGTGTTCCCTCGGTCAACGACACTAGGCAGTATACAATAGATTAATCCTTCTATCCATCCATTTTCCTATACTAGGTCACAGAGGAATAGGGATAGTCCTAGTGCACTGGACACAATGCAAGAAACATCAGTGGATATGTGTCAGCATATCACAGAGCTCATCCATTCAGTCAAACTCACCTTGCACCAATAATTACCAAATAACCTAACATGCATGTTGTTAGAATTAATATTTAGAGAAATCTTATTTAGATATAGGAAAAACATGAAAATCCACATAAACAGTGAACTGAGATTCACTGGGCAATGGGAAGACAGTGCTCTTGGTTGTGTTAGAGGTATTACAGTGCTGTATAATTATTTTTAAGTGTCTTTTCAGCCATTAGTCCTGAACTTGGCTTGTCACAGCAGTTCTACACTTTTCCCATTTCCTCACTTTCTTGTTTATTACCTGGTGCAGCTGATGTATTTGGCTATTTGGCTGATGTTCTGCCTCCTTGATCTGCTGCTTTTTTTTGGAAGGTTTTATGGTAGTTCCCATGCCCTTCAACACCTTGTAATTTTTCAGTCGCTCCTCACATTGAAAACAGAAATGCTGCAGCTTACCATAGCCTGGAGAGCAGACTCTACTGCCTGGTGGTCTGCAGGAGGTATTTTATTTCCCTCCTGCCTTTCATACTTCGAGAGCATTCCACTATCCACCACCCGAGGAAGTGCCCTCTAGGAGTTACGGTAATAAAGTTATTGCAAAACATTACATGATGGAATGAGTGGAGAAATCAACTAACAATGGTCAATTGTAGCAAAGACAGACATTGGTGATTACACTATATAAGTAAATTTTATTCTGGGTAGCTGTTGAGATGTTTCATTACAGTAAACAACTCAAACAACCTTGCAAGAATTGACCTTAATGCTTACCAGGTGATGTGCTTGCAAGGATATCTAAATTCATCCATTTATCTATCCATTTTCAAACAAGGTAAATCCTAACCTTGGTAGAGGGTATTAGAACTTTAATGATCTGACATCATCTGAATGTTATGTACAGCAGTAGTGAAAAATGTATTGCATAAAACACAAGTATATAAAACAAGGTAGTAAAGAAACTGTTTATATGTCTAGTAGTTGTTGCCTTTAATGACTGGTAACATTCTTCTAAATAATAACTGAAAGAGATGATTGCCTGGGCAAGTATAGTATTTGATTATATTTTTGCTGCATTTCCTGATTGTTGATGTATACAGTCCAGTTTCAGACCTACAGTCTTAATAACACACTGCAGCTTATGTTTCAAGTGAGCAAATGCATTGCCGTACCAGACTGTTATGGAGAAAGTGAGTATGCTTTCAGTAACAGCTCCATAAAATTGTACCAGCACTGATTCGGACAAGTTACCCTTTTTAAGCTGATGGAGAAAATTCATACATTGCTGAACTTTTTTGATAAGATCAGTTGTGTTTTCCTCCCAGTTCAGACTGTAAGCGACAGTTGTGTCAAGAAACTGAAATGATGGCACCCAGTTCACAATGACATAATTTATAACTAGTGGTGTTGGAGGTGAGTAGTGACTCCTAAAATAGATAATCACTGTTTTCAAGGAATTCAAGTTAAGGTAGTTAAGGGTGCCCCAAATGGCCAGGTGAACAACCTCCCCGAGGGCCTGAGTGAAAATATCTTTAAATACAGGTGGTAAATGGTCAGCACAATGTTTTAGTATGGATGGAGAAATGTTGTCTGGATGAGGAGCTTTATGACATTTCTCTCTCCAGAAGAATAAATGGACTTCGTGCTCAGATATTCAGAAAGAGGATGTGCAGTATGAGTACAAGAAAGATAATTCAGATGATGTGATGTCCTGAGTGATGGAGGGGTCCTTCTCAAATCTGCAATAAAAACTGGGGTGGGAGTTCACATTTGTAACCAGTAAGCACTTATAAACATAAATCAAGATAACACACTGCGGTGGGCTGGTGCCCTGCCCAGGGTTTGTTTCCGGCCTTGCACCCTGTGTTGGCTGGGATTGGCTCCAGCAGATCCCCGTGACCCTGTAGTTGGGATATAGCGGGTTGGATAATGGATGGATGGAAGATAACACAAATGAATGCCGCAAACATAATCAATACCATAAAACAGCAAAGATCTGAAAAATAACAAATTCATTAAATAAGAAAAGAATACACTTGATCTAGGACTACATCTTTGAAAAAAACCCTAAGTCTATCCAGGTAGAAACCACCCAGAGGCCACATAACTACACACCCATGGTTCCAGTTAAGAGTTTCCAATTATCCCAACACACAAATGCCAAAAGAAACTGGGTGTACCTGGATGAAAAGGAAATGTAAACACGAAGAGAACAGGCAAACTCCACCGAAATACATTCAAGACTCGAGCTGTTAGGGAGCAGTGTTAGCTAATTAAATGATTAGTCAAAAATTGTTTTGCATTTAGATTACACTTTTAACAAAATGAATATCAACATGCAAAAGAAAATTTCAGCCAACCATAGTTAATTGCTCTATGCCCCATCCCCTAATAATGTCTCTCGAAAAAGGTGGGGAAGAATCATGATACTTCAATACTATGTTTAAATAGATGCAAAGCCCCAGTGATTGACTTTTAACATCCTTTTTGAATTTTCAAATCCAATCACATTTACTGTATGTGAATACTCCCATTCTGTCTGAATGGCATTATCTTAAAGAATACCACCTATGGGGATAACCCAGTTGTGACATATGTAGCCTGCATATATGATTACATATGTGTTCTTTCAACAGAGGTTTCCAGGTACATGAGGAAATTAGCTGGAGACTTGGCTTCATGTGGATACAAAGTATATCATTAGTACTTGGATGTAATAGAGGTCAGTTCCATCTTAGATTTCAGTGGGGAAATAATGACTTTTTTAATCACTTAGCATTAATGAATATATTGAAAACCTCCAGATGAGTGAAAGCTACTGTTTATTGACACATACATTTTTATATTATTATTTATTTACTTATTTAAGGAAGAAACAAAAAAGGAAAACAGAACAAAATCAAATGAAAAGAACATAATTGGTCAAGTTCAAGTGTATTTTCAGAGGACAGGCCGTTAAACTTAGCAATGAACCACAAACCCCTCAACCGAACAAAAGAGCGATGTAAAAACAGAGCTGCATTTAATGTGGTTCTTTATGTTCAGTACTATTACACAGCAAATAAAATAAAAAGGTTCCACTGTGGTTTACCACAGCATAGCTCTATCATGCTTACTTTAGATTACAGTACATTAATGGGTTATTCAAAAAATTCTGAACGGATCCTTGTAAAGCGAATTTGTTTTTTTTCCAATCTAAGATAATCACTTTCCCACTCTGTTAAAGAAGGTGGATTGAGATTCTACCAGATGAACAAAATGTGTCTTTGTGTGATTAGTGTGATATATGATGTTACAACTGCATTTTCCAAAGCTCACTTTTATTCAATTTAGAATTAATCCAAATTTGATTTTAAATTCAAGGTTTTCCCACAATGGTTTAAATGTGAAAGTGAAACCATATACTGTATGTGAACTCTTTTGACTCAAAACAGAATACTCTGCCTTCAGATGTGTAATAACCATTCAATTCTAATTCTCCATTCTATTCTGCTTTCTAGAAATAATGTTTTCACACATCATTTATGGTTTTCTCTTTTGATCTATACTAATAAAAGGCAAAGCCCTCACTGACTCACTCACTCACTGACTGACTGACTGACTGACTGACTCATCACTAATTCTCCAACTTCCCGTGTGGGTAGGAGGCTGAAATTTGGCAGGCTCATTCCAATTAGAAGCGAGCGAGTGACATATAAAACCATATTCAGCGCCTCACGTGAACTGACGCAGTGCGCAGACAAAAAGCAACAGTTCCAAAGAGTGCTGAACAAAAACCGAATTACACTGCTACGCTCAAATAGATAAACCACACGCCGTGGCGCGATAGTTGAGCATTCACCTGTAGCGCCCACGTCCGAGGTTTGATTCCCGAGAGGGGATTCACTAAGTATGTATGCGCGCTTCACGATTTATTTTAACCTCGCATCCCCTTAGTTTGAGACGTATGAAAACGCATGCGGTTAACGCAGAAAGACAGATCACCTATTGAAGCTTCATGAAAATTGGATACTTTATTCGTGATCAATGATTGTTTTGGTAAAGCCATACTCAGTGTATTCATTAGATGAACGGTAAAAAAGTAAGAGCGAGGGGACGGTAACTTACTGAAGCACACAAGCAAAACCACAATAGCACGCGGGCT
>JANRMT010062813.1:65160469-65181062 GCA_026402145.1 Polypterus bichir lapradei
TATATATATATATATATATATATATATATGACAGCAACACTCATCACTCACAACAGTGACAAAACAATTACATTGACAATCATGTTACGTTATTTTCAAAATGTTTCCTTTTCTTTTTCATTGCTTCTTTAACACACTACTTCTCCGCTGCGAAGCGCGGGTATTTTGCTAGTATCTTATATATGGTGATGCAGTGATAGTATAAACCATTCCCGTTTGTCATCACATGGTGTATCCAAGTGATCAGCCATGGGCATCTTTGCAATAAAAAATGTCGACAATCATAATTAAACACCATAAATATTGGAAAAAAACAAACTAAGATGTCATAACAATAAAATAAATAAACAATGAGGATAAACATACAAAACTTCCAAAAATGAAATATAATTTATGTGCAGATTCGTGACTAATCTTGTTGAGGCAACTTGTGCTTATGGCTGAGGGCCATACGAAAACAAAAAGGCAATAATGTTCTAGAAATTGCCAAAACCAGTCACAGTAACATCATCATCATTATTATTTCATAGAGTCTCATATGTTTTCTGACTCTTGAAGAGCCCTTAATGGTTTTTTCAGCACTGCTCCATGTGGTTAATTCTTATGCATTCATCTCCCACCGCCTTCCTTACAACAATATTTCACAACCTTTACGGTCGCACACTTCAGTTTTGACTTTTTAAACTAATTGACTACCCAATAGCAGCAATTTTCCCTTGGTGAAACAAGCTCACATAACAGATAGAGAAATATATCACACAGCGCCGGCGATCACTTAGATGACCCAGTGCGACACACTCTTGAGCCAACAACAGAAACTTGTGACCCACCAGCACCAACACAGGTTGTGACCCAGTAGTTGAGAAACACTGACTTAGAAATTCACTGCATGCCACTCTCAAACCAATGACAACGACCCAAGACTCACTAGTGGTGTGATCCAGTAATTGAGAAACACTGCATTACACAGACTCGAGGTGCAACTGCTGAGATGCGAAGATTGGTTTATGACCAACTTACAGCCTATTTGACCAAATGGCAAATCCCAAATGGAGCTGTATGTCGGCACATGACTGTAAATCAAATCTTCACATGTCAATACCAGGATTCATAAAAAGAGCAATATCCACTATATATCCATACATTTTATGAACTTGCCTTCCATTAAATGACTGCACCCCAGCAACAACTGACAGAAAGTAGAACTGTAATCTAAATAAAATGTCAGTGCATCATTGCAGGATAAGCCCACACACCAACAAATGAAAATCTACCACACACTTACTTTGCAGAGTCCTGTTAAGACTATATGTTCATATTTGGGTTTGCAGAAATAACTCAGAGTGACCAGAGAATACTCCACACAGAGTGAGTGGGCTGGGGTTTGAAACAACCTCCCTGAATCTGTGAGGCAGCACAACTGGCTATTGAACCACTTCCCTCATTCTCTTTAAAACAATAAAAATGAAGAGTTTAAAATGATACATAGTGTGGATATAAAATGGTGAAAGTCAATTTTACAGTAACTTTAAAATCACGAAGCTGCAGTGATTTCAATTTATGACTATTCTATATGGAAAATTTAGAGAAACGCTTCAGCATACAGAGCAAGATTGACTGTTTTCTGTATAAAGTAATGAACTGGGACAGGACTGAATGCACTAGCAACGATTTCAGTTTAATGTGAACTGATCAGCTGTACAACATGCCGGACATCAGTATTGAGTAGTTTCCCTCGGGATTTGTTCAACCAGTAAGGTACGATTCATGATGTAAGCTACTGAGATTGATTGTTTTAGTTATTTATGTTGTTGAGTTTTACTGAAGGACTTACTTTGATTTTTTTTTTGTTTTTTTTTGTCACCACAGTCAAAGTGTAAATTCCACATACATTTGCAGCTATAGAAACTTATTTACACCTAATCTTACATTACTTGGGCCAATATGTACTTTCCTGTAGCGTCTCACATAGTTGTCACTGTGTCCTACTGTGCATAAAAACCCCTGACTATATGCCACACTTTTGCAACAATCCTTGAAGTGAGAAGTCAAGCAAAATGACAACATTTAATCTTGCCTGAAGAAGGGGCCTGAGTTGCCTCGAAAGCTTACATATTGTAATTTATTTAATTAGACAATATAAGTTGTAATTTTGCTTGATTTCTCACTAGATTGATAAATGCTAACACAACACAACAGCCTAGTACTACAACAATTCCTTAAAATATTAAGTTGTTAAAATTTTATATAGGACAAAGTAAAAAGCAAGACTAGAAGAAATCTACTTGGATAAAGAATCTCAAATCACTAAGTGAACCTCCTTTCATTTTCTGAATCCATTTATTGCCTGGTACCATGATGGAAGGGCACATCACAGTTTTAGTGGGTATATGCCAGGATGTACAGCTACACAGAGGATCAGTTCTTCACTGGGCACAGTCACATATTCATTTGCACCAACCAATTTTAGAGTTGCTAGTCAACTTAAACTAAATAATTTTGGGATAAAGGAAAACACCATACGGTTATGGGGGGATTCTGCAAACTCCATGTTGTTGGTGACCAGCTTCGGAAGCAGAAGCGATACACTGTGACATGGTGCTGCTCTTATTTGCAACATAACCTTTGATGATGGTGATACATTTTATTTTTATAGTACCTTTCCCATTCTCAAAGCACTTTAAAAAATTTTAAAATGAGCAGTAGGAAAGAAGCAGAGGAAAAGAAAGCATAAAATACACAGCTCTGAACAAAAATAACATCAGTAAATATATAAAGGATAAATACAGGAAAAACAAAGTTTTGAATTAGAATAAGAAACAATAAACCAGAATGAAATATAAAAATACAAAAGACTACAAGAAAACCATTAACAACATAATTTCAGACACAAACGCATATCATTCCAAGATCCTTGACAAAGAGTGTAAACACAGAGAAAAGGTCAGAATGTCAGGGTAAGTTAAATGCTTTCGTGAACAAATGAGTTTTAAGAATGAATTGATTCAGGTGATCTAATTAATTTAGGGAGGCCATTTGAAGGCCTTAGCACAATAAAGCTGAAGGTGGTGTCACCCACAGAGCATAGATGAGGTAGGGGCATCACAAGATTGCCAGCTTCAATGGGCCTTAGAGGGTGGGCAGGAGCATAGTGATGGAGGAGGCTACTGGCGCAGTCTTCTACAAGGCCATTTAAAGCTTTATAGGTTAGTGATAGAATTTTTAATTAGTCACATAAGACTCAGGAGCCAGTGGCCAATTACATGCTCACTCTTTGCAGGTCTGTGTAAGAACTCTTGCGGCAGAGAATTAAACTAGCTGGAAATGGGAGAAAAGATTAGAAGTGGCACCTGCCAGTAAGGAGGTGCAGTGGTCATTGTGGGGTGCAATAAGAGTAAGGACAATTTTTAGTCGAAAAAGCAAATTCGGGATATGTTGCAGAGATGGAAAAAAGAAACTTCCAGAATGTGAAAGCCAACAGACCTTGCCACATTTTTGAAATTTCTTGAGCTGATGTTATGCCAAAGTGTACATACTGCTGCCTTTTTAAAAAGACAGCTGAAAAAAGACAACACCATACAATAGCCGTGATGTAGCCAAGGCTAGCTAATTAGCTGTAAGGACTTTTTACTTTCTTAAGCTGACCTCTCACTTTAATTTATCATTGTATTACTAGAGCAGACATTGGGTAGTAACTAAATACAGTTGTGCAAGAGTTTTGTCATTATTCATGAGTGCATTTGTCTCTGAAGTGTAACAGAGTGTAGTATGAGTTGACTGAACGAGACTGGGCTTGTTTTTTATTGTGACTTTCAGCAAAAGCCTTAAATCTTCAATCCTCAGGATCAATGCTGATTACAAAAGTTAAGTATTGCAACACTACTCTAGTTTAAATATGTGGCAACATTTTAGATTGAGTTGTGACAACTAGGGGACACAGCCGAGTCCCAAACACCAGACGCAACTTAACCACACAGGCCCACCATACAAGTACTTTTAATTTAATAGAGTGCCTTTAACAGACTGCTTTTCTCAATGCATTGCAGCACAATCCTTCTTCTCTCTCTCTTTCATTCCTTGCAGGCAAGTGTTGTTCGGTTCCTCTCCTGACTCATCAGGCAAAGTGGCGGTCTCTGTTTTGAACTTGACTTGGGAGTACTTTCAATGTCCAAACCATTGTCTCCAGAAATCACTTCCGGGTCAGTCAGAACCACTCTGGGCGTACAGCTCCCAGTATCTGGGGGGATTGGCAACCTATGCATGGGAGGCAGACTAGCGCTGTGCCACATTTCTTCTTGCCTCCTGGAAAAGAAAAGGACTGTTAACCATCCCATTCAGGGTGCCCTTCGATCAAGGTTGTCCATCCATTATGCTGGCCTCCCAGTCAGGTAAGATAGTTCCATCCATTGCTGCTGGGATGTCAGTCTCAGTGCCCCAGCTGCCACAGTGCCTCTCCATGCCCACCTCCTGGCTTTGAGTGTGAATATCACACCTCCCTTCCTGACCATCCATTATACCATTCTACATAGGAATGGAGTCCATTCTGGCTGGGACGATAGTCCATCCATTACATGGCTAAGTGCATCTATTATTTACTGCGGTGTAAAGAGAGCTAATAAGTGCTTTAGTGACACTTAGAATAGGGACTACATATTGGGTAGCTAATTGGCTACTTACTGATATGAAAGAAGGCTTTGTGTTACACAGCAATACATGACTAACAGATGGCAAGAACCAGATCTGGAGTTGACATCACTCCATCACAGCATATACTCAAGCACACACACCAATATTCACCCACAGTTTTATCTGACATATTTGTCTAACATATAAAAAAATGACACATCGTTTTTTACATTGTGATATTAAGCAGGATCTGTTCATAAAGGACTGCACAGTCAGAAGGTGCCATCTCTTGGTGCATCTTGATGCAATTGCTTGCATCATAACATCTGTAAAATCAAGGAACTGGTTACTGACTTTCACTGCACCAATGAACCTCTATATCCGGTCACAATTCTGTGAGTGGATGTAGTGGTGGTGTACTCCTACAAGTACTTGATGGTCCACATAAGTGACAGGTTGGACTGGTCTTGGAGCAAAGGGGAACTACTGCATATAAGAAAGGGCAAAGCAGGCTCTTTTTCTCTGCTATGTAGGAAATGAAATCCTTCACATCTTCTATAACTCTGTCACGGTTTTCTACACTGTGGTGTGCTTGGCTGGTAACATTACTTCAAGAGATGTCCTCCAAATTAACAAGTTAATTAAAAGGGCAGGCTTAATTATGGGACACACTCTGGACCCTCTGGAGTAGCAAAAGGGAAAAGTAGTAGCAAAGGAGGAAATTAAAACAAAACTGAGTGCCATTATGGGCAATGCTGCACATCATCTGTGTGACACACCAACACTGAGGACTTTCATCCAAGGAATCATTCAGCAGGAA
This sequence comes from Polypterus bichir lapradei, assembly GCA_026402145.1. Taxonomy (NCBI): domain Eukaryota; kingdom Metazoa; phylum Chordata; class Cladistia; order Polypteriformes; family Polypteridae; genus Polypterus; species Polypterus bichir. The sequence continues at coordinate 65,165,916 of JANRMT010062813.1, forward strand.
AGTGTCAAGAAACTCTACTGGGGCTCTTTAATAACAACTCTATCTATCTATCTATCTCAAAATTGGCTCTGTATAAGTGAGTGTTTTGGGTATGATGGAGTGTGCCCAACTTGGAGCTGCCTTACACCAGACACTGGTGAAAAGGTCCTTAAACAAATAACATAATAGTGAAATAATTGAATTTACAAAATGATTCTGCTCTTAGTAATTCTTTCAGATGGTTCAAGGTGGCCCTTTCTATGACAATTTACTGTAGCTGTGTGACCTTTATATTAAATTAACAAATACAGTACTGCATTGGTTTAAATAGTGAAAACTATTAATTTTATCATGAGGCTACATAGATAAGACAATTTTGGGTCAGTTTTACAAATACATAGTAATCAGTGACACTTCCTCCTAATTCGAGAAACCTGGGGCCTCATTTATAAAGCTTGCATATGTACATAAAGAGACTTGAAATTTGCGTATGCAACTTTCCCACCTCAAGATTTATAAAAGAATACTTTATTATGGACCATACTTCTATTTACAGCAACTCTGACCAATGCGTACATAACATTTTAAAGAAATTGAGAAATGAGAACATCCTTGATCAAGCAGGGAAATGAAGCCAAACCAGACTAATTACAACTGGCAAACATAATAATACATATCACCAAGCCATTATTATAATGTGATATGACAAACATATTACACACTGTACTTTAGTTCCCTGTGAGAGGGTCAATGGTGAGTAATTGCACTTAAGAACGTTTTTAGTTTTTTGTAGCTACATGTTGCCACTTCTCAGGGAACTGACAGACAGGTTGGAAATATTTCATCCAAGCTTCACTCTGTCACACCCACTGTGTAAGAAGTCATCAACCAACGGACGAGGTGCTACATCCAGTTTTCATATGGTGTGGATGTACATACCATACATAAAACATATTTGTGGCACCTTATGCCTTTGCCTGACCCCCAGAATGCAGATCTTGCGCTCTCAAATGCAGAGCACAGCCAGATACTGGGCATATTGTCATGGTTGAATCCACACAACGTTTTATACAATACAATACAATACAATACAATTTATTTTTGTATAGCCCGAAATCATACAAGAACTGCCTCAATGTGTTTTAACAGGCCCCCAGCCTTGACTCTCTAAGAAGACAAGGAAAAACTCACAAAAAAAAACCCTTGTAGGGAAAAAAAATGGAAGAAAACCTTGGGAAAGGCAGTTCAAAGAGAGACTCCTTTCCAGGTAGGTTGGGCGTGCAGTGGGTGTCAAAAAGAAGGGGGTCAATTCAATACAGTACAATACACAGAACAGAACAAATCCTCAATACAGTATAAAAATAAAAATAAAAAAAGTATGGAGCAGAATTTAACAGTAGATGATATAACATAATGTGATTTGGAGACCTCAGCCATCAAGCTGCCTTCCCCAATTGGCCATTCCACAGCTGAGACAGTGCCAGGCCAGCCAATCCGATGAAAGGACCCATCTACCTGACGATTCCTCAGATCCTCCATCAGGGATGACTTAAAGTTAGGTAGGCAAAAAACTTGGCAGGTGGGCCATGGCACCAAGTGCCACATTTGAGTACCAAGAAGAGAAACAGAATAGTTCAGGGTTAGTACTCAATTATAACTATCATGTTACTTATGTTTTAGTGCTAATGACTAACAACAGAGATGCAGTCTGTACAGTTAATCAGCAGCTCTAGTCAGGATATGCTAAACTGAAGTAGTAGAAGTCTTCAGCCAGGATTTGAAAGCTGAGAGGGGCATCTCTTATAGTAGCAGGCAGACCATTCCACAGTTTAGGGGCCCTGTAACTAAAAGCTCGACCTCCTATTGTTATTTTATTAATTCTTGAAAGCATAAGCAGACCAGCATCTTGAGATCTTAATGTGCGCTCTGGTTTGTAAGTCATGATAAGTTCAGACAAGTAAGCCGGACCTTAGCCATTTAAGGCTTTACATGTTAAAAGGAGGATTTTAAAATCTGCCCTAAACTTAACCGGGAGCCAGTGTAAGGTTTTAAGAACTGGAGTTATGTGTTTGTATTTTCTTGTTCTTGTAATAAATCTTGCAGCAGCTTCTTGGAATAACTGGAGGCTGTATAAAGAACAATTTTAACATCCAGAGAACACTGCATTGCAGCAGTCAATCCTACTAGAAATAAATGCATGAATTAATTTCTCAGAATTCTGTTTATTTAGAAAGTGCCTTAATTTCCCAATATTTTTAAAACGGATGAAACATAATTTGGACAACTTTGTAATGTGCGCTTTAAATGACATGCTAGAGTGAAAGATAACTCCTAGATTGTGGGCTGATTCAGTAAAATTAATGGTGCTTCCAACTGAGTTAAATGATGACAAAATATTGTTGTGATCAGAGTCATTCCCTCGAAATAATTAACATCTCTGTTTTATCAGTGTTTAAAGATAGGTAGTTCTCATCCATCCACTCCTTTAATTCACTAACACAACTAATTAAAGACAACATCGGAAAAACTTTGTTTGATCTAAATGAAAGGTATAACTGGTTGTCATCTGCATATGAGTGAAAATTAACATTATGTTTCCTAATGATAGATCCCAGTGGAAGCATGTAAATTGAGAATAGTAAAGGTCCCATTACTACGCCCTGTGGGACACCATATCTCACTTCTGTGTATAATGATGGAGTACTGTCAGTACATTTCTGTACGTATTGGAATCGATTTGATAAATAAGAACTAAACCAAGTGAGCACAATGCCTGTAAGCCCATCATTTTCTAGCCTGTGCAGTAAAATAGAATGGTCAATGGTGTCAAATGCTGCACTTAAGTCTAACAACATAATTACAGTGGAGTTTCCTTCATCAGACGATATCAGAATGTCGTTTACAACCCGCATTAGTGGCATTTCTGTACTATGGCCAGTGCGGAAACCAGAATGGAATTTCTGAAATACACTGGAATGCATAAGGAGGTGACTGAAGCTGATTGGTGACTATTTTTTCTAGCATTTTAGCGAGAGAGAGAGTACATTTGAAATAGGCCTATAATTATTAAGTATGTGTGGGTCTAGGTCTGACTTTTTAAGTAATGGTTTAATGACTGACACTTTTAGCGCATCAGGGACTGTGCCATGCAATAATGAACTATTGATAATGTTTAGAATAGGCACTGCAAGAACATCCATTGCACTTTTTACTAGGTTTGTTGGCACTGGGTCTAGGGAACAAGTAGTGGTTTTCATTTTAGAAATTAAAGTTAAGACTTCCTGCTCAGTTTATAAATGAGGCTGTTGGGTTCTGCTCATAAAGTGGTCAGTGTCTGTTTGTGGCTTGCACATTCTTACTGTGTCCATGTGCATTGCCCTGGCTATGTCAGTGTTTCTCCTTTATTGACTGCAAATTCTAAATTAGTCTACTAGTGGGGAAGATCAGGGGTAGCAGAAAGTATGCCCTATGATACACAGGGGTGACCCTGTAGTGGAGCTAAGGGACTAGAAGAATGGATGGAGTTTAATCAGTATTCTCTCCATTTTTGCAATGTGTGATATACTGGAAAAGGCATATTAGAGAAGAAAGAAGATTACAGTATGTTACAAGGCTTTTCTGCCTGAGAAGGACTTGAGGGTTATAATAATAACCAGCTCTGTCTTCAAAACATATTGCTCACCTTAAATAGCTTTGTGATAAATAATATTTAGCTGTTGGGGATTTTTTATGCATTGTAGGCTAGATTTATATATACATTTTCAGAGAAATTGCCAACTTATTGTTGCTTCTTTCCACTGCTTGTGTTAAAATTTCCAAATCAATCATGTCAAAACAAATGTATGTTATGCCCAGTTCTGCTTTAGCCATTTGTAATGTTTCATCAATATTTAGAACTATCTTTCAGCAAACTAGTGTATGTATGCATTTTATCTTACAGTATATAAACTCAACAAGTCATTACTTTTTTTTACACTGCAATGGCCAGCGGCTGTCTGATATTGTAACCGCAGAGAGTTCTGATTTTTGGAATCCAGCAGAATTTGCTCTGCAGGCAAATCCGACCTGTTTCGCTAAAGCAATTTCTAACAAGTGTCAGTTTAAAAATATACCTGCCGCACAAGGGTGGCGCAAAGGGAACTTACAAAAGGTTTTTAGCCAATTGATTAATCTGGGGTTACTTAATTGGAGCTGCTCAGCAGAAGTCTGGGCACCGACTATCTCAGCAGCCTCACGGCCCCTAATGTACGCTGTGAATTGGGCCAGCTAATGACGGGATGTGGAGGTTTACCTGATTTGTTGCTTTTTGTCAGGATGAAGGGCCATAGCTCCACAGAGAAAAGCATGCTTAAGCAGACATGGTCTCTTTTTTAAACTACCTCACTGAGCTCTAGACCAGGCAAGTCATTTGCTGTGATAAGTGGTATGGACCACATACAAATAAAAAAAAAAAAAAAAACAAAACCATTGAATTAAGAGTACATTAGGAGGAAATAACTTCAGTTTAATGCCTCTTCAGAACAATTCTAGTTTTATTACTCTTGTGTTTACAGTGCAATTATAGAAATTGCCACAGAATTCTTGGGATACATTGAAATTGCATACAAGTTATTTGTCCCAATTAGTGCAATCTGACAGCAATTAAACTGCAATCGGTTGGTCTCTGTCAAAATCTTTCAACCCTACAAAAAAGACCACCCTCTGTTTATTGTTCAAATATGTGCCCTGCTATCCTGCTTCGATAAGGCAGAACGTATTATACAATAAATGTTTTCACCGGTCGAAGGCCTGGGGTTTAATATGTGGGTGGGTGTCCTAATATATTTCATTAAGCATTCACCATTAAACAAAAACTATGTTTTGTAACTTGCCGCTGTCAGCTGTCCAATTATTCAGTATCTTTACTTTTAAGACAATCTTCTTCATCTTTTTCCTTTTTGTTTTAAATAAAATGTTAATAAATATTTTAAGCGCATCCCCTCAGGTTACACTGTCACATTAAAATAGCAAAAGATGTATTTCTCAGTAGCAGAAAATGAAAAGGACCATTCGTTAGACTAAATGGATTTGAATATAAAAAATGTATTCTGTTTCAGTCTTTATCAAGGCACTGTATATTAATAAATTTTTCATCTTTCTTTCTAAAGTGGAAACCCTACCAAGGCTCTTGTTATATCATGGTAACACATGTACAGCTTGCATTATGATTTTCACAGTTTTCTGTCTAAGCCTACTCTCAACAAATAGTGAGAGCTGCAAATATCAGAAAAATATAATTTACTGTGTTCTTCACAAGTGGAAAGGGACACAACCCATAATACATGTGTTTTTATATGTTTATTCCAATAATTATTACTAGTTTTGCCTCAAGGCTTTTTAACAGGAACACTTACAAGGCATGCATTGCAGAATTATTTTCTATAAATCTTTCAATCTGCTATAACAACTGTTAAACTAAAAGTAATAAAAAGGAAATAAAAATTTAAATACTAATCTGGAAAATGGTTCATTGTAATGCTCTGAGTAAAAACTGCATTTCTTTCCTACTTTTTGTGAAGATTGATATAAAGGGGCAAAGATTAATAAGCAAAGGAAAGAAGGAAGCACAAGGTTAGAGGTAGGCTAGTCAAAAGAGACACTGGTGTAGGGTTAGGCTTAGGGTTAGGGTTAGCTTTGTAGCTTCACTGAATAGAACTTGTTATTCAATAGTTCTTGTTTAAAAGTATGTACTGTACATCTGAGCTAAATACTAACATAGAATGTGTAGTGGTGTGTGGGAGGGTTGACAGTTAAAGTTGTCCCAAAGCAGAAAGGACAAGGAGCTTAGAGATGGGATATAAGTTAGAGCAACTGGAAGGTGAAAGGTGGTGTTTTATTGGTACTTAAACGTTAATGTAAGTCAGGGGTGAGCAATGTTAGTCCTGGAGGGCCGCAGTAGCTATAGGTGTTCATTCCAAACCAATTGCTTATTTAGAAAGAAATCTTTGCCAATAACAGATCTTATTAACTCCCTGGTTTGTTAGGGTTTTAACTCAGCAATGTCAGGTCATTCTTATATAGTAGATTTTTTTCCTTTCTAAGGAAATCAACCAAATGGTTTGAAGCCTAAAACAGATGAGTAATTCTCAGTCCTTCACTATTTCTCCTGTTTCTTTCTAAATATGTTATTAAACCAAAAATCGCTAATAAGGATCCATTAAAAACAGTATAGTAAACCCTCATTTATCGCGGTTAATCTGTTCCAGACTCTGGCGCAATAAATGAATTTCCGTGAAGTAGGATTCTTTATTTATAAATTGAATATTTTCGCAGTTAGAGCATAGAAAGCCTGTTTACGACCTTCTAAATACATTTTTTAACATTATTAGAGCCCTCTAGACATGAAATAACACCCTTTAGTCAAAAGTTTAAACTGTGCTCCATGACAAGACAGAGATGACAGTTCCATCTCACAATTAAAAGAATGCAAACATATCTTCCTCATCAAAGGAGTAAGCGTCAGGAGCAGAGAATGTCAGAGAGAGAGAGAGACAGAGAGCGAGAAAAGCAAACAATCAAAAATCAATAGGGCTGTTTGGGCTTTTAAGTATGCGAAGCACCGCCAGACAAAGCAGCTGCAAGGAAGGCAGCAATGTGAAGGTAGTCTTTCAGCATTTTTCAGAGGAGCATCCATATCCTCTAGGCCAGTGTGTGAACAGCCCCTCTGCTCACACCCCCTCTGTCAGGAGCAGAGGATGTCAGAGAGAGAGAGAGAAAAGCAAACAATAAAAAATCAATACGTGCTGTTTGGGCTTTCAAGTATGCAAAGCATCTGACGGGAAGCATATTGTATATCATTGAGGAGTTTTATTTAATATGTAATACGTGCTCTGATTGGGTAGCTTCTCAGACATCTGCCAATAGTGTCCCTTGTATGAAATCAACTGGGCAAAACAACTGAGGAAGCATGTACCATAAATTAAAAGACCCATTGTCCGCAGAAATCCGTGAACCAGCAAAAAATCCATGATATATATTTAGATATGCTTACATTTAAAATCCGTGATAAAGTGAAGCCGTGAAAGTCGAAGCCCAATATAGCGAGGGATCACTGTAAATGCAGCTTTTTAAGACTAAAACAAACAAGCAGTAGAGTGTTGTACCATGTTAGACATAGACCTAGACCTTGCCTGATGAAGGGGCCTTAGCTGCCTCGAAAGCTTGCATTTGTAATCTATTTAGTTAGCCAATAAAAGGTGTCAATTCACCTTACTTTCTCCTGTATAAAACAAACAATTAAGAGTTCCAAATCCTAACATGCAAGACCACTAAAATGACGCAAAAAAAATGTCATAGGAGCAATAAGTTCTTTATCAGCATTAGTTAACTTGTCATTAAACAATTGGGTCTCAGCAAAAACCTGCAGCTACTGACGGCCTCCAGGACTGACGTTGCTCACCATTGATTTAAGTATTTTTCAAGTCAAAGTTATAATTTGCCACATGAAATTGTGTTCTAATATGAAGCATTTTTTTATAAGTTAAAAAAAAAAAACATAGCTTGTTCTTGAGCTTTAAAATGGAAGTCATGGGGAGTCCAAATTTGAAAAAATAAACTATGAAACTTACCAACTGCATTCATTTTAAAGCCAAGAATAATCATCAATTTCTTAAAATTATACACATTATGTAAAACAGGATATCTTTGTTGTTTTTCTTATGTTTTATAATTTATTATTTCTTTTCTAGACCTTTATGTTTTCTAGAGTTTTTATTCCTGTTGAGCATATTTCTGATATATTTTTAAATTTTATACCTCTTCGATTAAGTTTATTCTTTTTTTTTGTTATTCCGTGAAGCCATTTTGTTTTTTGCATAGGTGTCGCCATATTCTGAGATCACTGCTTCCTATTGCTATGGCAGTTCTCCCATGAGCCTAAGGGTGAGCATGACTGCTGATATCGTAATGTGTGACAGTATTTAATTGCTGGCTTTATCTGACAAGATATCAAAACAGGCTACAGCAATTCACGTACATAAAAGTAAATATCCAGTTACAAAATCATTTGAAAAACCTATAAAGTGGGAGCAATTTTAAGCAGTTAAATAACAATTGAATTTATTTAATATGACATTGTATGTTTAAGTTTGAAAGGATGTAAACAAACCAGTTCAAATACTCCTGCATCCCAACTGCTGTTAATCTTTATATTTTTACTGAGCAGCTGTCATTCTTGTCAATCAAGAGTCCAGTCTTCATGTTACTTTAATTTTGTATATGTGATAGATATGATATGAAGTTATACCATAGGTATTTTGTTCTCTACTACATTGCATTTGTTTATAGAACATTTATGTTTTGATAGGTGAATTCTTGCTTGCCTTGTTAATAATGTGATGTCCTGTTCTCCCTATAAAAAACTGCTGACAAAACCAAATTTCCCTCTTGGGAAAGTAACCTTGAATTGAATCATATTGTGTAAGATCTCAAATGTATACACATCCAGTGCTATCACATCCATAAGTATGATTTTCAGCTGCCAAACAAACTTAGAGAAGCATAAGTGCTGACTTGTCATAAACACTGGGGAAGGGGGAACTTCATGGGCTATAACATTCAAAAAAATCAATTTGACCATATTCAAGTTGTACCGTGTTAGCCATTATGAATGTAGTGAGAAGTCAAGCAAAATTACACCTTTTATTGGATGTGCCTGAAGAAGGAGCCTGAGTTGGCTCGAAAGCTTGCATATTGTAATCTTTTTAGTTATCCAATAAAAGATATCATTTTTCTTGACATCTCACCATATTCAATAGAAACCATTGATAACACTTACTTATGTGATCAGAGACTTGTATGAAAAGATTTAGCAACAGAGGACTTGACGATATTTTTATTTAAAATAAACAGTAAAAACTCTGATGTGTGTGACGAGTCTGGCCTTTCATGTGCAATGGAGCTGAGGTTCTGAATACTTGATGAAAGTCATCATAGGCTACTTTGGATTTTCTCCCAATTTTCGTAGAACAACCACAGCAACAACAACAATAATAAGGATAATAATCCTCCTACTAAAGTAGCATATGAGGCACAGATGTAGCAAAATATAACAAAATAATCAACATAGCAATAGGACTGCAACCTCTGTCAACATAACTTCTTCTTTATAGCAGCATACTGTCTTTGCAAGCATCTCAGGGAACACATGCCACATCTGTATCTGTATAAACAATTAATGTCATTATTTTATATTAAAGAACATAATATGAACACAAAATCACTGCATTATTTGTTATACACCTTACTTACATTAAAGTTAAAAACTGCACAAAAATATTATGCTGGCATCACATAAATAAAATCAGTAGCTACATTAAAACAATAGTCTGGCTGAGTGCCACAAAAACATTTACCTTGAATACTTGAATCGGAGTTATCTGGAAATGAACATCTTGAAGGTCATCTCCTTGTGGTAGTCTGATGTAGTGTGGCTTAACAATATAGTGCAAGTCCTTGCAAAGTCAACAGGTGACCACACACACTGCCGGCTTGCCTGTTCAAGTGTACTGTATGTGGTGCTTTATGTCTGTTTCCACTCAGTACAGCCCAAGTCCCAACCGAAATAAGTGAAAATCTGTCACAGTATTCTCAAAGATGCCAAGCCCCTGTTTAGTATTAAACTCCTCTACATCTTCCTCACACAAGTACTGTATCCTGTCATATGTCCATAGATTTCTACATACAGAGCAGAAATGACTACACTTAAAGCAACATCTGAGATTATTTATTTGCTTTTCCTCTTTCTTGCTATCACAAGCCGGAAAATTAGCAGACATTCTGCACTGAAACCAATGTTGCTCATCAGCCAGCAATTAGTATTAATTTGTTTATTGTTTTCTATGAGGTACCATATATGTGACAAATTTGTTTTTATTAATTTTACACATGCAAGGCACATTCAGGATTTTTACCTGTACATAGTCATATCAGATGTGGATTGCTTGCAAGATTAATTTGAACAATTAAATAACAGTAAAAAATCAAATATAAGCCAATAACTGAAATCACTTTAAGCTTCAATATGAAAATATGCTTAGATACCTGTGGCCACATATGTTCTTTTAAAACTCAATATTTCCATCTCAGCTTTTATTTTGCATCACTTTAGGATTTGCAGAGTGGTTCCTTTCATCCCTAGTTGGGGGGATTGACACTATGTTCCCCATTGATGGTGCCCACGGAAAGAAGGTTAAGTCTGTCTACATATGACCACAAGTCAAAAGAACTAACAGTGTGCCATCTGGTTGCCTTTAGCTTTTTTTTAGAAATGTCTAAATGTTCATGGTGAACAGTATTAAATTCACCTCTTAAATTCAGAAGCACAATAACTAGTAATCCCAGCACCAAAATATATTAAAATGTCATTAACAATTAGAAAAAACCCTTGCTAAACCTGTTTCTGTGCTGCAACCCAAAGTATCATTAAACAATACATTAATTAGTGATGCTAAAGTTTTCTTTTTTTTTTAGAGTTTTGTGCAAGGATGGATTTTACAATTCATTAAGGTTCATTCTCGAAGTCTGAATTTGTATATTTTATAATTTGCAATTAAAGGAATCTACAACATGGCTGCAAAAATTATGGAAAAACTGTTGTCAAGTCTAAGTTCTTACTGGTCATATTAACTATTGTCTTCAATGAAGAGCAAGATTTTTTTTTTATATGAAACTAGTGGGCTTTGGCCCCTGCTAACTTTGCTCGCCAACCCCCTGGCCTATGCTATGTGCCAGCCACTTTGCGTCTCTGCCACTCATGAATGTGGATTTCACTTTCACCAAACAACAAATCTTTTAATTCGGATAGGTCTCTTTATTTAGAAGAAACACTACTTTTCCCTGATGGCAACATAAATTAGACGATTTACAAGTCTCTGACTTAAAGTTTAAATCCGAACAATATATTCAATCTCTTTTCGCTGTTCTGTTATTTCACAGAGTAATCATTTCTGTTTGTTTGCACTACTGCAATCTTTACTCTCATTTTTTTGAGACTTTCAAATTTTAGTGCTTTCATTATCTCTAACCTGCTCTGCATGTGTATCATGCCAATGTTTTTGATCCTCTTTACGACGTTCTACTTGGTCAGCTACTCTTTGTCTTTTATTTCTAGCCCCAGGCATGGTTAAATCTCTTGACACAAAGTCTCGTCTTGTGGGACATGAAATTATCTCTCTGAAAAAGTCTTGTGTCATCCTAGGCTAAAAAAGTCTTGTCTCATCCCAGGATTTTTTTTTTGTAATAGAGAGATAATAAGTTGCAAAAAGGTGTAAACTTATAAACTTTCATTTCCCCTTTTTCACTGTGTTTCTGAGGACAGGTGTCTAGAAGAGGTGGCCCTAGGGTCACTCGTGACTGGACTTCATGACCATGGCCTCTGCCCTGCTGTTTCGCAGTTCTTATTAGCTTATGCTGGCATCTGATTCTCATCTGAAAAAAAAAAGGACACACAGAGGCATTTGGAATTCTTGTGCCTGACTCTTTTCCTGTGCTAAATTAGAAAGAGAAGTGAACTGTGACACCCGTTAATATTTGAATAATTACGTCAAACTTTACTATGGCATCTATAAAGTAATTTTTTAAATTCATTTACTTCACAATTTGCACTAAGGACCAAATTAAACAGTCAGCTTTCTTCTTTCTTCAAACATTACATTACGATCACAGAAATACCAAAAGAACTGAATAGCAAGTTTGCCATAGAATTGGAGAGATGAAACCGGTCAGATAACCCTCTTGTTTATTACATGATTTTACCCCTGTAGTCCCAAGATTCCATATTTTTTCACTGTAAGAATCATTTTTCCAGATAGTTGCATGTCAAGATATATATTATATATATCAGTAGGTTGATAACAGCATGTAGTGCTACTTTAGCAGTAGTTAACATCCATTACTGCTTTTTTGTCTATTTAGACATGTTCAAGCATTAAATTCAGTACTTTTAAGAGAAACTTTCATGATGTCAAAACTTCAGTTAATGGAGCTAATAATGTAGCCTGATTGTTGAAATATTGTATCATAAAGTATAAGGTAGGCAGTACAGAAGAATGTGAGCATAAAGTGTGGTGAGTTGTCTTTCGGTGAACACATTACACTGACCCTAGAAGAAAAGCATTTTTCCAGACAAATGTGTCTTGAAATTAACTACTGTTATGTTTTTTTTTTTAATTTTTTTATTGATGTTATTATTTATTTAACTGGACTCATTTATTTAGTAGTTTCCCAACTGACTACCTCTTCTCTATACGATCCATTGTTGGTAAAAAGGTTAATTAAAATAGGCCTTAATCAATTTGTGGCTAGATATCTAATATATTGAATTGATTCAAATGACACATAAGCTTGCAGCAAATACATTACAATACAATGTAAAAGTGTTCAATATATGATTCCTGCTAGGATGTGTGACGACGTACCAGAAAGTAAGGCTACAGGAGATCTTTGGTCCGATTGTCCTGCCACATGTGTGAAGACTGGGGTTTGATTGTAGTGGAGGATGACCTGTGGTGGAGGTTAAGGGTGAAAAAGATCTTCCTCATAATATATCTAAATTTGTACATATTAACCAAGCGTTCTAGTCTGAAAACAGCATTTCAACAAGCTCAAAGAACTTTTGAACAAAACTATAATTATCATGTCACTTTACAATTTTCATATGTAATGAGTAAGCTTGCTTGTTGGAGGAAAACCACATCATTGTAATTGTGCATGCTGAGAAAGATGCTTTGCAAAATGCTAATTGATTCTTTGGGGATAGCACATTATTGGTAAAAATATTCTGTATGAGTCAATAATTTATTATGTACTTAAAGCCTAAAAGTGTTTTATTTTTATGTATTTATTGATTGAGTTCTTTATTTTTGCAGTGCTTTTGAAGTGGCCAATGGCTGGCTGCTAAACTGTAGGCATATGTCATGCTTTTGAGACTGGCAGCCTTGGCTGGTTTATTTTAATTTTTTATTGTGGCTTGGCTCATTTGGTGCCTTGTATATTTTTATCATTGCATTATGCATATTTTGGATTACAGTACACCCAATAAAAACTAACCATAAAAGTAAAATGCATTGGTCTCACTTTTTAACATGCTTTGTAATGTGTACAGTATGCAGGAAGGAACTCTATAAAATTCATTTTAACCTTTTTTGGGGCCTCACAGAGGAGACATATCATTCATATTATTATTAATGAAAGAGTATGCATTATAGTCCTTTAATATTGACCATATGTAGTATCTAATTTTTCATTCATTCTGTAACAATTGTTTTGTTAAAAATTGACACTCATTTTATTGTAAATATAATTTATCTATACTAATAAACGGCAAAGCCCTCACTCACTCACTGACTGACTGACTGACTGACTGACTGACTGACTCATCACTAATTCTCCAACTTCCCGTGTAGGTAGAAGGCTGAAATTTGGCAGGCTTATTCCTTACAGCTTCCTTACAAAAGTTGGGCAGGTTTCATTTCGAAATTCTACGCGTAATGGTCATAACTGGAAGCTGTTTTTCTCCATTTACTGTAATGGAGATGAGCTTGAAACCCGTGGGGGCGGAGATTCGTCTGACATCATCACGCCTCCTACGTAATCACGCAGTACGTAGAAAACCAGGAAGAGGCCCAAAAACCGCTTTAGAAAACATGCATTATATAATTGAAAAGGCAGCGAAACAATAAGAAGCGAGCGAGTGATATATACAACCATATTCATGAGTTCTGCTACTTCGGAAACAAAGCACAGTGTAAACCTACACTTTAAATTAAGTTCATAGACAGGCTGCCGCTGGCGTTTGTAATTTAGTGCCTGCCCATATAAGGCCATCCGTCAGCGGCAATCCAATAGCAAACTGCCACGGGTAAATATTCACGGGTGAAGGACTGTGCTTATGCAGAGGAAGATGAGATGGTCAGGGTGGTGTTTGGCACAAACTCAGCGAAACTGCGAGAGAAAGTTTTAAGTACCGGGACTTCGGTAGCATTAGATACAGCCATGGACATAGCACGACATGGCAACAGCACAGCTGGGAACCTTCGATGCATGTACACCGAGCGGCTCACGTGAACTGACGCAGTGCACAGACAAAAAGCAAGAGTTCCGAAGAGCGCTGAACAAAAACCGAATTACACAATTGAAAAGGCAGCAAAAAAATATGAAGCGTCTGATACATACAAGATAAGTATGTAATAAGTGCAGCTACTGCAGAAACAAAGCACACGGTGGAAAAAGTGAATGTCCCGCTAAAGGAAGACAGTGTTAAAAAAAAAAAAACCCGTGCATGCAGTGTGTCAGGTCTCAGATAAAGAAGAAGACGAGCTGTTTATTGATACAGTAAGAAACGTGTATATATATACCCCGATCTACATACTCGAATAATGAATACTTTATTCGCAATCAATGATTGTTTTGGTAAAGCCATACTCAGTGTATTCATTAGATGAACGGTAAAAAAGTAAGAGCGAGGGGAGGGTCACTTATTGAGGCATGCAGGCAAAACCACATTAGCACGCGGGCTCGATGTACGAAAAAATATATCTTTTCAAGTTCTATTTAGTCCATATGTGTCAAACTCAAGGGCCACGGGCCACATCCGGCCCGGCGTGTAATTATATCCGGCCCGCGAGATCATTTTATATACTGTATTATTGTTATTAATGGCCCAGGTATATGAAGCGCTGGTAACACAATAAACTACAGATCCCATAATGCAGCGCTTCAGCTGCCTTGCCGAACACTTACCGTGTTAATCAAGTCTAGCTTTCAAGTTATTGCAAAGCTAGCCCACACGATGCTTAAGAGAAAAGTTGATTCTGAAAATAGAGCCTTTAAAAACCGATGGGAGGCTGAGTATATGTTTACTGACATTGCCGTTAAACCCGTCTGTCTCATTTGTGGAGCTAATGTGGCTGTAATTACAGAATTTAATCTAAGACGGCACTATGAGACAAAACATCAGGGTAACCTGAAAGACCTGAATGCAATGCAGAAGATACAGAAAGCAGAAGAATTAAATAAGAATCTGACACTTCAGCGGACGTTTTTACCCGTGCACAATCACAAAGTGATTTCAAGTGAAGCTGCTTTTATGGGAGACACAAATGCACCAGTGCAACTTGCCCCACTTTCCCT
>JANRMT010062813.1:65191062-65203731 GCA_026402145.1 Polypterus bichir lapradei
TTCCCCTTTGATTGTAATGCAAAGTGTGATTAAATGCATTATTTTTTAACGCGTTATGGAGCACATGCATCGAAGCTTCTCAGCTGTGCTTGTGCTAAGAAAATTAAACATTTTAAAAATAACGTAACACGATTGTCAATGTAACCTTTTGTAAGTAGTGCCTGGAGGATTCAGTGTGGAGAAAGTCTAGAGACAGAGTGTGTATTAACTTGTGGATTTCTCTGTATTTGGTGGCAGTGTGACGAAGTTGCTTTCGGAAGACGGCGTTAGCCGCGGAGCTCAGCTCAGAGCGAAATGAGGTAAATGGGAGGGGAGATGATGACGTGACTCCCCCACCCGCCTTAACTGTCAATCCCCCACAAACACAGTCTCTCGGAATTTGCATAAGCACACCCCTTCACCTGCAATTTTAACTTAGTTACAAAGTGATCAAAACTCTCGTTTATATCCTGCGTCCTCTCATTAAACTTGTATCCCGCATTACCCGTGGGCACGAAAAGCACCAGCGGCAGCCTGTCTATTAAGTTAATTTAAAGTTTAGGTTTATACCTCGCTTTGTTTCCGAAGTAGCTGTACTGATGAATATGGTAGTATGTCACTCGCTCGCTTCTTAATGTTTCGCTGCCTTCTCAATTATATAATGCATGTTTTGTTCAGCGTATTTTGGAGCTCTTCCTGGTTTTCTACATAGTGCGTTGACAGTCAGTTCACGTGATTACGTGGGCGGCGTAATGATGTCACACGAAACTCCGCCCCCACGGCGGTCAAGCTCAACTCCATTACAGTAAATGGAGAAAAATACCTTCCAGTTATGACCATTACGCGTAGAATTTCGAAATGAAACCTGCCCAGCTTTTGTAAGGAAGCTGTAAGGAATAAGCCTGCCAAATTTCAGCCTTCTACCTACACGGGAAGTTGGAGAATTAGTGATGAGTTAGTCAGTCAGTCAGTGAGTGAGTGAGTGAGTGAGTGAGTGAGGGCTTTGCCGTTTATTAGTATAGATTATACCATTGAATGCACAGCGTAATAGTAAAGTAAATTTAAAAACATTGAATAACACTAAGAAAACCTTGAACAACAGAGAAAACTAACACTGCAAGAGTGTTTATATGCAAGATTAAAAGATTTTGGCCATATTTTTATGAATGAGAAAGGAATAGTATGTATTAAAAATTAAAAAACCTAGTTTATAATGTCACTGGCTGACTTTACAGCTGATTGAAGATTGAATAACTTTCCTGGAAGAACAGTTCTGATGTTTTTCTAGCATTTTCGGAGTTTCCTCTACTCAACACAAAAGGCAAGCAAACTGTTTCTTGAACAAATAGAAACAACTGACTATGATATGCATATTTTACAGATAATTGCTTTCCCTCCAAAAAAGTCATATGCATCAAGCCCTGAATCCAAAAAGTGACCATTATTTCTCTATGTATGAAACTAACATCTGGAATGGCTGCTAAGGTATATGAACAAAATGTACCCTTTCCATCACAGACTCTTCCTTTGTTCACCACAGACAGATACTTCCTTCCATCAAGAATACATATTTCCAGTTTATAATTCACACACTGTCCTGATTGCTTAGTTATTCAGTGAATATGGAATTAGTTCGACCCTGTTAGGAGAATATGAGAATATTATTTAACAATATTTTAGTAAAAAATGAATGAAAAAACTCATGCTACGTAATCCACACATCAAGGCATCCAGTCTTATGATCACAATTTGCAAAATGCATGTATGGTTTTGCTAAAATGCTGTTAAATAAATACTTCTGGAAAATCAGAGCAGTACATGCAGAGGAACAGGATCAAGGCTTTGAACTGAAGACCTTCTTGGTTTACTCATTCATTAGCCAAAAATCAATTTTTCTTTGATGTTTTTATATTGTCTTCTGTGGTCCAGCATTGGTCTCTGTGGGCACCCATTCTATCAGAAAATGTGTTTCTCCATTCCCCATGAAACCATGAGATTAAAATTTTTTCTCATCCATCACTACACACTATTTACTGTATCATATAAAAAAATAATTTTTGTATGGAGTATTCCTTTAATGAGCGGAAGTGCTCCATTAATAATAATAATAATCATCATACAATACAAACTAAATAGACTGTACCATATTTCAGTTTTAGATGTAATTTTTTATGCCCAGTTGTTACTGAACTACATGGCATATTTCAGTTTCAGGATATTTTAAAACTGGTATTTTTACCTAATCATCCCATCATCAATTCATTCAGTTTCTTTGAACCATGTTTTTCATCAGAGAAGTGAAAAGCCAGCATTTCTCCTATCCACCAGTCCTGTGTAGATGGGAAAAATCAACTCAGAATGGGATTGCTGGTCACATGTAAGGCATCCTTACAGACACACCCATGTTAACCAATACCGAGTCACTAACTAACTTAACCTGTATGTGTTTGGATGGCAGAAGGACATTTGCGCACCTGAAGAAAACCACACAGCCATGAAGAGAATGTGCAAACTCCACACAGAGAGTAATCAGAGTGGGAATTGATACAAACTTTGAGCCAGAAGCAATAACCACTTCATCACTGTAGCACCCCATATGTCATCATTGATACTTAAATAAAATTTTACAGTAGACCTGCAAAAAAATAAATTACCGTTAGTGGTATCCTTGTGACATTCTAATAAATCCATTGAAACAACTGTCATGGCAGTTACCTATAACTGTCTGTCCTCTGAAAACACAAAACTGATGAACTTCTTGCAAGACAAATGACTTGAGGAAATGCCATCAAGGTCTGATAATGTGAAGCATATGAGTAGCACATTTGCTTAATGTAACTATCTGGGGAAGTGCATGTGTAGCATGTCCCTTCCTTCCTACTAAACAAAACAATGTACGCTTTATTAAATAAACCTATCCTTCCCAGACAGCTGACTACTCAGACAGTGATGAATGTCTTTGTGATTGGAGTACATTAAACAGAAAATAAATGAACATGGAGGTAAATTCTGCAGTCACTCTTTGTGCTCCCTGGCCTTTTGCATTTAAAACCAAAAAGGCCTGTGACACTACTAGTTGCAGACATTCTGGCCGTATTGTAGAATCCCACTGCCTTACCTGGGAGAGATACGTGTAAACACATTCTGTCATTTGTGAATTGGCTTTTTGTGAATGAACTATTACATTATATTCACAATTTTTTTTTTTTTTTAAATCGCAAGAACACGACACAAAAATTAAATAAACAGGCCTGAAATTTGTAAGATGACAGTTCTAGGCTGAAGACTGCTTGATAAGCTGTTAATTTCTTTTATTATTGTAGAGATATCAGTGACTAGTTCACAATTTAACTTACTAACCAAAAAATACACTGCTTGATTTAAATTTTTTGTAAGGCGATCTGTCTGAATTGAGATTTGATATTCTTTTAAATATGCAGGCAAATTAATTTAAATTTTTTATAAACTTGTAGTCAAAAACAGTTGCAATTTTAATGAACATGTCAAATTGCTGCCTTGTTTACATATTTTATGATAGTACAATTGCATCCTGCATACAATGCTGCTTGATATTTCTACGACTTTAAAATTAAAGTATTTTTTGCGCCGTTCATTCTCTGAATTCTTTAGCACTACTATATTATGAAGCAACCATGACTCCTCACTGTTTAAACATTTCATGGCAATTTCAATACCTTTTCATAAATACAGAAAATGATTAAAATACACAGAGACCTATTTGGTTTATTGGTAATTGAATTAAATTTAGAAAAACAAAAAATGAAAGATAGTAGATATAGGATGAGTGTTACAAATGCCTTAAATCATTTGTTACTGTGATACAAGCATTTCTTATGACCTCAGCTTTCAAAGTTGATGAGCAGAATAACACTTGGGTGGATTACCAAAATAGCAAATTTCTACATGTACACTTTCAACAAAAACATGAAATATTTACACATTTATATTTTATCACAACAATATCTACCTACTGTTTGAACTCACGTTTGCAACCCACTTCACCTTTTTGGGGTTGCAAGGACCCAAATGTCTATTCTAGCAGCTAACTCTGGGTAGGATGATACTTCCTTTAGGGCACATTTATACACGCACCCTTATAAAGTCATCTTAAACTCACCAGTTAACCTCATATGCATGTACAGGGAATGTGGGACAGAAACCCACACAGACACAGCAAGGCAAAAGGAAGTATTCAAGAAAGATTCAAACCCAATACCCAGGAGGGAGAAGTACTGGCCCCTGTATTGCAGTGCTGCCTTTAATCGCTAGTATATAAGATTTTTATGTGCATGACTGAAGTAAAACTCAATTTTTCAGGGTAGGAGTCTACTTGCAGTATATGTAGTTTCTCTGTATTGCCATAGATTAGTATTTTATCATCAGACAATCCAAAGATGTGCTGCTAGGTTTACTAGTATCTCCAGATTTCTTCAGCATTAATATTAATAATATTAATATTATTATTAAGTAAATGTGTTTGTTTGTACCCTGTGCTAGACTGGCACCATCACCATGGTTGCTTTACTCCTTGGGATGTTTGTGGCTGAAAAAGACTGCAACTGCTCATGACCCCATACTGAACTGGCACAAAGAGGCTGATGAATGATTAAAGATCAAAGTAACCCACACAGATATCTAAAAGGTGCTCTGATAAAAACATGATACATATCTTTTATACTCAAGTCCTACAACAGTTTGATGTTCAACGCAAGCCAGAAGACATCCAATAATATATGATAATATTTTAAATATTAAGGAGTGACACAAACACAACACAAAAACTCTTTACTTCATATGCACATGAGCCAGTGTTGTGCTAGCTGGGGCACATACAACTCAAAAAAGCTTTAATCTCAAAAACTAAGCCTCAAAACATCAATGAGACCTAGAAACAACAAGTATTGTACTTTAAGTCTGGCCTTGAAACTTACAAACAAACAAGACCAAGCTTAAACATTAAAGAAGAGAGTAGGCAACTTTAAAAAACTTTGGCTCACAGAAATAACAGTTTTTAATAATTATATAATAAATATTAACAAAATGTTCAAAGTATGAGCCAGCTCTTTATCCTTTCAGCTTGTTTTTTCCATCATGTCTGCAATTTCACCCTGCTATGAATTAAATTTAATTAAATGTGCCAGGTTGAATCAGAGGACCTCCGAACTCCAACTAGTCTATTGTGATAGCTGTCTGGCCACACTTACAGGTAATCTAATCTAGACACCATTAAAATATCTGACTATGCCACCCATTTTTATTAAGAGACTGGGAACTCTTGAAATTTACTGATAAATAGTGCACAGGTTTTTTTTAAATTGGGTGGTGAATAAACACACTATGAAAGACACAACAGTAATTTCTGGAAAAGCATCAGTAACTTCTATTACCCAAGACAATATAAAGTACATTAAAAAGATAAACAAACATAAAAAAAATCTGACAATATCACAAACAAAATTCCTTTTCTTAAAAGCAAAGAACACAGTCCACACTCTAAAAGTCATTAAAGCATGAAGTTTAGGAAACAAACTTATTAGTGGTGCAGAGTCCAGTTCGATGCACTCTGATCACTAGAAGATCATTTCCCAACAGAAGTCTGGTCAAATCATTGAATCCCTGTCAGCATCTCTTCATCGTTCTTTTTTTTACTCTGGGCTCCTTGTGTTGCTGTGACCTGGGCACGCCTTGCTTTTTGTCTTCCCTCTCTCACTGGACCGACAACCTGGACCCACAACAGGCATCTTCTTGTGAAGTGGACTCTTCCTCCCTAGAGGTAAGTGTTGCTGCCCTTGCGCCTCACGTCGTACCAGCCATGTACCCTAGTCTTCTTGCAAGCCCCTGTGCTCTGTGTGAGTGTCTTGGCAGCATTCTCAGTGGCCCGTACTTCATCTTGCCTTCTCCTGCCCTGAAGTTTAAATCTCCTTCAGTCCTTGCCTAAATCAACATGACGATGGATTAAACAATGGCACATCCAAATTTCCTGGGCTTAGGCAATAATGTAAACACAGGTTAACAAAAAGTATTGTTACCATCTATCAATGAGTACACCTACGCTGATTAGAAATCAATATCCCCAGGCATGTTAATTTCCAAGTCAGGTAAATACAAACATTTTCCAAGGAAGGAGCATTTCTGTTATCACAATTTTGTAGTGTTTGTATGTTTAAGCAGTTAAAACTTATATCCTGTAGATAGCCATCACAATAATCAGTAGCAGGATTATTCATGAAATCACCTATCACCCTAGTCCCAACAATGGGTGTCTAATGCCTCTTCATCTACTGTCTTTTAAATTTAATTTTTACATGTTCCTTTGCCTAAGAGAGGAAAGAAACCACCCAGTGTAAAAACGATGCCCCTCTCTGACACTATTATGACACATTCTGTTCAAATTTGGTGTGAAACTGAAAGAAAGTTAGGCAACATACCCAAATGGCTTATGTACTTCTCCATGTTAACCTTACATTGCTATTAGACAACTGCCCAAGTTTCTTTTCTGCTTACAGGTATGTTAGGTAATTTATGTAACAGCTTTTTTTGCTTTTAATTATTAATATTTGTTTTTGTGGTTATTTTAATTTTTATTGCTATTCTGGTAACCCCATTTTGTTCTTTATTTTTTTTTTGGTTACTGCCATTTTTCAACAACCTCAGCATGGCCATAGCCATTCTACTTATGGTTGTTATATCCATTGCGTCTGCTGTCTTCCATCTATATAAGATGGTGGCTCACTACAGCAAAACATACTGCTTTGGACTGAAGATACCTTTTTAAACAAATTATTGCATTTTTTTCTAGCAAGTCAGAATGAAGTTTCTGTACTGAAAATGTTAGACCAGGATCAGACTTTTTGAAATAGATTTTGTTTGTTTTGATGCCTGGTTTCTGTTATTCAGAACCCTGCATTTTCTTTTTACTTCGATGTTGGCCTGTCATCCAAGCTTATTCCAACTTACTCTTTCATTTTGTTTTTGCAGACACTCAACTCTGCTACACGTTCATAACAATGTAACGAGTCAGGCACCAGGCTACCTGCCATTTGCCATACAGTGGTGAGAATTCCTTTATCTAGACTTGTTAAGTATCTACAGTGGAACCTCGGTTCACGACCATAATTTGTTCCAAAACTCTGGTCGTAAACCAATTTGGTCATGAACCGAAGCAATTTCCACCATAGGATTGTATGTAAATACAATTAATCCATTCCAGACCGTACAAACTGTATGTAAGTATATACTTTTTTAGTTTTTAAGCACAAATATAGTTAACTATACCATAGAATGCACAGCGTAATAGTAAGCTAAATGTAAAAACATTGAATAACACTGAGAAAACCTTAAACAACAGAGAAAACTAACACTGCAATAGTTCACGCTATAGTGCTAGGAACCTCTCGCTAAAAACACTTTTTTTTTAAATGAGTTTTAAGCACAGGGGAAAAAAATTGAACATTTGAAAAATCTGTAATTTAATAAACCACCAAGAAAAGTAACATTGCCACAATGCACGCTATGAACCGATCGCTGTAAACAGAACTGAAAACAAAAACAAGCCTTTTCTACCTTATATGGCCAGCCCTCCCTCTCTCGCTCTCTCTCTCTTTTGTGTGTGCGTGTGTCTCTTTTGCGAGCCTGGAGCGCCTGTGTGTGTGCCTCTGTCTCGCGCGCCTGTGTGTGTGTGTGTGCCTGTGTCTCGCGCGCCTCTGTGTATATGTGTGTCTCTCTCGCGTGCCTCTGTATGTGTGTGTCTCTCGCACGCGCCTGTGTGTGTGTGTGTGTCGCGCTCTCTCTCTCTCTTGCTCGCTGCACAGGAAATGCACAGGGAGAGACTGAACATGTACAAACCTAAAGGGAAACTGGCTTGTTCGTATACCGAGTGTGTGGTTGTGAACCGAGGCAAAAGTTTGGCAAACTTTTTGGTCGTAAACCGAGTTGTACGTGTACCGAGACGTTCGTGAACCGAGGTTCCACTGTAGTGCTTACAAGAAATAGTGCTACATCCTCAAGCCCTTATCATTCTTCCCATAAATGCTTAATTCTTTTTATTTAAGGGTCTCAGCTATTTAGCAAGGAATTTCCAGACACAAGTAAAGAGGCACAATCCTCAGTTTCTGCCCTGTGAGGCCTCAATAGCTTGAGGTCTTCACTGCAACCAATCTTTTAATCAGTGATAGTTTGGATCTTTAATTAAACTCTTAAGCCTAATTAACTTTTGTGTTTACTAGTTTTGGTACCTCCCGTGTGATTGAAAAAAAAAAAAACCTGCTGTCTGTGTTTTGCTTTCCCAGAGAAATTTGGACAACATGAGCCCAATTTAAGAATTTTTGCTGACAGAACCTCACTCTGAATACTCATTGTGCTTTTCAAGCAGTCTCATTACATTTAAATTGTTTCTAAAAAGTACATTAATTCTGTAGAACAAGCACAGGTGTAAATCACAGGTTTGCCCCGCAGCAAAGCATCTAATTAATTATCAGTCATACCTGTGGTTGCTCATTACAAATTACCTGCTTTTTGAAAGTAATTTTGGTAAACAAACATTATTCTGTATACCAAAGAGCAATTATCATGCATATTTTTACAAATTAATTCTGTATCCTAGCTCTAATACAAATATAGCAAGAGAAAGAAGTTTAATTAAGAAAAAAGGTACAATTCAAAGCAGAAATCACTCTAAGTTCTAAGTGGTGATAACCATGTCTCCGATTTGGCACCCCTAGTTTAAAATTAATTTTTGGCTTTTGAACAACATTTTCATGAACTAAGCAATATACTGAAGCAATTAAAAAGGCAAATAAAATGTTAGGTTATATCATAAAAAACGTTGAATTTAAGTCAAGGGACATTATGCCCAAACTATATAATGCACTATTAAGTCCATATCTGGAGTATTGTGTGCAGTTTGGTCACCACAGTAGAAGACATAGCAGCACTTGAAGTTGTGCACAGGAGAGCAACCTAGTGCATCCCAGCACATTAAAGATATGTCCTATTCTGATAATTTAGAGAATTAAAACTTTTTAGTCTCAAGATGAGAAGACTACGTGAGGACCTAATCCAGGTGTTTAAAATCCTCAAAGGCATTGATAAAGTAGGTCCAGCGACATTCTTTCAGCTTAAGGGTGAATCACTGAGGACATCGGTGGTTCATTTAGGTCTGAAGCCAGGAAGCACTTCCTTACACAAAGAGTTGTGGGACTCTGGAACAAACTACCAAGACATGTAGTAGAAGTAGAAACCTTGACAACCTTTAAGAAGAATCTGGATGAGATATTGGGACAGTTCCGCTATTAGCTAAAAAAAACAGGCTTGATGGACTGAATGGTCTCCTCTTGTTTGTCAATTTTCATATTTTTCTTAAATTAACCTTTAGGCTTTTGAGGGGCTTCTTTTTCCATTACATCCTTTGTTGGAACTTTCACCTGTTTTCAGATACACTTTAAATACCCACAGTTTGCCAGTCAGAAAGACAGAGTTTCCAGTAATTATATATACTATACAGTATTTATGTGGTTTATGTCTGTGTGTGTACTATATGTATATGCAAACCTATTATGCAGTGGTTTGTATAGTTAACCAAATAATCAAAGAATTGGATATGTAATATTTTGTGAAAAATGTGCATTTTAATTTTACCTTTTCCCTTTTTGCAGGTGAGGTACATTATTTGCTTGGTAAATAAAATTCATGCAATTTTCCTGTTTATACAATACATTGTTCTCAGCCAATGTAATACCGTAACTCTTTTTAATGAAATGACAATCTACATTGATTATTATTAGATTTTAGCTCTGAGTACGTTTCAAATAGCATACTTTTTTTTTAAATAATGTGCATGTGTTTAAAGGATTTTAAAGAATAGTCACCTAAAAAAAGAAGCATAAATGAATGATAAAGCTGAAAATCTTCAGATTGTACAGTAAATTGCATTAAGTTCAAGTTCATGTTGTTTGTCTAATGTACAGAATACAGTGAAATTCTCATTTACATGTCTGACTGAAAAGACAAAATGTTGATTTAGGGCATCAACTGGATTTCCCACTTATTCAATATCAATATGCAGTGTCAAAATAAACCTCCAGCAGTCACCACCACACTGTCTTTGCTCATCATTACAGAGATCCCTCTCCCTCCAATTAACTTATGACATTAATTGTCAAAATGTCAATGTGCTAACATTTGTATGCAATGCTGGTATATTAAACACGTGCATGTTAGATTATATTTGCTCTTGATGAGTGAGTGAGAGTGAACAAACCCATCCAGGGCTTAGTCCTAACCTTGTGCCCACTGTTGACAAGATGCGCTCTGGTCTCCAGTGATTCTTAATTAGATTGAGCAAGTATGAAAATTGATCAATGAATGTGTGGAATGATGGATGTTTGATGCAAGTAAGAAAAGAAAAATGAGTCTTCATGTCACAAAATCTGTCACTACTGTCTAATGCTGTTCAGATAGCCAACACATTGCGACTGTAGTGCTTGTCAGACTGTCAGCACATGAAATGTCCATTTTTGACCAGTGGTCACTAGATTTACATTCTAAAATCATCAAAAATATAAAAATAACAGTGTTTAAAATTTTCACCCCATATGTAATAGGCATGATGTGAGGAAATTTTAGCTTTAGTTTACTGGTGAAAGTATGGTTGAGGAGAAAGTGAAGTGTACTAGGAACAGTAATAGTGAAATTAAATGTACAGAAACTTAAAAAGAAATTACTCTAAATGAATATTTATCTGAATGTTTCACGTGTGAAGATGTCGATAGTAATTATTGCAGCTACTAGAGGGTTAAGGATGTACAGTACTTGGTGATTTGGTAGTAGCAGGAAGAGAAGTGCTTCTATGATTAAAAAGGCTGATATCAAATAGATTGTCAGGACCGGATAACATTTATCCCAGAGTACTTAAGGAAGCTAGTGATTACATATATAAATACTTAATGGCATTTTTCAGAAATAACTGCACACTGGGGAAATTCCTAAAGACTGGAAGCTAGCAAATGTTTCATTATATAAAAAAGGTGATCAGTCCGATCCTAATAACTACAGCTCAGTAACCTAAATATGTATCAAAAGTAAATTAACGGAAGCATTCATTAAAGAAAGGACTGAGCAACACGTACTGTATTTGTGAACAGTCACCATGGGTTTCAGGAGGAAGCAATAAAAGAATTTGATCAGAGTGACATATATGACACGGCTTATCTTGATTTTCAAGAAGACATACATAATCATCGTAATTTTGAAAAAGCTTTTGATAATTGGATAAGGTTCCACATGAGAGACTAGCGATCAAACTGAAAAAAAACAGAAGTTGAAGACATACCGTTGGTGACCAAAAATGGAAAGCAAAGGTTTTTTTGGTTAAATGATCTTTTTACAGAATAGGAAATATTAAAAGTGATCTCACTCAGGGATCAATTCTGGTGCCATTGCTTTTTTGAGTTGATACAAATGACATTGATTAGTGTAATTCACAGGCTGGTTTAAGTTCGTTGATGGAATGGCATATATTGCAGAATCACTATAGATGGCCTGGGCAGATTAAGGTTTATTCTGAATAAATGTCAGCTATTACATGTAAGAGGTAAAAAATGTGTATATGAACCACAGATTTAGTACAGTGGATTCCATTTTGACACAAATTCTTCAACCTGAACACATGAGCACAGAGTAAAGCTAAGGGTAAATTTCACACAAAAGTTAGAAAGTTTTTCCCTCACACAGTGGACCATACACAAAAAATGTGACTAGTAGCATGTTGGAGTGTAGTAATTAATTCAAAACAAATTAGATGTTAATTTACCATTTTAGGTGAATAGGGATTGACAGGCTATGTAGTTTAAATGGCCTGTGTTTGGCATTGTTCTTCTTATTGTATATTCTTACAAATCATACCTGGCAAAGGAGATTTCACTGCTTTTCTTTTTCCAATATGGTTACAAGTTGTAAATCTCAGCTAGCATTGTCACCTGCTGGAATTCTGTCCATGGTGGTTTCATTTGAAAAAATAATAAATTGACTCTGATTTGGTTCTTATTCTTTGCAAAGTCAAAACCACAATCCTTAAAATATTTAAAAAATAAGACACATATTAAAGAGGAATGTACCTGGTTATGCAAATCGGGGTCCAAGGGTACATTTTAGTGAATTAAATAAATCAAAGCAGCATTCTTGTGCACCCAGGAGCTCAATCAGAAAAGATAGGAGTGACTACAGAAAAAGGAAAATATGATTTGATATGATATGATTAAATTTGATAATGGAAAATAAGAAGAAGGTTGGAAATTCATTGTTTTGGCTTTTAAAAACTAAAGCAGACTAACCATTTGACCACTCAATATTTTAATAAAATGCAGTTCAATTGTTAATTTTATATAATAAAACAGAAAATCAGAAGGGCGAAACAGGAAAGAACATATGGACGGAGCTGGGTGTCAACAGAAAGAAATCTTATACAGCAGCAGCCACAAAAACAGAAAAAATCAAAAAGTCAAAAAAAAAAAGTCTTTCATATTAATCTTCTTCCTTCTACCGGTTTCCAAGATTTGCTGCTTGTGTCTTCTGATTCTAGTTCAGCGATTTGGTTTTCACCTTGGCATAGATAGATAGATAGATAGATAGATAGATAGATAGATAGATAGATAGATAGATAGATAGATAGAT
>JANRMT010062813.1:65203741-65230280 GCA_026402145.1 Polypterus bichir lapradei
GATAGATAGATAGATAGATAGATAGATAGATAGATAGATAGATAGATTTGCTCAGATTTTCTCTTTTTAGTTAAAATTGTGTTTCTGTATTTTAGACTAATTGCAGAATTATATATTTTTTTAGATAATCCTGATAGGAGTGCATTGTCATAATCTAGATGGCTACAAAGAGAAGCATGTATTAACTCTTCAGGATCTTCCGAAAATATAAAAGATGTAATGAAGTTAATGTGACTATTAAAGCTAAACAGCTGTTTATTATTCCCTTGCTGCACGACATGTAAAATGGTTAAAAAGAATGAGCAGGAGCAACAAGTTATCTGGGGCCTACTGTCAAATACCTCTTCCAAACTCCCCATACCATAATGTTCCACAAAATAGATGACACATTTTCAGGTTATTCCTGTAAATATGCTCTATTTTACTGGGCCTAATATACTCTAATTAACAAAACATACTCAGATCCTTTTTATAGTAATTCAGTTTCGCAGGTCATCAGAGCCAAATTAGCACTCCTCCATCACAGGGTCCATTCAACCACAGCCCCACACTCACACAGGATCACTCGAAATTGAGTTCATTAATGTACTCTTTTATGATAATATTTTTAGTAAAAATTTATGGCATCTCATACTGTATTATGGTTGGGGCTCTGCTCAAACACCAGGTATTACAGTATTTCCCGTCATAGATAGATAGATAGATAGATAGATAGATAGATAGATAGATAGATAGATACTTTATTAATCCCAAGGGGAAATTCACATACTCCAGCAGCAGCATACTGATAAAAAAACAATATTAAACAGTGATAAAAATGCAGGTATAACAGACAATAACTTTGTATAATGTTAACGTTTACCCCCCCGGGTGGAACTGAAAAGACGTATAGTGTGGGGGAGGAACGCTCTCCTCAGTCTGTCAGTGGAGCAGGATGGTGACAGTAGTCTTGTGCTGAAGCTGCTCCTCTGTCTGGAGATGATACTGTTTAGTGGATTCAGTGGATTTTCCATGATTGACAGAAGCCTGCTCAGCACCCGTCGCTCTGCCATGGATGTCAAACTGTCCAGCTCTTCAATACAGCCTGCCTTCCTCACCAGTTTGTCCAGGCGTGAGGTTTACCTCTTCTTTATGCTGCCTCCCCAGCACACCACCGCGTAGAAGAGGGCGCTCGCCACAATGTCATAGCATAAGAGTATTGACTGCAAATGGCAGTTTTAGTGGATGCTCTTCTAAACTTCAGGAATGTGGTTGCAGAGTATGATGTGACAACAGTATCCACTCCTTTCCTAGTTGTTCTCTTTTTTTGAGATTGTAAAAAGTAGCTGTTCTATCCATCCAAGACGGCTTGAAATGTTAAGTATTTAACATAGTTCTCAAGATTTTTTATTTGATACATGGGTTGTCTGTTTGGTCTGTTATTATAATACCGGGCCAATCCCTTTTCCTCGTGGCTGCCTTTCCCGCTTTGGATAGAGCCGCCTATTTTGACCGTTTCTCTCCATGTCACTTGTCAAACTGACCTCTCTTATAGTCAAAGTGTTTTGCTGGGAAAATGTAGCTATGGTTGCTACTGAATTGGTCTAGTTTAACAACTCTAGCTTAGTCATGTAAGGGCTTTGTTTTTCCTTAAATAAATTGATTTATTGTTATTTTCACTCATCCTTTGCCCACCTTGTGAAGTTATCAGTCAGTAGCATTACAGCTATCAACCTTGTTCATGTGGCTCAAGTTGGTGACAGAAAAACTACTACACTGCTCTTGCTGACATATAATGTCAGACAACAGAATAAACCAATAAGACCAATTTTCTTATTTTAGACCCTTATTTTATGTTTTTATTATTTTATTTACCCTTCTTCTACATGTTTTACATATTTTAATATTTTCCTTCCTAACTCTAGCAACCAGATGGACGCTTAGATACACAGACACTTGTCCTTTTATTAAGGTAGATAATGTGTCATGTGTTATTTTTAATGACATTCTCAGCATTTGGGAAGAATTCCTTCTAATCTGAAGCCATATACTGGCAAGTCAGTGCCAAGAATCCTTTTATGTGATGACAAAAAAAACAAACTATTTTGATACTTCAGCTGTTGTCTCCCTTGCCAAAGGGCCGAAATTCTGCTGTATTATGTCCATGATTTAAGAATATGTAGTAATAATAATAAATAATGACATCTACCTCTAGAAGGAACAGGTACAGTATATCTGAAATAGTATTATACTGTTTAATCAATAGTGGCCAATAAGGATTGGTAATTTTAAGGGAAACCACTAAGCTCTTCTATGATACTGTAAACCAGAGATATATGTTTAACTAATGTGGTCGCTGAAAGTCGGGAACAACAGGAGGCAGACACCAATAAAAGTAAAAAGCAATTTCTTTATTCTTGGTGGCAGAGTCTGCAGCACCTGTCTTGTCAGTTTGCTACAGGCAGCCCCAGAGAGAAGGAAGTTAGCTCAGTTTTATACCAGTTTGTTTACTAAACAAAAAGAGGAAGTATGGCAGTTTAATTTTGAGGTCACGTAGAGTTTGCAAGTAGCTTAAGATGACACATTAGATCAGTACAGGAGAAGTACACGGTAGTCGTTAGATAAGAGGAACTGTCTGCATATTCAAAATTCCAGGTTCCCTATTCAACTTAGGCTATGCAATTCAGCTATGACTAGTTTTACAGAGACAGCACTTTGCAAAACATGTACTTCCCTATTGTTCTGCACCATCAGGGTTGCAATACTTCAACGGCTATGTGGCAGTTACAATTTAAGAATCTTTTGAGTCAGCTTATAAAAGGATTAATGTTATACTGTCAGTTAATGCACAGCACATTCTTATTATAGCTTACATTTCACACATAATGATCATCACACATAATAATTGATTATACAATATCAAAAGCTACCTTAAAAGTTAGTTTAGTACATTTGTCTTACAAGAATACACTCTTACAGCTTAGCGTCTGTATTAGGTTACATTTTTTTGATTAGCTTAACACATCCTTATTTAATGCATAAGTGACACGCTTCTTATAGTTCTATTAGTACCATACTTTTGTTATTTGGAAAGGCTGAAACATCTTAATTCTAAATATTCTTTCTCACTAATGTTACTTTAATACCTTGTATAATGCTTCTTTATATCACCTTTATTTATGTATTTATTTGTTTATTTGGTTGTTTGTTTGTTTTCTTTCATGCCGTTTAATTCTGAAATAACTTACCATCATCTTTACTAAAAAAAAAAAAAAAAAAGGCAAAACAAAGAACAATTCTTGTTGTGGCTGTTTGTGAATCTGTGTTAAAAACTCAAATCTGATTCAAAGCCCAATCACTTAATGAATTAATCAACCAATAAATTCATTTGCCATATATTTAGACCAGTTTAGGATAATGAGGACAGGATCCTGTTCACACACGTGATGAGAAACAAATCCCTTGCAGTGCACATATAAACATTCATTACATTGACAAACATTCCCATTAGCTAATTGTTCTAGCATCATTTATTGGTGATAACTTTAATGTGAAACTTTTTTCTTTTCTATAACAGTGTTAGACAAGTGGCATTGTCCTCTTTTCTTTCGCATGACATATAAGACATCAGCTTTTCCTACACTAGAGTTCAGGGTAACTTGGTACAAGTAATGCATTACTGTACTCACCAGTAATTACATTTCCTAGTAACAAAGATGTATAATATATTACAATTTAAAATCATGTAATCACAATACAGTTGTTGACTAAACTGGAAATTCATTACTTGTGTTACATACATTTAATGTTTTAAACAAATAATATGTAAATGTAATAAATATCTTGAAAGATGAAGATAAAGAAGAGAGGAGCAGGTACTCGATCTGTATTCCCTGCCTGATTTTTATCACACTGCTTTTACATTGAATTTTTACCACACTGTCAGATATGTACCGCAGATTAATGTTTTAATTTACTATGTTGCATTACAATTCTAGGATTATATTGAGGCCAACCTTGTCTTTATTAAGAAATAGAGATTTTGAGTTTTACTTTAAAAGATAATTCTGTTTTGAAACATATTAAAAGAATATAATTAACACAGATAAATGAATTTAAAGTTTAAGGAAAATGGTACAAAGAAATGGGCAACCTTTATAATTAAGTGTGCGATAGCTACTTTAATATTTTTCTTCATTGTGATGTCCAGACTCTTAAACAAATAACTGATAAGAAATTACATTTGCAAAGGCAAAAAAGACTTTCTTATTCACTCAAATGTAGGACAATATCCCAACATTCATTTCATTTTTTGTTACATTTCTTTAATGTTTCCATAAAATTACAGAAGTCTGCACAGAAGTTAGTTAACTGATTGTTAGTGAGAGTAACACGGTTAATTCCAAAATGTAAATGCTTTCTTTTTCATAACCACGTGCCTTTTTGACACTGTAAGAAGCTTTGAGAGAGGAGAAACTCAGAGGCACAGGTGTTTTAACTGTGTTACATACTATAATAAGCACTCATCTGCTCAATAAGTGCTCTCACCTGCAGGCTGCTATGCTAACATTAATTTTACTGTTTAACAACTCCATGTTTGCGTGCGCTAATGATTAAGTCAGTTTTGTTTTTAATTATTCTGATTTTTTTTTAACTTGCTGGCCTGCGTTTTAAAGCTACAGAGTGAATGTCATGTAGTTTACTTGTTAAACTGCAGAATACATATTTACTGTTATTGGTTATTTACCCCACAATAAAATACTAAAAAAGAACATTTCTGTGTCATCCTTGTACTTTCCAGTTGGATCAGATTGGGATTTAGGGAGCAATACAGTATAAAAGTAATTAGTAATATGATTTCCTTTTTCCAGGAAGTAATGAATAAAATAAATCCTAGAGTAGTTTTTAATGGATTCCTGTTTTGAGTATTTCAGCTCCAACTCTGCATGATACTTAATACTTAAAACCTGCCTAAATGTGACTTCTATGTGGATCTGTCCAGCAGCATCTTTTGTAGAATTCACAACAGACGGTTAGAGTACCCAAACAAGCTAAGGGAAAATCAACACTGCTGTAAAACCAGCCAGCACAAGAACCTTATAAAATAAAGTTAACCGATTCCACAAGATAAAAGACCAGAAATCTTACAAAAACCTTTACATTTCAGCCCTGAATAAATAATGTGTCTTCAGGTAATTCTTTATGAAAGAATTAAGAAGTAGATATACAATTCATAAGTCTATGCCCACTTTTTAGAATCAAAGGGAAAGAAAACTAAGCTTACTTAGGTTCATGTTTTAGGTTGTTTGTTATTTGTTCTTTGTCTGTAGATACTTGAATATATTCATTGTCTATTATCCTTATGATCTGAATATGTTGTTGCTGTTACAGGCAATAGTATATCACCTAGTCCAAACCACCAACAGACAAGGTTAAGTTTGATTTGTTTGCACCCTCACCCATTTATGGACAACGTTATATCTTTTCATAGTTGTGGTGTCCTGGCTTGAACATGAGATAGAGATATCCCAAGTATCACTTAACTCACCTGACTGATTTATCAGTTAAAGGAGTTATGTTTGCTTTTTCCATCTTTCTTCCCTATCAATGACTAAATAAATTTTACATTTTTTTATAGCTAGTGATGTAGCTTCTCATGAAAGCAAACGATAAAATGTAATTATTCTTGACCAATACCAGAAACACACTGGCATCAAAAGGGTCCAGCTGGTGTTGAGTCAAGCTGAACCAGCAGCAATCTATTACTATTCAGTTACTCGTTTTCTCCTGAGTTCAATTGCCTACCTTATACTTAAACTTCCTAACATCTTTAATTTTAACAATTATGTGTCATTATGTTTCACATGTTGTTATTGTTATCTTACCTTTAGAACTGCTAATGAAGCTGGCTAGTACACAGTACACTGTGATCTTAATATCGGCTGTTTACAATAATGCATGTCCATGTCAAAATGGCTTTTGAATTTTCCAGCCTTACAAAAATGATTAAAACAAACATGAAGATCATGCAGCTTATTGAATTCTGCTGTAAATAAAATGGAAAAGAAGTCTGATTTTTAGGTCTATTCAGATGCCTCATCTTCTTGCAACAATAATCCAAATACACATATTCACTACAGGTTTCATAAAAGGTTTTCCTTCATTAAAAGTTTCCAAGAATTTGTGAGACACTTTATTAAGAGCAAAAAAAAAAAAAAACTGGTAGCCCCAAGAATAATTTCAGAATCATTCCATGCGTCCTTACCTTTTGTTTCCTAAAGGCGTGTTTCATTTGCGAGTATACTTGCTATTGCTACTGCTTGTGGCATTTCCCAAACTACCATCTCTGATTTTCTGTGACAGATGTTATCTGTATTAATTAACAGATGAAGAAAATGCATTATTAAATTCTCCACAAGATAATATCTTCTTGGAAGAAAAATAAATAAGGGCTTGAAAAATGAATCTGTATATGGAAGAGTAAGCTGATTAAATTTATACAATCTTAATGTTTTTGTATCCTGACTTATTCTTAGTTTTTTTTTTTTTTAAGAAAAAACTGAGACAACTAAAAATGGGAGTGATGAACAGCTAATATATACAGTCACTTCAAGCCCTCTTCAGAGGCATACCAAGAGCACCGGGGCAATCTGTGAAAAGAGGGCTGTGAAACTAACATGATTATCATCCTGTTGTACTGATTTTTCAAAGGTGAAATCAGAAGTACATCAACACAGACATACCAAGTAACAATGAACAGAACTGCCCCTTTATGCCACATTTTACCAGTTGGTCTAAAAGTCAAAATGGACAGTGTCTCTGAGAGAACTTGTTCCAAGTTATAGTTTATCACTAAAAAAGAGAGTCCTCTTTGGTAATTAGGGATGGTAATAATTATTGCAAAGTAGTGAATAAACAAAATCAAACATAATAAATTCTCAGGTTTCTTAGGGCCAAACTAAATCTTGAATACTGTGTACTTGGTAAAATGACTTGTCCAACTTTTCAAAAACAACAAATCCAAATCTATATCTCTGGGCTTAAATTTACTTTAAATTTTGCCCTGGCACTACTTTGGGACTTATAAGTAGCCCTACAATTAGCACTGGACTACAGTTTCACATTTTGACCTCTGGCATCTCTACAACCCTTAAAAGTGCCATGTCTACAGGGCAAATCTTTCACTATCTCACAACTTAAAAAGTGTCATCGTTAAGACAATGTATTGTTCCTTGTCATTCCTGAGCTTTCCACTCGTGAATCTTACCCTTTTCTATGTCTCTTTCTCCCTGGAGGGAGGTGTTACTGTCCGAGTGCCTTGCGTCCTGTCAGCCATGTACCCTCCATTGCCTGCGAGTCCCTGTGCTCAGTGCGAGTGATCTTGACAGCGTTCTTAGTGGACCATCCCCCCCTACACCAGCCACTGCCCAGAAGTATATAACTCCTTCAGTCTGTTCCTGAATCAACATGACAATCGATATAACAATGGTACATACTAATTTCCTTACTTAGTCAATAGTGTAAACCAGGGGTCCCCAACTCCGGTCAAGGAGGGCCCCAGTGGCTGCAGGTTTTCATTCTAACTCTTTTCGTAATTAGTGCACTATTTTTGCTGCTAACTTCTTTTGAATTAATTCTAATTGACTTGTTTTTTTAAGATTTGTTCCTCGGAATCACTTTATTTCTTTCCTTAAATGGTACCCAAACAGAAATGAAATGTGAAGTGAGTGAGTCAACAGAAAACCAACTAAGTCAGGGCCTGAAACTCCAACAAATTTCACTACATCCAGTTGCTTAATTAAGCTCTGATTCTTGTTGTTAATTAAACCCATTCTTTAATTCCATGGCTTGTTGCTGCTCTCATTGTGCAATAGAATACATTTCTGAAATTGTTGATTTTCTCTTTTCTAAGAGCTCTGTTAAAATGTTTTAGGGACTTGAGAAGATCAACATTCCTTTCTTTAGTTTCAGATATTGTATGGTCGACACAGTTTGCTGGTCACGTTTTGGTTCATTTTATATCTCATTATTGTTTGTTGGCTAATTAAGGAAAAAGAAACAATTAAGGTGTCTGAGTCTACAAGAGCAAGTCAAATAAACTTAATTCAAAAGAAGTTAATTAGGAGCAAAAATAGATCACTAATTAAGTAAAGGGTTAAAATGAAAACCTGTAGCCACTGGGGCCCTCCAGGGCCGGAGTTGGGGACCCCTGGTGTAAACATATTTTCATTGGTTTAAAAAAAGAGTATTGTTGTTAGCTATCAGGAACTACATATACTGTACCACTGCATGCTGATGAGAAACCAATGTCCCCAGAGCACGTTAATTTTGAAAGAATGCAGGCAGTCCTATATCACAATATTATATGTTTATGAGATACCAATCTAAGCAGTCTGACCTTCAAAGCAAGTAATACAGGTAAATATCTATGTCCTGTAGACGACATTAACAATAACCTGTAACAGCATTATGCAGGAAATTTCTCTTTTCACTTATCACCCCAGTCTCAACAAAGGGTGCCTAATTGCCCTTTATTTAATGGCTTTTTTTAAACATTCATTATTTACCTGTTTTTTTGCCTAAGAGAAAAAGAAAACCACCCATTGCACAAAAATGTTTTCCTCTGACATGAAGGAGATAGCGTGTTGGATAATGGATGGATGGATGGATGAAGACCAACAGAAGCCTTTTTTAAGGTCTTGTTACATGCGTGTAAATGTAAAATGGATGCATTTTTACAGGACCTAAACTAAAGTGCTCCAACATTTTTAAACATCACATGTGAAATGTGCATTACTTTGCTAAACTAGTCTATGTGGGACGCATTCATATGTATTGCATTGCTATGCAATTTTTAATGTGGTAAATAATATTGAGTTCATAGTAAACTGAATTTCCAAAGTGCACTCTAATAAGAGATATATTTTTTTACATAAAAAGTTTAGTTAATATTTCTTTCACCTAATTCTTTTTATCATGATTCCTCCAAAATAATATCACAAAACTTTCTACATTAGCTAAAAAAAATATTTTAAATAAAAATGTAACCTTTAAAAATGTTTACACAATCATTGTCTGCAAGTACAACTATGTACTTTTTCAGTATTTTAAAAATTGCATGTAGATTACCCTCTTAGGGCTTTTGTACTATTCTAATTGAGCTGATTTTGAAACAAAAAAATAAAATAACTTATTTATTGTTTCTTCCAGTTTCTTTTGTCATTGCAAGCATGTTTGACCTCCAATACCATAAGATAATATCAAGTGATGGAGCTTCAGGGAAATACACAAATTAGTCCCTTTACAGCAGGCAAGGTATCGCAGATGTCAGAGGGGTTTCTTTGTGATGAACTAAATGATTCTGGATAATACAATAGATACAGCTCAAAACATTATGGTAAGCTGCATTTTTTATGCACATAACAGTTTACTTTATAACTGTATTTGGCATCAAGCCCTGTAACTTTAATAAGGAAAAAAGTGAAATGGAGATTGAGCACTCAATTAAATGAAACTTAGCTGCTCAACTTGTTTAACGTTAGGCAATTTACATAAGTCATTTAATAAAATTGCAACCACACTATCATTTATAGAAATTCCAACCCCTTTGACTGCCACAGCTGAAAATGAGAATTGTTACAGTTATGCTTTTTTCCTTAATAAAAAATTAACAACATAACTTCCTAACAAAAACTAACAGCAACTTTGTTTTAACTTTGCCACAACCTCTCTGATGAAATGAATAATAGAATCAATTATTTGTAAATACAAGCATTTATTTATTCTCAGATTTATTTTATACATAAATAAATGAAAATGAGTTGTGGCACCATAACACACTTACGTAATATAAATAATATTTATACATGCTCACCACAGGGGCACAACTGTATACTTACACTGTGACACTGTCTCTAGATTTGTTGTTCCATGGCTTGGATACTTTTTCTGTGGAATTTTCATGCTGTATGTTGTATATGTTTATGGCATTTTCCACTACAACTTGATTAGGTTTAATAAATGGCAACTCTAAATTAATATGAAATCAGATTGAATGTTCTTTTCATTGAATTTACATTCAGTCCAGGGCTGGCACCTGGTTTGTGTAAGCTTTCATGTTCTTGGAAAACGGTAGGTAAAGAAAACATATGAGATGTTGTAACAAGGCGCTATATAAGCACCCGACTCGACACAGATTGGACACGGGAGACACAAATAAAATCAAAAGACTTTTTATTTCTCTGCACCAGTGGGGCACGTCTTCCCTGTAATCCCCACAGGCACAACACAGTCCCAAACAACACACAAGTATAAGCACACTCCTCTCACTCTCTTCCAACACCACTCCTCCAAGCTTTGTCCACCTTCCACCCGACTCTGGCCATTGAATGGTGGTTGCTGGCTCCTTTTATGGCCTACCCAGAAGTGCTCCAGGTGCTTGATCACCTGTTTCTGGTTGCACTCCTGGGTGGGGCTGAAGATTTGTTCCATTGGGCCCAGGAGTCCATGCAGCGCCCCCTGGCGGCCACCCCAGATCCCAACAGGGCTGTGGAGAACTCCATCCCCCATGGAGCCCTGCAGGAGGCTGAGGCACTGCTCCAACCCAGGGGGACGGCCATCCAGTGTCCAAGGGGAGGTATTACACCATCCAGGGTTGCTCCCCCTGAATATATAGTGAAGGGGCGTCCCAGCCGGGCATGGGACCCAGCTGTTCACCACAATGTTCATCGGTTGTATTCAACATTAATAAACTAACAAGGACATTTTAAGGCATTATTTTTTCCTTTTTTCTTTCTTTATGTTGTATGACACAAAGTATGCTTTTCTTTGTTTCTGATTTCTGTTAGGCAGGTACCTTGCTTATCCACTACTTTATTATTTGTCAACTCATTTCCATTATCAATCTCCAAGAGCACAAAAGTAAAAGATGTTCTATAAATGTAGCTGATTGCTGATGGCAGGTCACTTCCTTTTCATACGATTCTGACATGTGTTGTGGTTGCTAAAGCTGGGAATTGTAGCTCTACCAGAACGAAAAAAGAACAAAACAACAGCAGTAAAATCCCTGTACTTATTGCAGTATATTAAGTGTTTATCTATCAAGAATAAGTATTTGGAATCTTTTTGAAAATATTTCATGTATGATGTAAAATCAGGCAACTTAAACAAAATGATCAAGGGCTCTTCATAGGAAAACTGTTTCAAAAGGTCTTAGCATGTATTTAGATACAACGTATATTGGGTGTATTTTTTATCCATAACTAGTTGTGAGTGAAACAGACAGGTTTCATTTTGCTTACAGTTTTATAAAAAACCTTAGGGAAATTTCACAATTGCAAAACGTGAAATTTGCTAAAGTATTTTGGGGGATTTTAAATGTTTTGTTTTGGGCGGAATGATGGGAATATTGCCCCCTACAGCCTCGTTCACACTTCCTTGTTTGCCTGTATCCTTTTCTGCATCGACAAAATGCATGTCACCTGTATCGCATGGTAAAATCAATTCTGATTATGCCTCTCGTTCACAACATTGTGGAGGAGTGCAGTACATGTTTTAAATATGTGATATACTGCATTTTCCACACTAAAATGCACCACTGTACATGAAAGGAAAGCTGTTACTGCCAAATTCAACTCCCCGATATGTAGCAACTGTCTTATTGTAGCTGGTTATGCGGATTGCTGGTAATTTTGTTTCTCTTTTTTTGACTTGAGATCCTTATTTAAATACAAAAATGACAAGCACACATATGCAGAATTCTGGATAGTAACTTAATGTTTTTCTTCTTATGTGAATTATACAAATTTCAGTAGAATTGCATTGAGTTTCACTGCAAATTCAATTTTGTGCAAGTTGCTTTGCTCAACCCTTGCCATAACACACCCAATACTGGTTTAACATTTTTAATTTAGTCCAATTCAAAGAATACTCAGGAGCAATTCTGGTTGCGACACCAACTCAGCACAATGGATCCTGGATTTTGTTCACTCATATTTGTAAAGATCATAATTAGTAATCTACCATCCCTACACATCTTTGGCATATGAGCACTGTTTTCTCCTGGGTATGATAACATTTACATTTGTAAAAAGAGAATGATACTCTTAGAGTATTTATGTTCAGTAATGTAGCTGACAACCGAAGACACAAAGGAGGTTGGTCTTTATTGTGTTGATAAATAAATAAACCGGCCAAGATTACTAACATAAAATTTTGCATCCTAATAACTCACATACAGAGCATTTCACACACAAAGGACTAAAGACTTCTTCTTAGTGCCCAGAAAACCCAAGGCACAAGGAAAATGTTCAAAGCTGGTATGTGAAACCAGAACTCTTAAGCTGAGAAGCAGTTGCACTAAAAAAGTGTGAATCCATTAAATAAATACTGGCTTGGAAAGTGTTTTTACTATATATCCTTTTTGAATTACATGTACTTCCATCATTATCTTCCACTTCCATCTTGTTTTGCAGTCTTTGAGCAGTTTTTGGTAGCTCCATTTCTTTTTCAGTACAACCAGACAGCACTGTTTTGGTAGGACTCTCCTGAGTATTCTGTAAACCTACAGGCTGCACTGGTGAAACCAGGTAAATAACTACATAAATCATATACATACAATTGTACATATGGGAAAGGGTCGAAAATTAAAAAAAAAAAAATCCTCTGTTCATTCATTTATTAGTTCCTCCTTAAACTATCTCATGAGATTCACTTTGTGTACTCTTGCATATCTGTGTCACAATCCATATTACATCTCAGGAACACAGCTAAATAATTCATTTCTGGTTGTTTCTGCTTCAGATATTCCAAGATAACAACTTGCTTCAGAAGGCAGCAACAGTGCTCTTGCTTTTATAGTAAATAAAAAAATAAAAAAGGATTGCTGCTCATTGAAGAACACTGCAATAAAAACAGGTCACTTTCTGACTGATTTATTGTCCAAGTTGACTTCACCAGAAATACACAGTGAAAAATTCTCTCTATCTAATAATTTTATTATACCCCAGTCAATGTTCATTTAGACTTATTTGAAGACTTTTATTGCATGTTATGTCACATACCATATAGCAAGATATTTAAACAGCTGTACTTTTGTAACCTGATATATTTTTAAATACACTCTATATATTTCTTGTAAGTTAATAATATGTCCTCAATAAGTAACCTAAGCAAATTAAACCTTGACAAATGGAGGTCACTTCACATGATTTTTTGTTATTAAATAATGAAAGATTCAATTTGTTTTGGACCTTATCTGAATTCTTCACATCACTTTTTTGATGCTTTTTTTGAATATATTCAAAGATTTTTCATTTTTCAAAGATCCACACAGTGGAATAATTGGCTCTTTGATAGCAAGTAACTGTTCATTCAAAATGTCTGCTGATAAGACGGCAACCATTTGAGCTGCAAACTATAGCTATACATTTAATACAACAGAGAGCTATGATGAAGGTTCCTGCTGTGCAGCTTATGCTGATTACAATACATTAGGCATTGTGCATTTTCATCTCTATTACAGCTAATAGGGTGGCTAGTAGGTGTGGCACCATCTTTTTAGCTTCAGTAACCGAAGTTGGATTTTAGCCTGGTCACTAATTCTGCTTATTTTGCACATTCTCACAGTGTCTCAGGAATCTTCTCTGGGCAGTCCAATTTTCCCATTTTATAAAGAGACATTAGAATAATCTAGATAAGAACAGTCCATTCAGCACAGCAAAGCTTGCCAGTCCTATCCACTTGATTCTTCTAAAAAAACATCAAAGTCTAGATTTGAAAGTTCCTAAAGTCTTCCTGTCTACCACACTACTTGGTAGCTTATTCCAAGTGTGTATCGTTCTTTGTGTAAAGAAAAACTTCCTAATGTTTGTTCGAAACTTACCCTTAACAAGTTTCCCTGTCCTGTGTTCTTGATGAACTCATTTTAAAATAACAGTCTTGATCCACTGTACTAATTCCCTTTTTAATTTATACACTTCAATCATGTCACCTCTTTATCTTCTTTTGTTTAAACTGAAACGGTTCGGCTTTTTTAATCTTTCTTCATAATTCAACCCCTGTAGCACTGCAATTAACCTTGTCACTCTTCTCTGGATTTTTTCTAGCTCTGCTATGTTCTTTTTGCAACCTGGAGCCCAAAACTGTACATAGTACTCCAGATGAGGCCTCACTAGTGTGTTATAAAACTTGAGCAGAACCTTCTTGGACATGCACTCTACACTTTGTGCTATAAATCTAACATTCTGTTAGCCTTCTTAATGGCTTCTGAACACCATCTGGCAGTTAATAGCATACAGTCCACTATGACTCCTAAATCCTTCTCATAAGGTATACTTTTCATTTTGAAACCACCCATTTGTGTATTCAAACATAACATTTTACTTCTAACATAAAATATTTTACAATTCCTTACTTTAAGTGTCATCAGCCACAAATCTGCCGAAGACTGTATGCTGCCCAGATACCTCTGTAATGATTAAATGGATTCCAGATTATCTCTCAATCCACCTTGGTATCATCTGCAAATTTAACCAGCTTGTTACTTATATTCATATCTAAATCATTAATATATATATAGACAGTGGAACCTCAGTTCACGACCATAATTCGTTCCAGAACTTTGGTTGTAAACCGAGTTGGTCGTGAACCGAAGCAGTTTGACCCATAGGATTGTATGTAAATACAATTAATCCGTTCCAGACCGTACAAACTGTATGTAAATATGTAAAAATATGTAAAGATTAAGTACAAATATGGTTAATTACACCATAGAACGCACAGTGTAATAGTAAACTAATGTAAAAACATTGAATAACACTGACACAAAACACCCAGGCTCCCTGCTCAGCTACACGAGCTGGCTCGCTCGCGCTCTCTCTCTCTCT
Source organism: Polypterus bichir lapradei (assembly GCA_026402145.1). Lineage (NCBI taxonomy): Eukaryota > Metazoa > Chordata > Cladistia > Polypteriformes > Polypteridae > Polypterus > Polypterus bichir. The sequence goes on from JANRMT010062813.1 coordinate 65,218,606, forward strand.
CTCTGTAGCACACACACCACCAAAGCCCCTCCCTCGCTCCCTCAGCTACAGGAGCAGGCTGGCTCACGCGCTCTCTCTCTCTCTGTAGCGCGAGCGCACGCACACACACACATACCCCTATCCTCCCCCCCCCATCCCTTCCCTGTCAGCTGCTCGCGCTCTCTCTCTCTCCGCGCTTGCTCGCTCGCGCTCTCTAATCTCTCTGTAGCAGGTGCTCCCGCAGCATTTTTTTTAAAATGAGTTTTAAGCACAGCGGAAAAAAAGAAACATTGGAACAAATCCAAAGTGCATGCAAAAACCAACTCACAAGCAACCAAAAAAGTAAGATTGCAGGAGTTCACGCTATTAAACTTAAAGCCTGATCGCTGTAAACAATGGTTTTAAAATGAGTTTTAAGCACAGCAGAAAAAAAGGAACATTTGAAAAAAAGAGAAAAGTAACATTGCAACAAATCACATGATGAAGTCCTCCATGTAAACATTTTTTTTAACGAGTTTTAAGCACAGGGAAAAAAACGAACATTTGAAAAAAGAGAAAAGTAACATTGCAACAAATCGCGTTATGAACTGAAAAGTTAACTTTTGAAAAATCCGTAATACAAAAACCACCAAGAAAACTAACCTTGCATGAGTCGAGTTCTGGCATGAAGTGTTTTCCTTCAGGTGTTTTCTCTCTTGTGATTTCTTAGGTTTCTGGTGCTTTTAGCTGGTGGGAGTGATAGCCTCATGCAGCCATTCCAAAAACAAAGTTCTTGTAAAACAACCCTTCATCTTTGCCCTCCAAATTACTGGCAGTCTGGCATTGTTTACATTGTGCTGCTTGAAAGCACGAGGGTTCTCAGATTGGTAAATGAGTAAACTGGTAAACAGTTTTTCCACCTCTTGTAATTTCTTTCTTTACTTCGATTTCAATTTTCTTCAAAACTTTCTTCTCACCACTCTTCACTTGCTTAGAAGCCAATGGAAGGAGAGCAATGAACAGAGCTCTTGCAGCCACGCGGCAGCCTGCCTGTGGTGGGGGGATGGTACGTTTGCATGTAGGCAGGCAAACACGTGCTGCAATCTCCTCCCCCTCCCCCTCCCCAGCAGGCACATGGAACTGGGGGGATGGTTTGCCTGCCTATCTGCAGCCAGTAAGTGCAAGCCAACACGTGCAGCAATCTCCTCCTCCCCCTCCCCAGCAGGCACGTGCTCGCTCGCTCTTGCTCTCTCTCTCTCACTCTCTCTCTCAGCTCAGCTCAGGCAGGCAAGGGAAACTGGCTTGTTCGGCAAACACGTGCAGCAATCTCCTCCTCCCCCTCCCCAGCAGGCACGTGCTCGCTCGCTCTTGCTCTCTCTCTCTCTCTGTCAGCTCAGCTCAGCTCAGGCAGGCAGGCAGGCAGGCAGGGGAAACTGGCTTGTTTGTATACCAAGTGTGTGGTTGTGAACCGAGGCAAAAGTTTGGCGAGCTTTTTGATCGTGAACCGAGTTGTACGTAAACCGAGGTTCCACTGTATATATATATATATATATATATATATATATATATATATACAGGTATATATATATATAGCACCTGTGGTGGGCTGGCACCTTGTCCAGGGTTTGTTTCCTGCCTTGCGCCATGTGTTGGCTGGGATTGGCTCAAGCAGACCCCCGTGACCCTGTAGTTAGTATATAGTGGGTTGGATAATGGATCGATGGATATAGCACCCACCCCTGTGGAACACCATTCTTAACATCGCCCAGTTCTGATGAGGTTTTGCACCCATCTACAAACATCACCCTGAACTCCCACTTCTTTTAGCTTGATGCGCAACCTCCCACGTGACACCTTATCAAATGCTTTCTGAAAGTCCAGATAAATAATATTCTCAAAAGAAGTGATAGTTAGGTTAACTGAGTGCAAGGGTGTGTGAGCGTGCCTTGTTTCTCATCTAGGGCTGACTCCTGCCTTGTGTCCAATACTAATAGAAAAGACTTCAACTCATGGTTATGCTATCATAGAAAATGTTAGTTAATGGGTAAAGTCAAAGAATTTTTTTTTTAAACAGATATTATACCAAAACAATAAGACAAACAAATAAAATAGAAAATTATATTTAGACTTACATATATGTATTCCTGCTGGCAAATCAAAATAAATGCCTTAAATACAAATACAAAAGCTGTACAGTTATGAATGTATTTATAATATTCTACTATGTATATACTTGCAGAAAAAACTGACAGCCAAATCCACACAACCACACTTAAAAAAAGTATTTAGCAATTCATAAAAAAATAACCTTTGGCAGTGGTATGTATCACTGTACCGATATTCATTGCAGAAGCAGCGTAGAAATGTGACTCGCGTAGTTTTTATCTGATCCTTAACCCTGTCTAATATCAGCCCAGACTTAGAAATGACTACCAAATTAGCTATAAATGGCTGCTATCTCATACACGGTGTCTTGTCTCATGTTCATCCCTGTTCTTTTGACAAGCCTTTTCTTATCATTACCTGGCTGCAGCAGTTTTTTTCTGCTACCAACTGTGGACAGTTTTAGCCAGAATTATTTTACTATTTTAACAGACTGCTACTACTAGCCTGGGAGTCAGTTATTGAGTCGAGCTGTCTTTGGCATTTTTGTAATTGCTTTGTTTTTTTTTTTTTCTGTCTTGTTTATCCTTACAGTTAATCCTTCATTTATGATTTTTGCTTAGCTCTTTGGTTTAGGGTTTTTTTATATCTGTGATTTGATAATTTTGCATATACTTGATCATGACTTCTTTTATCATTTGATAAGTATGCTGAGCTTTAATTGCTTGATTCAAATAATGCTGTTATGTCAGACATATTTTCTGAAGTCTTAAAGTTTGCAATCAGACTCATTCCTAAGTTTAGGACTTCCAATGTAAGCTATCCCCAAGCCCAACAGAAGTCCATTATCTTCCAAACCCACTTATTCAGAGCAGGGTTGTGGGGGCAATCCCAATAAGCACTGGACAGAAGGCAGACCCAATCCCTGAATGGGTTGCCATGGGTCACATGGTGAACACACACGGGTTAATTTAGTCTATTTGGACTGTGGGAGAAAAACAGAGCACCTAGAGGAAATCCACATGCAGACTCTACACTAGGAGCACCCAGGATACAAACCCTGTTCTCCTTACTGCGAGGCAGCAGCACTACCACTGTGCCTCCCACCTACAGAAGTATTAAGGATGAAATAATGCCATTGAACTTTTGAAAGTATAAGATCAGATAATATAGTAAGCAGGTGGGAAATACTTTGGAACAAAGAAGCAATAAAAGAGCTCAAGGGAAATCCAATATTAGCAAACTGGAGAATGTTGGTAACACACTCACACACACACATGCACACCCACACACACACATGCACACACACACACAATGACAGATCAAGGAATCTTGTCAAACTAAGATTAAAAGATAAATAAACGTTATGCTCTTACTTCATCCCTTCTTCGTCTACATACCCTGTACGATCTTTATGAGCCACATTATTACGCATCTTATTTGTGTCTCTTACTGCCAAGGTGCAAAACAAGTTTTAATTTGTCAAGTGTGGTTCATTTGAGTTTACTACTCAGTTCTGTTACTTAAACTAAGTATTGCCTTCTTTGCCTGCAATTTGTCATTTGGTCTTATGCTTTTTACCGTTTTTTTTATTTAATTGAATTTTTGCAACTTCAGTCTTGTCTGAGCCTTTTTGTCCTTACCTGCTCTTTTCCTGTTATTGAAAGATGAACTTAATTCCATTTTTCTTTTCAAATTATCTAACCAGATAGCAACATGACTTTTTCTTCTAGTAATTCTTATGTTGCTGTATAAAATTCTTTGTCCTAATTTACCCCTAAGGACCCAATCACCAAAGTCATGCAGACTAATTATATGATCATATTGTAGGCAGGCAGTCACAAATAAGCAAAATAGAAAAAAAAAATCAAAGAGTGACAGATAATTCCATTAATTTCCATTAAATTTATTTGTATTTAACATTCTTAACTCTAAGTTAAAATGTCTTTATTGGCATTGTGTTTCCTCTGACACTGGATCTACAGTAACATAACTCAAATAATATGAAGAAAGACATGAACAGCATTCACTAGATGGTAGTTCCATTGAGACACGCTTTGGATTGAGTGGGATGAGTGTGGTCTAATGTGACAGCTAAATTGTTAGATACTTTTTTCTCTTTGTGAAGGCACAAAAGCTTAAACTTTTAGTTACAACCAGGGCATTAGAAAAATGAAACAGGTTTTTGTTAAAATGGGGGTAAAATCTGGGCAAGGGGTGTTAATGACAACTTTTGATAACCTGTCAGATAAGCCCAAGTGTATTCTTGGCTATTATGTCCTACTCTAAAAATAAAAAAAGGCCTTCAGTTTGTAAAAATAAAGTTGTTTTTAATTATAATGAAATCATTGGGCTCCCGTGGTCACAATCTGTGTACAGTGTACCAATTGCTAACAGTTCAAAAATAAAAATTAAGGCAACTCATGCAGACAGTGTTATGTAAAAGTCTTTAGCCTTCCAAGAAAATTATTTTTAAATTGAATTATCTAGGCATAAAGTGTTTGTTTCTGATATCCATTTTTTCTTCTTTTCCCACTTCTATGTGGGGTCAATGTGCTTGATCAACCTTCTACAAACAGCTTGGTCCTGCACCTCCTTTACGAGTCAAGCCCTTTTCCTTCAGATATTTTTTTACTTTAGCCATCCACCACCGATTTTATCCTCCCTCATATTCTTTTCCCCTGTACTTCCATTCCCATCACTCTTTTGCCCACATATTCATGGTCTCTCCTCATCACATATCCACACCAATTCAACCTACTTTCCTGTAGTTTCTTAGATATCTCTCTACATTTGTTATACCTCTGATTGTCTCTAATCTTATTCTGTTTGTTTTTGTAACTCCACACTCCCACCTCAACATTTTCATTACTGCAACATCCGACTTCTTCTCCTGTGCCCATTTTACTGCCCATGTTCCAGCTCCAAACATCATGGGTCCTCCCTGCATGGAGTTTTCATCTTCTCTCCGTGTCTGTGTGGGTTTCCTCCGGGTGCTCCGGTTTCCTCCTACAGTCCAAAGACATGCAGGTTAGGTGGATTGACAATCCTAAATTGTCCCTAGTGTGTGCTTAATGTGTGTGTTTGTGCCCTGCGGTGGACTGGTGCCCTGCCTGGGGTTTGTTGCTGCCTTGCACCCTGTGCTGGCTGGGATTGGCTCCAGCGGACCCCCGTGACCCTCTGTTAGGATACAGCAGGTTGGATAATGACTGACTGACTGACTAAAAATATTACAAGATATTGATGAGTTTTCAGACTGAACAGGACAACTGAATTAACCATTTATGAGCTTGATGACCACTGGAAAGGAACCGTTCTTTTGTCTGCTTGTTTTGGCATAGTTAAGCCTACATATGCCCAGCAAATGGGAGAAGTTCAAAGGGGTTGTGACCTGGATGTGTGGGGTCGGTGAAGATTTTCCCTGACCGCTTCGTGACTTTCAGAATACAGATTTATGCTGTTAACACTACTATAAATGTACTTTAGCATATCTTATACAGTATATTAAACTTTAAGGTATATAATAATTATATTTACAGGAGACAAAACTTTCCTTTACTGACCTTCAGTTTTAGAACACAGGAAGAATTTGGTCTCTAACTTCTTGGCTTCCATGTGCTTCATTATTTATCTGAACAAGGTAAGGAGGTTTTTATCTTCTGATTAACACCGAGATTTAAATCTCAAAATGATAACCCAATACCCACGTCATTCTGAATTTATATTATATTTCTAATAGGACAATTACAGTGTAAATGTTAATGATGAATGCTGCCAGGTCACTGTTCTGTTTTCTTTCTGATCTCTACATGTGATAAATTAGAATGGCATAGAGTGTTAATTGATCTTGAGTAGCTGAAATCTCCTGTTCTTGTGAGTCACTGGTATTTTCATGAAATAGGATGTTAATGAGTGGAGTTTTCAGGATTCTGTATTTCGCTGTAATCACAGGGACATAGATAAAAAGAGGTCCCACTAGTAAGGAACATGAAAATTAATTATTAGACTTCTTGTTTTATCCTCCCCATCTGTCTGATATTCAGAAGCAAAGAAAAAACTGGCAATTAGATATCTCCTCCTTTTGCCTCACATGAATTTTCGCGTTAATTCTTCCAAAACCTGGAAGCCAAGGCATTTTTACCCTTTGAAGTCTCCACATTTTAAACCAGCTTTGCACATTAAGAGATAGTTTGAGCAAACATGGAAAAGCGACTGTAATTTGTTTGTTGGTTATAGATATTAAAGAGAGAGAATTATCACATTAATGTATTTATTAAGATTAGGCTCATTCAGAACACTGTGTTCACTTTGATAATTTATTGTTTAATAATTTAAGGTTGCAATTTGAAAAAAAATACCTAATTTATTATATTGCAGTTGTACTGAAAGAGATCAGAAGTACAGTGTAATATTTGTAAAAATAAGCATCTTTATGGCATGCTGTACTTGGTAAATCAATGAATACTTAACCTTTCATGCATTTATAAATATATAAAAAAGGTATTTATTCACACTTTGAAGTAACAGGTACAGCATATTCTTTAATTGAACCTTTACCTTATTTGTGCCAGTTTTTAAGAAAAAATGGATAATGCTTTCTGAATATATTTTTTTATAAATTAAGCATAGACATTTTACCTTAAGCAAATTCTGAGTGAAAAGATAAAAAGCAAAAAAAAAAAAAAAATACAAGGAACTTTATTTATTGTTTAAAAAGGTGGCCTGCATTGTCTGGGAGCACAATCACAGCATCCTTTGTCTATATTTTCTATGTTTATATACTGTAGGGGCACATACAAAATGTGAAAATAATATATATATATATATATATATATGTGTGTGTGTGTGTGTAAATACAATGTAAGTTATTTAGAGGAATTGGGTGGTGTGCCATAGATCTAGAGAGTGACATTTGACTATCAGACACAGAGAAATAGCAAAAAAATCTTCAAATTGTCAGTGGGATATACAGTAAAGGCCTGCAATTGAAGAAACATCAATTCCCAGACCCCAATTAATCCCAAATTAGTAAATGTTCGCTTCTGTTGCATAACTGTTGAAACATTTTGCATATTACTCTCCGGGGCCTGCATTTATGAAATGTGTTTTCCCATGTGTATAGCATGTTTGTAGATAGTGTTGTAATTTTGCAGAATCTTTGGGGGAGAGGTCACAATCTCTAGGGTTTTTTTTTCTTTTAAACTAATGCTGTCTCATGCATTTGTTGGTTTTATTTTGCTTGATCAAATTTAGCTGCAGAAAAGTACTCTGTGATGGAGAGAGTTACTAACGTGGTTGAATGGTTCATTCACACTAATTGAATTTATCACTTCTGTGTTCACCCTAATTTTATATCAGAGTGGTCTATGTAAAGTGATTACATAAAAGATATTGGAGTGCATACGAAAGAGTACCATACAAAAATAAACATTATTTTCTTTATCTTTAATATTTATTCAATGCATTACAAAGAAACACAATTACAGGTACGATGCTTGCTGGCATTGTAATGGCAGTAAGTACTATATGCATGTGGAGCTTTCTTATATTTATGTCAGTACGGGTTTTTCTTTGGATGATCCAGATTTTCCTTTCAGATCTCAAAAGAACAGTGTGTTAGATTAATTGGAAGTTTAAAATTGAGTGGGTATGGTCTAGTGCCAATGTGTACATGGCTGTTACCTACAGTGTGCATATGCCTGGTAGAACCTGATGCTACTGCAATAAGCTCTACATTCACAAAATACTTGAAGTGAATTTAGCAGGTCTGGGTAGATGTAAAATTGTCAAATAAATATTTTCAAGCTCACTTAATCCAATTCAGGGTTATGGTTGCCAGCACCAATCCAACCAACATCAACTTCAATACAGAAATAAGACGTGACCTGGTCAGCCCTTCATTCATTCATTCATTCATTCATTCATTCTCAGAGCCCACTTATTCCAGTGGGAAAAATGGGAAAATCCAAGAGAAAATTTGGAGAACTTTCTTGAGTCAACTCAGACAGGTACTGAGTCAGGAACTAAACCAAAACTCAGGATCTGTGGGAGTGAAGTGCTAAGCACCGTACCATTCATCAACACCTTAAGCTAAAACGCTTATTCTTCATGTGCTCTTGACATGAAAGTTTTTTGACCCATGTGTTTTAAAAATATAATCCTTTTTTCTTTTTCTATTTTATACACTGCTCCCGAAAAAACTGCAGTATAAGATAAAGATAAATATCTTTGTTTTCAAATTTCCCTATCACATTTACAGAACTCTCATCTTCTGTTTTTAGGATAGCAGGGAGCTGGTGTCTGTCACTGAAACATGAGGCAAAAAGTAAGAGACAATCATACAGTAGATGTGGCATATTTTGAATTTTATTGTTACATATACTTAAACGCTTAAGAAAGTATTTATTTGACATTACTGAATTAATGCTAAATCTCATTTCTTATTTATTCCAATTTTTGGCTTAACCATGAACACTACAATAGGAGGAGAATTGACCTTTGCTTTTTCTAATTAAGTCCTATTTTACAGCTTGGTAAGACGCTTCAGTCAGACTCATGTCTATAAGACTACAGTATAATAAAAAAAGTCCAAATCATAACGGAGCACTACTTGTACATCTAAAACGTAAGGCTGTGTGAGTACTATGTGACTCCACAGGATCTTCATTTCTATAATACATATCTTTACATGATGTAAAACAATAACAAAAAGATCTTCTCCAGAATATTATATTTACGTTAGAAAATATCTGAATTTATACCAAGTCCAGCCAACGAACTGTCAGCAGATTTTTCTTTTTTTTTTTCAGTCAAGAATCTGCATGGTTTTAAATGAGGTAATGTGTGTATAAAATATTGTGCAAGCAACATTTCTCTAACCCACTCTTGAAAATTTTAATAGCTTACACCCCAAATGATGAAATTCTTCATCAAATTTAAATCACAGGCAAAGCTGCTGTTTAATTTATCTAAAAAATTTCTAAATGCATCCCAGTCGCATTGAATCTAGGCATCTCACTTTTGGCTCACATCCTAAGGTCCAGGGAATTCTGGGTATTGTTCATCTTCCATAATTTCTATGTTTCAGAATCTGAAGCCTGCGTTCTATTTTCTGTGGGGCCTGGGGACATATAGAAGCAAATTAAGAGGCAGCTCCTGACTAGAGTGGCTTTCTCAGCTTGTTAAAGTAAAATAGTAGACTTCAAAATATCTGAAAAGGACTAGTTGTATTATTTAAAACCATTTTTTTCATGATGTCCTCTGTACTTTTATGTTGAGAAGAAGCTGAAGTGGATACTGGCTCTTTAAATATTTATATAGGAAAAACATTTGCTGTAATTTTAATTTTCAACATTTAATTTTTTATTATAGCCTACTAATTGACACTGTCTGAGGGCCGTAGTACTTTTGCATGTGCTTAGTGACCGCAAGCCTACTTCTGCCGTATTTCTCAGCTCAGTCTGGGCAGATCAAATAAACTATTCTGTTGTGGTAAATAAGTTCTTTCCCTAACAGGAGTAGACTTTTTCTTCTGTATTTTTCTTTAATCCTTCTAGGTAAGTACATAACTAGTTAACTTTTCTCTTTCTTTTTCTCTTTCACATTCCGCTTCAGGCAATTATAGCAATGCTGCATTTGTCAATCACATTCATTCGTGCATGGTTTCCTGAAATAATTATCAGGTGAGTGGCATCTCTTTGCCTGGAGTACCAGCTTGGAAACTGCAAGCCCCAGAGTATTAATTACTGAGCACAAAAATTTGCAGAGAAGCAAGTCTTTTAATGGTAAAACTGACGTAACATGATTGTTTTGATTTTTTTTACTAACATGACAATCATTGCCGTCCCCCTGGTCATCACCATAGATTAGTTCGAATTGTCTGGGGAGGCTATTACCAAGCTGTGTACCATTTGATAAAATGAGGCGCACACTGCCTGGTGCTATGTTTGTTGATTTTCAAAAAAGCCTGAAAGTCAACATCTCTAATAAAAGTGGACTTCTGCCAAAGTAGAAGGAATGAAGGGCTATTTGTTGGGGCGAGCAGGCTACTTTGGAAGCACATTCTGCTGGAAGAAACACTTTAAAGCATATGACTTCTCCATCTCTCACATGAAAGGCATATTCCCTCTAAAGTCTTTTTTTTTTTTTTTACTGCAGGAGATGCATGCATACATACATACATGAGTGCGCTTGTGCACATATGGCTTAGACCTGGAATAGGAGCTATTTTGTGTGTGTGTGTGTGTGTATTTCTGTGTTTTAATCAACATATAAATATAAGAATGAAGGTTTTTTTCTACTTCACATTCTACTGCATTATTCACTCTGTGTATTCAGTGTTCGTATGGTAAATGTGTTACTAGCCCAAATAAGATCCAAGCAGTCAGTCTTTAAAATAACACTGTGATGCCTACATATACACAAAGTCAGAAAATCCATGTTCATATTTCAGATATCATGGGTTAAAATAAAATTAAAACATGGTGTAAAATTTAATAAAAAACAGTTCTATAAAGTAAACCAAATATGTGCAGTATATATGCACATACTGTATATATACATAAGCATAAATAGCATATTCTACATGTTACTGTATTTGCACATACTATAATTGATACATATCTTGTGCTCTAGCAATATACTGTATGTATAACATATAGTACTGTATTAATGTTGTTCTATATGCTGTACATATTAAAATAATAAAAATGAATCCCCTAAAGCTTTGAACTGGATTAATGGGCGAGTGATTGGAAAAGATATACATTATACAAAAAATCAAATACAAACATGTTTTCATTTCAGCTTTCTAGAATATTTTCCAAATAACAATACACTAAAATGTGTATTTTCTCATTATTTTGTAATTTTCTAATTAAAAGCAATAAAATATAAAGAAACATAAGTACAACCTTCCCTTTCACGGCACATACTTAATCTGATTAAGTGAGTCCAGCGCTTGGACTAATGGTGGGATGACAGATGCTGATAGCAACTTAAACAGACATAGAAGAATCAGCATCAGCTTGTGCATCTCAAGTTTTTTAAACTTTACAAAATTATTGCACATGAAGTGCCAAACTTTTCTCAAGTTACCATTTTTTCAATTTTTCAATGTTTTTTTTTTCAGCAAAAAGGCCATACAGCACGTCTAACTCTTCAATAGGTGCCTAAACATTGGGATCCTCTTGAATCAAATGTTTAAGCCATATGAAACAAATATGCATGCACACACCTTCTCTGTATTTAATACACCACTGAACATGTTAGTTTAATGCAAGTATATTGTACGTACATACCTATTAAATACATAACTACAGTATGGCTGCATACTACTACTACTACTACTACTACTACTACTACAGGTAATGATAACTCTTCAACCCTCAACACTTCTTTTAATAAATATCACTGAGCACTTGTTTTAGATCATGCTTCAATGACTATTAGTCAATTTTATAATGTTAACAATGGCCTGCTTTGTCTGCAGTACCCTCTGTAGGCCTCTTCAAGAGCCTATGAAATTGACGGATACATATATACTTATTTACTCAGTCCAGTCAATCCAGTTACATATTAACAAAAAAGTTCATTTCACAACTAATAAAATTATT
>JANRMT010062813.1:65230290-65262800 GCA_026402145.1 Polypterus bichir lapradei
AATAAGTGGAAAATTTTAAACATGCATGTGATTGGTACACTACATAGGGCATAATGGCTAACATCAAGGCAAATCATGTCACCCAAATTGAGCACACAATGTCTATAAACATACATTGAACTCTTTGTTTTGTTTGGGTGGTGTTCATAGTGAACATTAAAACTGATTTATTAGAGTTACAGCATCTCCCTCAAAATGTATTGTATTTGACTTGCATCAAACATTTAGTAAAAAAAAAAACAAAAACATATTGAATGTGCCTAAAATACCCTTAGACTAGAAGGTACAGCACAAACAGAGATGAGATGCTTTTCTAAATTCCACTTTAATTAAAAACAAATGTTTACTGGGAGCTATTTAACCTATATTAGTAATCTATGATGACGTTTGCCCTTTGAGTGTTTGGTAAATGTGGTTTAATGAAGGAAGATCAAACTCAAATTAGTGAGTTAAAACTCTTTAGTCTCAGAGAAGGCTACATGACTAACTAATTCAGGTCTTCAAAGTTCTTGGTATCAATAAAGTGGATCGAGCAGAATCCTTTCAACTAAGTAGCTAATTGTGTACTCGAGGACATCAGTGGGAATTAAGGAGAAGTCTTTTTAAGCCAGGAAGGACTTCTGCACACAAAGGGTTGTATGGATTTGGAACAAAATAAGAAGTCATAAGTTGTAGCACTAGTATTGAAACCCTTAAAAATATCCAGATGAGATATTTGAGTAAAACCAAACAATAGTATTGAAAGGTCTACTCTCATTTGCCTCATTTTATTCTTATGAGATACAGGGTAAGACAAGATGGACAGTCTTACTAGATGCTCTCTGAGACTGAGAAACCTAGGAAGTGGTATGATGTGATTCTTTGGATGTAAGTGAGGCCAATGGGCACTGACAGGAGAATACTGTCAGGTCAGGCCAGGTTGGGGAGTATGCACTGGTACAGAGCATTGCCACACCCACCACACTACAAAACAGCTTGGGGTCCTAGTTGACAAATGCCCAGTCAGACACGCGGTCCAGTCCCACCCTCTGGAAATGACCATCTATCTGCCATGTCCCCTTGGCCTTGTCCAGCCGCTCAGGTCCTCAACAATGAATACTGTACTGTACTGCAATTGAAATCAGTCATGGGAAAGTAAATCAATACAGCCTGATAGAAATATTACTGTGCTGATTAAAGGTGAGAATAGGTAGTTTACTGGATGTTTTGAAGACCCAAGCCAACTTGGGACACCAGGAACACCTTGAGGGAGCTTTACCCTGTGAGCCATAGAGCTTTAAGGGACAATCCTTGTCCCTTGAAGTGATTCCAAGGCATCACTAAGCCATCAATCCAGAACTGATGTTATAAGTTCCCCACTGTCAGGTAGTGGGGAAGAGGTTTGGATCAAAAGCTCACTGGGAGAGGGCCCAGAGTTTATAGTAAGAAAGGCAGATCAAAAGAAGGGGGTCATGGAAGAAAAACCGAGCTTCATGTTGGAGAAGGGAAAAATTGAGAACTCATCTTGTGAGACAGACTTTGGTCAATGTATAGAAAGGACTAGTTGGGCAGCAAAATTTCAAAAGTACCTTGAGTATAGGAAAGTCACTATTTAAATAAAATGTATTATTATTATTATTATTTTGGTGGTTAGAATTGTCCATTTGGTCACCCCATTCTTATACTTCATACAGTAGAACATATATATAAGATTATATAATGTTAAGAGATTTGACATGCCTAGGTTAATCTGTGAGATTTAAACACCAAACATCATCTGGTACTGCAAAAGGTCTGAAGGTGCACTGTACCAATAGAGGACATTCGTGCCTCTCTTATAAAATGTAAAATATTTACAGCATTCTTTTATTCAGTCCCTAAATACATATTAAAAATGCTAGTTTTATACCAAAAGTGAACTCCTTAAGAAAATAATATGTATTTTTTCAAAGTGTTCTCTTTTGTTTTATTCAGACAAGTCTTTACACATGACACACACCTATGTTTAGTTATACAGACTCTCAGGGATGCCTGAGTACTGGTTTGGATCCATACACATCTGACGATCAGCACCAAGGGACAGATATGGTGTTCAGGGGCCTTTTCACACTGAAATTTTTGACATGTTAAAAAAAAATTGCAACACAGAGAGAATTCATTTTTCTTAAATCACAATTGCCTTGATAGAGTGAAAATGACTTTTTTTCTGTGTGTAAGTCATTTTACAGTTAGAAAGTGAACTCAGGATAACTATTTAAAAACTATAATATTTTAGGTATTTAGGTTTTAGGTATTCTATTCATCCCTTATTTTTGAACCTGCTTAATCTAATTCATAGTCACTGAATTTATAATAAATTATATTTATTTCACATAATATTGTTTGGAAGGTGCCTGATTAAATTAAAACTATTGGACATTGTTGGCAGTTTTAAAGCATGAGTGTCTTGTAAATGAATAGGCAGGTAGCATTTGTACCCATTAATACTGAGTGGCCTTTCAAGATTCTTAAAATGCAGAAAGTTTGCAGTTTGCATGTGAATGTATGGTATTTATGCCTAGACTGATTTGATTGCAAGCTGTGGAGATTCTTCTTTTTCAGATTTGATACAATTGATTCACAGCTGGTTGCACTGTGATTAAAATACATTAAATAAGAAAAAGTGTGCAATATAGCTGATTTATGAAATCCTTATTCCTAGTTGCTGACACTATCATCTAATCTCCTTTTTCTATTATGCGTCATCTGACTCAAATTATATGGATCGATCAGTCCAGGAATTCCCTTCATTTAAGCCTAAAAGTGATGCATTTCTTAGCTGAGGTACCAGACTATTTGCATTTACTTCTGTTTTATTCTCTGTAATTAGGCAGACATGTGTGTCCTTCCCATCTGACAGTTGAGGGAGAAATCTGCAAAGGGAACGGTCGTACTCATTTAAAGTCATAGAATTCAACCTCTTGTTTTATGCCTGAATCAATATGTCACTGTGTCACAGCATTCAGAACGTAGAGAGGACCAGGGCCTCTGGCATTGGAAAGATGTTTTACTGCTCTTTGAACATTTTTACTGTATTTAAAAGAAGCTTATTGGACAGATAGTCCACAACATTATATTACAAATGCAGCTGGACAGAGATTTTTTTTTTTCTAGGGTTGCTTTTTTTAGTCTTTACAGTGCTTTGGCAAACTATTCTAGCTGTCCATCTGACATAAAAAATGAATGCTATAGAAGTGTACTGTTTAGGCTCAGTAACTCTTCACACACCTTATAAAAGAAACAAAACAAAAACATTAATGTGAAGCTCATTACCATCCTTGTAGTTGTTAATGCTTTCTCTCTTCCACTGTCCAAGTATCTGAATTTCAGCTTCAGATGAGTGCAGCCTGTAGGGATTTGATCTGCCAGTTTAATTAGTGTTCAGTAATTTCAATAATGAGTGACAATTCATTGGGGCTTTTAGGTTGGTCTTCTGTTCAGAGGCAAATCAATAATCTGAAGTTTTCCCCTTCTTTCAAGACAAGAAAGTGGCATGTGAGTTACATCAGTCGAGAGAAAATAAATGAGGAAAAACACAAATCCCTTAGTAACTTGAGAGGCAATTGGCTTTAATGGCGTGGGTAGCCGGCACACTTTGTTGTGATGTTATTGTATGAAAAGAAAGGTCTTTAGTAACTGGTAAGGGACTCCCTGCAAAAACAATTTGCCCTGGCTAAAGCCATAGTTATTTGGGTAAATGAGTTGAGGTGCAGGGATTATCAGTGCAATCCTTGTGCAGCCACACGAGAGCATATAAAAACAATTGTTGCTAATTTTAAATACCCTGTCATGGGTGTGCTGTCCTGCACAAAATTTACACACTTTTTAGATTCCACATTATTACAAATGAGTGAGAAATGTATATTCATATTAATAGGAACAGAGGCTAACAATGTTTTGGGAAGACACCTGTTTCCCCATTTAATATTTAGTTGAGAGGATGAGTAACATGCTGGCAAATGCTTCACTTGCATTGCTACTTGAAATTCAAGTGATCTTGAGAAGCACCTTTGATCCATGGGTCCTCTGCATTTCTCTCTCTTTCTCTTTCTTGATTTGTCTTGGAAAGTCATGAAATATGAGGGTGGAATTTCCTGGGGTAAATTTTAAATGTTAAATCAACAACTGGTGTGAAAACAGACATGGCAATGAAACATTTGGTTGGAGATTTCACATTCTTTTTTGTTCACATATATTATTCACCCACGTAGAAGTGAAACAGGACAGCGAGGAGGGCTCTGCCCAGCTCCCTACACATGACGTGATGCTTCCCGATCTTCTTGGCCAGCAACCTCTGTCTCGGATTAGCACAAATACATTGCTCCTAACAAGCGAACTATGATTCTTAGTGCGATGAGAAAAGTTGCAAAATCAACCGGAATGTTCAAGCAAATTCTACAAAAAAGCCCAATTGAAATCCAATAAGTAGTTCTCTCATTCGCTAGGTAAGCGGCTGTATGATACGCCCCAAGGCTGCTGCGTCTCTCTGATTCGCGTAAATAAATCAATACCATAAGCGAACTATGATACTTAGTGCAACGAGAGGGGTCACAAAATCAACCGGAATGTTCAAGCAAATTATAGAAAAAAACCCGATCTAAATCCGTTAAGTAGTTCTCTCGTGAAAAGCGGACAGACATACTGACAAACAGACATACGTTGGATTTTATATATAGAGATATTATATTATATTATATTATATTATATTATATTATATTATATTATATAGTGTCACACCCTTATGTTTATATATGGACATGGATCCCAGAACAGGCCTGTTGGGCCCTGGCTTGGTGACTTAAAGGTCTTGGGGGTCCTCATAAAAATTTAATGAAATAATATTTGAAGCTAAATCCAGTTTTAGCAATAAGGATTTAGGAACCCTCTGAAAGGTCAGTTTTTTTGGGTCTTCCACCAAGACAGAAGCAAGACAGAAGACTCTGTAATGTAGGACAAATGGCTTATTAATTATATTCTATATTTCTTCACTAGTTGTGTTTCCAATGTATTTAAACCTGCTGTTAAGTGTTGGAATGTTTTGATGGGTTGACTTAGAGATAATGTTGATGGCTATAAACTCATGTTTGTAGCTCTACAGAATTGGTCAGTTATGCCTCACTGCCAAATTTTTAGAACACGGCTTATGAGCATTACCAGCTGCAGTATTGTACTTTGTAGGTCGGCAAAATCCACCACTGTAACATTTGTCTGGCTTTAGTAGTGCAAACTCAGTTTCAGTGAACTGGTACCTGGGATTTTTGTCATCTGTTGTGGGGAAGAAGTGTAGCCAAGTATTATAACTCAGTCTGAATTATTATGGGCATGTTACTGTGGGATTTTGCAGTTCTTGTGTGTTAACATTAAATGTGAAGCGTAAAAGGCTGTTGTATTTTTCCTAATTGATAGTTCTTCATGTAAAGTATACCATTCTCAATGCAAAGTACACAATATGTATGATCTGCCCAGATAGTATAATGAAGTTATTACAGTGTGTTTCATGTCCTATAAGTACAATTAAATATCATCATTTGTTTAAACAACATTTTTATTTTATGCGTCTGTAGTTTAGTTTTGGATACCTCCAGGATTGAATATTGGGGGCCCAATGTCTTGTCAGGGCCCAGGGGCTGACGTATACTTATTCACAAATGAGTAGAGAGCAACCAGAAGACTATGACAGTGCTGGTAATTTTACCTATGAGTGCGAGAGAGTGCTATTGGTAACTCCAATAAAAATAAAATTGTTATAAAGGACATTAAAAGCTTTAACTAATTTAACAAATAAGTTATTATTAAATAAAAGATAACACCTTAGATATGGGAGACTTTGAAATCTGTTATATTCTGAGAATCACTTAATATTATATAATACAAGGGAGTCTCAATAAAGCCATAAGCATTTAAAACCACATTATAATGTTCATTTATTTATAGTGAATTCAAATTTGAATATGCCTCCGAGTAGTGTGGCATGCATTTAACAGATTGCATTAGTCTCAATTAAACCAGCAACACTTCAAGATCTAAAGCATGAAATTAACGGCCATGCACATTCATGCCATAAGTTAGTAAACATTTTTCACTCATTTATCTACTTTTGTCAGCTAAAAATGTAACAGTGTCCAACTGTGTTAGTTTGCAGTGTGGCATAACATATTGGTTTTGCATGCACCAGATATTAATATTTTCAAATTGATGTAATGTATTTTTATTGTTTATTCAAAGGTGTTTTAGTTTTGCAGCAACTAGTTTGCATATGCTACGTGTGTAGGCACATATATCATAACTTCATACAGGTACTGGTTGAGGATCCCTAATTTGAAATTCCAAAATCCAAAATGCTCTGTGTGTGTGTCAGTGTGAATTGTGACTGACTGATGTCCCTTTAAGGACTGGGTCATGTCTTTATTCTGCTAAATTCCAGCTTGAGGCGACTCTGTGATGGAAAAAAGGCAGTATGGAAATGGAAGATGGAATTATTTATACACGTATATAAATGGATGCAATTTTGATACAGAAAGAGAAAAAGACTGATAGGCAGAAAATATAATTTTATATAAAATACAAAATGAAAACAATTTTCCAACACATGCAGACAAATTGAAATTTGCTTTCAAATAGCCAACTTTCAAAGAGTTATGGAGATACAGTACTGTTGCAGGTAAAATTCAGACTCAAGGTTTCACAACAGATTTAGTAATATGACCTTTATTCTTTCATATGGTTTTCTTATCTTTAAACAACAAATATCAAATAACCCACACAGCACTGCAGAGAAGAAGTAAATGTGCACATCAATTATGGTTACCTTGTTGTGTAATAACTTGTCATGTATTGGCAAATAAACATGGTGATAAGTTTGTTTTTTGGTTATTATCCCAACTCACAACAGGAAATAGGTACCATCACAGGGTTTTTTGACAGCTAACAGGTGTGTATCTAATAATATAAAAATATGTCAACACATATATAAGTAATTTATAATAAAATGTAAATATGCTGACTCCGGCAAGGCTGCAGCTTTAACACTAGACTTACCAAAGCCTACGAAAAAACTTGGAATCCCTGCCCATCTTAAATCTGTTCGCACCTCTCTGTCAGCGTCTTTTGTGTTGTAAATGTGTTGATCAGCACAAACAGCAAGCAGCCTGTTATCCCATCCCCCCACCCATCCCCGCAATTCAATTCGCAAAGAAGGTTCTCAGTGCTCAGTGTTTATCTCGGAGTGAAGCGCTTGAAGTTGTAGAGGGTAAATAATACATCGTCATTTGGAATACATACATTTCATGTGTGTTCCGTGGCAATCTATGTAAGCCCATCGTTAAAAATGTTTTTCAATTTTTAGTAATAATTGACAAAATGTAGACATGAAGTCTATAATGTGTGAAGCCTGAAGTTCAAATATCAAATGAACACTTTCACAAATGGTACAAGTATAACAAAAAAGTGCACTTTTATTCAAGAATACAGTATAACTGAAGAAAAGGAAAGCAGGTTACGGTAGGCAGTGGATACGACAGTTATGTATGGTGCAATGGTAAGAACTGCTGATTCCCACTAAAGAGGTTGTGGGTTTGATACTGAGTGTCTCCCAGATATACTGTTTTGAGTAGTGAGCTGCTATTATTGTTAATTATACAATAAAAACATACATTTGATTTGCATCTGTAACAGCCAGTGTAAATTTATAGTACTTGTCAAAGTTAGCATTTTTTTTCAGTTTTATTCTCTCACCAGCACAGTGGCGCAGTGGTAGCACTGCTGCCTCACAGTTAGGAGACCTGGGTTCGCCTCCTGGGTCCTCCCTATGTGGAGTTTGCATGTTCTCCCCGTGTCTGCTCCGGGTGCTCCGGTTTCCTCCCACAGTCCAAAGACATGCAGGTTAGGTGCATTGGCAATCCTAAATTGTGCTTGGTGTGTGGGTGTGTGTGTGTGTGTCCTGCGGTGGGCTGACCTGCCCGGGATTTGTTCCTGCTTTGTGCTCTGTGTTGGCTGGGATTGGCTCCAGCAGACCCCCATGACCCTGTGTTAGAATATAGCGGGTTGGAGACTGACTGACTATTCTCTCAGTCATGTTCACACTCTGACAACCCCCAACCCGTGATTTGACGCTGTTTTCAGATAAAGATATGGTATAGCAAAGAAACTTGTGAATTTTTTTTATTCAGTTGTATTCTTTGGTAATGCTTTGGTAATTCCAGTGTTCATTGCACCAGCATAAGCAAATATGAGTATGTAACTTTCTCTTTACAATATACAGATAATGAAAGACACCATATGACATATAATGGAAGATGCTATGCCTCTATATACAGTATATAGTTTATGAAAAATTTTATCTCATAATATATATGGGTAGATAATGCAGTTAATTAATTAAAAAACCTAATTGGTCAGAATATTTAATTGTTATTTATACACTTTATTGACTTCAATTTCAGTTTTTGATTTATTTATGTTATGTATTCAATCTTATTTGACCACAATGTTGATATGCTGTACAATAATTACAAATATAAAGTGGAAGAAAAACAAAAATGTAAATTTGTAATATAAAAAGCGATATATTCCATATACTGTATATATTGTGATGCGTAAATTATTGTCTTGCACTCCAAAAAGGAGGCTGAGTCTCAGTACTTTAGTAAAACCAGCTTTATTCAACTTGAAACAGGAACAGAAGGGTTATTTATTGCAGCGGGACCTACTCTATGCTATATACAGACAAAGGAAACAGGCATATTCGGGGACCGGCCAGTGGGCAAGTTATGCTGTTCCCTTCATTTATAATGTTCCTTGCGACAGGCGCTTAAAGCACAATCTTGATCAGCTCGTAGTTGTTTTGCGCTGTGAACCTCAGGTTGCCTCGGCAACAGACAAGCAGCCCTCCACAGAATCGGGAATGGTGATTCGCCGTGTTGTCCCGTTGGGACGGGGAGCGGGCGCCAAAAGAATTCAGGAACCTCACAATATAAATATGCATAGAGTATGTGCTATATTTTGTGTAACAGAGTTATGGCTGGGGTGATTTTCTATGCCTGTAATTTGCAGGGTTGGTAACATCACATTAAGAGAGGCCCACTGAATTAACAAGTTTTTGAAAAGGCAGACTTATCTATGAGACACAGTTTGACCCCCTGAAGGCAAAATTATCTATGACATACTAATATTGAGAAATGTTAGCCAATGGTACTGGGGGCTCCTCCATACCTACAGCAATATGAGTCACTGTGACTACTGTCTTATCTTCAGAGAATTTTGAAATGTTCTTTTTTCCTGTAAATTTTTGTGTGTATTTTATGGGGGTTGTTGTCATATGTTACCATATTCTTTGAGCTTCTATAAAAAGCTAAATGTCCAAAATCTAACTGTCCCATGTCAGTCATACTCTGAAACAGATTCCATATGCAAGCAGTGACAGATTCAATTGGATTTTTTTTTTGTGTTAGAAAGTGCTTCGAAAAGAACAAACAAAAAGAAAAAAGTTCCTTCCTCCACTCAACTGTGTCATCTTAAAACGCTTGTCTAGTTTGTTTATGCCAAATATGACTTCTAGGTTTTTTTGCTGTTTTCATACTGTATACTCAAGCTAATTAAAGCATGAACAGTCAGTGTTTATAACATATCTTTCAATGGCAATTGTATTTCTGTGAATTGAACTGAGCAATTAAAAACAAATACACAGGGGCCATTACAGTAAGTTTCCCAGGGAAGTTGTATAATTTTGATCGTAACCCATCGAAAAGTTCAAAAATATATATGCAGATGGAAAGTATTATTTCCTGAACTACCTGTCTTCTTCAATAATAACACAAATTTGAAGAAATATTTATTTCTGTCTTTTTTTCCTTTACGTGGGTTTTAAATTAACATTTCTGTGACCGTTCAAAAGCTTGGCAGAGTTGTGGTAAAAATACAGAAGAGAGCCCTGGCAAGTGAAGAATAATATACAACTTAGTTTCATTTTTTTTTTTTTCCTGGTTGGAACCTATGATAAAGTTTCTTTATACTTTAAATAGATATTTTTAATTTTCATTTAAGATGTTAAAGGAACTGAAAAGAAGAAAAGGATATACTGTATGTTGCATTCATTGTTATACGAGTATTTACCATATGAAAAAAGTAAATTAGAGTACCACCATAGAATGCTATGCCAATTGGATAACCAGGAGCTGCCAATTGAGGCCATGGTTACCAGAAACTTGCATTTGAATCATCTAAATTTTCTCGTATGTTATGCATCTTTATCCTACTTTATAGTACAACATGTACTGTATGTACTTTCACAGAAATTGTGAAACATTTCACTTTCAATTTCAGAATAAGGTAACAATAGAAAGCACTGCTGCACAGCATCAGAGGACTGGATTAATCTTCCGTCCAGGGAACTCCAACTGTATAATGTGCATGTTTTTCCCTTGTCCATGTGGGATTTTCCTGGGTACCCCAGTTTTCCTTCTACATCATAAAGATGGGGGCCTTATTTGAGTGAGTGAGCATGACTGTGTAAATGAGTTTTCCCTGCACTTTCCTTGGTTGTTTTCTGCTTTGCAACTTTGAAGTGGATTATGCAGTTTATGTGATTAATAAATGGATGTATGAAGGGACAGACTTAACACAGAGGCAGAAACAAATTCAGAGTGAAAATGAAGCAGAATATTTAGATATTTAAAAAATAAACATGTGAATATACCACCTTTGAATTTATCAAACGTTTATTTTGTCCTTCCAGGACATTAGTTAGTAATATAGCATTACCTAAATCAATAATTTTAGCTGGCAGTAAAATTAATCAAAAATTGAAGTTAATCTGAGCTAAATGCTCTTTTTGTTTGTCAGTGTTGCTTGTCTGGTGCTTTTCCACAATTCAGCCAATAACTAACTGGTAAGCACAGAGCCTGTGTGTTGGTGAAATTTACAAACGTGTCCTCAGTGCAACAACACTTAGTACACTTAATATGTCAACTAATGTTAGCAGCCTTTAACAAAATGTAGAAGTCCTGAGGTCTACATGGTGGTAATAAATAATCCACAACCATGTGACAGCTAGGTACTGTAACATCAGGTACACTCTGTTTAACACTCGAAATCAAAACATTTACACATAATGCTATTCCAGTAAACGGCTAGGTTTAGTGTAGTGGAAATCAATTTAACGTTAGCTAGCTTACTAGAAGTTGGACAAATTTAGATTTCTAAAACACATCAGACAAATGCATCATGAGCTTCTTTATGCTTTTGTTTTTTTTCTTTCCTGTGCTCCTGACTGGAAGCCGTCTCTCTGGTCGTTATGAAAAATGATCACAACAAGTGACTGTCAATGATGTTAACCTGATATTTTATGAAACAGCAATAATCTCAGTAGAGTCAAATGTGGGTCCTCCAGAGCTCTGCTCCGCTGAGGAAGTTGTCGGTTTACATTCTACTTCGGAGGACACTATGGTTAAGATTAGAGTTGTGGAAGTAGTGATCTGACTGAAGTCAAACCAAGCAACAAAAACGTGCAATCCAACTGGCTGTCCAGCAGAGTTCCTGAATCATGGAGGTCTGTGAACCCCCACTCATGTTGGTCCTCTGATCACAGGCCCCACGCACAGTTTGTGATATGCGTATGGGAAGTAGTGGCTTTCCTGTCCAGTCAGGAACCCATCACCAAGCATCAACAAAGCTTGCAGCAGATGCCAGTCTATCACAGGTCATCCACTAAACAAGGCTACTGGCCCCAATCAATCCAACATGCCTGTCATGGGAATATTGTAGGAATGTAAAGGCAGCTGGGAAAACTCACTTCGACATGAAACACATGTGCAAACTGCATACAAACAATAGCTGAGTCCAGGAAGCCAAAATCCTTGAGCCAAGAGGCAGTAGTACCAACCATGCCACCCATGAAAGGTATGCAGCATAAACATAAATATCCATCCACTCACATTTTGTGATCTTTTTAACTGCTATGTCTACAACCTTTGTGTCCCATTAGAGAATAACTGGGGGAGTTTAAATTATAAACAGGCAGGCTGGACTTTTTTTGTTTATTTTGGTTTGTTTCATCTCATGATTATCTTAGTCAAGTTGTGTGTAAAACTGGCTGCATCTCAACCTTCTTAAAATATATATTTTTAATGCCATAAATTAAACTAATTCAAGAGTGATAAACTGCATTAAAATGATAAACGTTTACAATGAATAACAATATGTCCTTTTTCTTATTATAATTTTAATCAAGTAATTAAAAATGTATTAAATTTACTTATGTAATGTTTTACTATGCTATAATGATAATAAATGTTATTAAATGTATAACTTACATATTATGCTGGAAAATAAACAAAAGCACACTATGGCAGTATACACAAGGTTTTAAAACTAAATCATAAAACAACGGACGATCTAGATGCCAGTTTTAAACAAACATTTGAATGCTCTATGTTCCTATTTTCGTATCTTGATAATTTGCATACTGTAAATGATCCTAAAGAAAGCAAACAGATTACACAGAGAATTAGGGTTTGAACAAGTCATGTATAAAGAAACTTCATTGGAATATGGGTTCCCTTATAAGGGAAATAAAGCATGTGATTACATGTTAGACTTCTCTTTCCAACTAAAATAACATCCTGCTCGTCCCGGCGGAGTGCTCTACAAAATATTTTTGAACTGACCTTTAAAAAATTATACCAGCTGTTTTATTGCTACATTATGTCACCATGGTCATATAAAATTCCAAGGTAAACCCAGGACACAATTAATGAAACTTGTCAACTATGAGATCACAGGTCCAGAGGACAAATCGCTCCAACACTGAAGCTGACTTTGTTGTAACCAAAAAAAATGCTGAAATGTTCATCTAGAAAATATATATTACTGTTTTATCATTTAATTACTGTAACATCTAGTTAACACATCAGTCATTATAGTGCTTATCCTCCCCTATACATCTTTAGTCAGAGGCACACCTACACATATCTATAGTTCTCAAGGGTTGTGAATAGAGGCACACTTTATAAAAATAAAGTTTATTACATCGATAGCCTCTATAGTGGCATGGTGGAACTTTCTACAGGTGAATCAGCTTGAATCCAAGTGGAGTTAGTGTCTGTGTGGAATGTGCGTCTATGTAGGTATTTTTTTTTCCATCCATCCATCCATTATCCAACCTGCTATATCCCAACCACAGGGTCACGGGGGTCTGCTGGAGCCAATCCCAGCCAACACAGGGTGCAAGGCAGGAAACAAACCCCAGGCAAAGCGCCAGCCCACCGCAGGGTGCACACACACACACACACCAAGCACACAATAGGGACAATTTAGGATAGCCAATGCACCTAACCTGCAATTCTTTGGACTGTGGGAGGAAACCCACGCAGACACGGGGAGAACATGCAAACTCCACGCAGGGAGGACCCGGGAAGCGAACCTGGGTCTAGGTATTATAATTTTTCCTCACAGCACAAAATCAGGTTAGACTTCCTGGGAACCCTCAATAATTAGCCCAGTGTATGCCCTACAATGGATTTGTAACCTTTCTAGAGGGAAGAGTCTCTTCGTTGCTCCCATGACATCAAAAATGAATGCATAATAGTCTAAATTGCTCTAAAACTTGTTTTCTGTTAACAGAATGTTAAAGCAAAAATAGATCACATACTGTTACAAGCAGACCAAGATGATGTCACTGCAGGAAGTGTGGAAAGACAGCACCATTGCAGAGAAGCGCTGATGAGAGATCCAGGAATCCAAAGTAAGGGGAACTTAAGACAAATCCACCCACTTCTATCTCTCACAGCTGTAACATGTTTATCATGCTGAGATGTTTTGACTAATCTTTAAAAACTAGAGTGAGTAAAACTAAAACTTTATTTATTAGCTGATGACTGAAGTCTTTTTCTCAGAGTCATTTTTAACAATTGCAGTCATATATCAGCCCTCTGGAATTGGGTGAAATCTGTTAATGCAGGCAGTTGAGACAAACCACTTACTACACTCTTAGCTGTCTTTGTGTAGATGTTATGTTAAGTGAAATAAAATAACATGCTTCCCACTGTTAATATTTTTCTTCCTAAATGTCAGACCCCAGGCACATATTTAGAAATTCAGCATTAATTGTAACAATCAGATAAAAACAGTTCTGTTAAAACTTCTACTGTCTATGTATGATGTGCCTGCCTTTAGTTAATGGAGTGAACTTTATGCTAAGACTCTGGACTGTGATTCACATGACTGGATTTTCTAATTTACCATCACTGATTTACTCTGCTTCCTTCTATCAGTCACTTAAACTGCCAGCACTTCACTTATAAAACTGAGCTTTGTATATGTGATTTGTAAGTTGCTTAGGGTTACAAGAGTCTACTCAATCAGCACAGTTCATGTAGTGTCATGATAATCATATCACAGATAAAACTCCTGTTCTAAAATGTAATTTATTATGAATCACTCAGTTACCTTATTTTTATATTCTATTGTTTAGATATATATTTTGGACATTAAAAACACATGGTGCTAATGCTTGTTAAGAATGGCATATGCTTCGCCAACTATAGTAATGAACTAAATTAAGAGATTCAAAATGGAAGAAGAGAATGTAAATTTAAGTGGGCAAAAGTGCTGGTTCAGATACACACTGCTCAAAAAATTAAGGGAACACTTAATCATCACAGTCTAACACCAAGTTAATTAAGCTTCAGGGATATCCGCCTGTCCAGATGGCAAGTATAAGAGATTGTGAATCATCTTCACCTTCTTTGGTGCAAATGACAGTGACAATAGGTGCACTGGAGAGGCAACAGCAAGACAACCCAAAAAGGAAAATGGTTGTACAGGTTGTGGCCACAGACAATCGCTCTCTCCTTATCCTTCTTGACCAATTCTTCGCTAGTTTTGCATTTTGCTACTGTCCTTGTCACTAATTTTAGCATAAGATGGTACCTGCATTCGATTCAGGTCACACAGGTAATCCAGCTCCTCCAGAATGGTACATCCATATGTACTGTTGCAAGAAGGCTTGCTCTGTCTCCCTGCACAGCCTGAAGAGTATGGAGAAGATACCAGGAGACGATGCTATCCAAATCTTCTTTGATGCTGGACTTTTTAGTAGCTTGCTTCAATAAAGCCTGCTTCGAGAAGGCCTACATATGCATGAAATGCCAGCTAATCAAGCACCTCTGATCTTGCACAGAGATAGTGTGCACATCTAAAGTGGTGCATGAGGAGACTTTAAACCAAAGAGGCAGAGATAGGAAGGTCAAGGTTGAAAGAAAGTGCAAGGTGAAAGGCACACATAGCCCAGGAGCATCAACCACATAGTTGGAGGTGTCCAAACATGAGAACCTGGAGGTAGTATGGCAGGTGTCACATCTATCTATCTATCTATCTAATAGGTCACGTCAAAACCAGTTCTCAGAAAGAGGGAAATATATATGATGAGGTTCTGAGTAATTAAGGGGATTGAGGTGTACATTTTAGAATGCAAAAAATTTACATGTTAATCATACTTGTTGAGTATATGGTGAGTTAACTACCTCCTACAGCAGTACCATTCAACTAGCTACTAGTATTTATCTGCAACCCACAAAATCTTTGAACACTGTGCCATTTGGTAAAATAATAATAATAATAATAATAAAGACAATAATTCAGCATTTCCCCAAGCTATACACTAATGTGAACTTCAGAAATGCTTCTGTTCAAAGGTTTCCACTTGACTTACTTTTTGTCATAAACTATTTCTCCTGTGAATTGAGTTATGTTGAAATGATAAATTGATAGATGGATAAATGTTTTGCAATAAACTCTAAACTTTTTTTTAGTTTGGTGTAATCAATACATATGCTAAGAAGCTGTTGACACCCAACCGACTGCTGTTTTTTTACCACCCTCACACTGTTGATTGTTCATTGTGTTGCACACTCTTGAGACATCTTACATCTTTGAAATCCCATGTTGATTCTACTCTTCAGTCTTCTCATTTACAACCTTTTTCTTATAATGTGTACAAATGCTTGCAGCTCTTTTAAGGAGACGCACAAAAATGAATTTCATTGCACTATGCATACAATGCACTATGTACATATAACAATAAACATGAAATTTGCAGTAGTTTTACTGCAGTTTTTTGCAAGGCTTTTTTTTGGCAAGATGTCCGACTTTAAACATTATGTGAGTTTCTATATTCTCATTTTGTTCTCAAATTAACACTTAGTCTCTTACCTCATAGTTAAGGGTTAAGTCATTTCAATTTAACATTTATTCTGTTCCTACTGGGCAGTGTTTAATTTGGTTTCCACTGTCTTTCTTGTAGTCCCCTCTTGATCATAGTAACACGGTGGATGCCCTTCTGGCACAAAAAGTGTCATAAAGCTTTCTGTTGACCCTTTTCATGACTGCTTTTAGTTCATTCTATATTAGTCACTTCAAAAGACTTGGCAGAAAACAGCCCAAAACACTGCTTCATCCATAGTATTAATATTAATCACATTTTTCTTTTAGCTTTTTTAATGCAGATATGGATAATGGATTTTATTTTATCAAAATGATCAAAAAGGAATCACAGATGTCTAAGGTTAACATCATTTTATCTTTTAAAGTACCTCTGCTGACTCCTCCATTCTGGCATCTTTTTGATATCTACTGGAATGATACAATACAATACAATGCAATTTATTTCTTGTATAGCCCAAAATCACACAAGTGCCGCAATGGGCTTTAACAGACTCTGCCTCTTGACAGCCCCCCAGCCTTGACTCTCTAAGAAGACAAGAAAAAATCTCCCAAAAAAAAAACCTTGTAGGGAAAAAAAGGAAGAAACCTTGGGAAAGGCAGTTCAAAGAGAGACCACTTTCCAGGTAGGTTGGGCGTGCAGTGGGTGTTAAAAAGAAGGTGGTCAATACAATACAATACAATACAATACACAGAACAGAACAAATCCTCAATACAGTATAAAAATAAAAATTTTAGAAGTACGGAATAAAATTTAACAGTAAATGATATGACATGATATGATTTGGATTTGTTTAGAGTCCTGGAGACCTCATCCATCAAGCTGCCTGCTCCATTTGGCCATTCCACAGCTGAAATAGCGCTTATCCGATGAAAGGACCCCTCTTTCCCACGATTCCTGTGATCCTCCATCACGGATGACTTTACCTTAGGCTGTCAAAACAACTTGGCAGGTGGGCCGTGGCACCAAGTGCCACATTTGAGTACTGAGAAGAGAAACAGAATAGGTGAGGGTTAGTATCCAATTATAACATCATATTACTTATGTTTTAGTGCTAATGACTAATAACAGAGATGCAGTCTGTAAGTTAATCAGCAGCTCTAGTCAGGATATGCTAAACTGAAGTATGAGTCTTCAGCCGGGATTTTAAAGCTGAGACCAAAGGGGCACCTCTTATAGTAGCAGGCAGACCATTCCACAGTTTAGGGGCCCTGTAACTAAAAGCTCGACCACCCACTGTTATTTTATTAATTCTTGGAAGCATAAGCAGACCGGCATCTTGAGATCTTAATGTGCACTCTGGTTTGTAAGCCATGATAAGTTCAGACAAGTAAGCTGAACCTTGGCCATTTAATGCTTTATATGTTAAAAGGAGGATTTTGAAATCTGCCCTAAACTTAACCGGGAGCCAGTGTATGGATTGAAGAACTGGAGTTATGTATTTTCGTATTTTCTTGTTCTTGTAATAATTCTTGCAGCAGCATTTTGGATTAACTGGAGGCTGTATAAAGATGATGAGTTTTATATTGCAGTTTGTTTAATTTTCAACTTTATCTTTTCAAATCCAAATTTGCTATAATTTCCCTATTTCAATGAGAAAATGAAAAGACAAAAAACTAGACTTGAGCATGAATTTTTGTTGGATCATTTAAAATGTTTGCAATTATTTATGTAACCCTTTTCTTAACCCTAGGGGTTAATTTAATTGTATACTCAACAAGAATCCTGGATCCCCGGCAGTTGAATGGTGAATTAGGCCGGTAACTTCTTTACTTTCGTTTTTTTTAAAACTTTAGCAGTAACTTGATTTCTTCTTAGATTTAAATAACTCTCTAGTCTCAATGAAATACCAGAATACAAATTTGTAAAAAAAGAAAAAGAATAACGATTTATTGTATGAAAATAATGTAATAGTTTGTGGTCAAATAAAATACATAAACCTCTTCTCTCATCTTTTAACTTTGTCTATGTTTCTGTTTTGGAATACCTTAGTTGCATCACAATAATAGCAAACCAGTTAGAACATTTTTCTAACATTTCCCCTCAGAACTATCTAATACAAGAAACCAAAAAAACACATCATCCATCCCAGGTGAGTTTAAGACTCGAGAAAACGTGCAGTTCACACCACAACAGTATATAGGTACCATATAGACACTAGACGGATAGATATTCGGATCCATTCAAAGTATGCATGAGTCAGTCAACTAGTTCAAAAGTACGTGAGTCAGTCAAATAGTTCAAAAGTTGGATCGATCATTAACATTGGGGCCCATTCGTGGGTGCACATTAAACAGAAGACAATCCTGCATGAAAAAAATGAATCCACTTACTTTCTCCGATGAGTTAATGAAACAAACGTGTATTCACCGAACAACACGAAGACTCAGCGTCGTTCACGAGCCGTCTTGAAATCCTAAAGGAATCCAGCCAATCCACTTCGAAAGAAGAAATGCACGCTCTGTCCTGTTTTGCTGCACTTCTGAAGACTTCGCCGGTGATAAGGGTTTTATCAGCAGTTCTCGCTCCTTGCAAACAAAAAAAAAATCTCTCTAGCTTCTCGGCCTTCGCGTCACACACACACTCGCAGCGTCCCTAAGTGATGACTTAATATCGCGACCACATGCTCTCTCGCACTGCCTCATCGCGTGACTAAAACATGATGCAACCTCAAGCTCAACATTGATTGGCTTGCATAAGTACACCTATATTGAATGAGCTTTCTTATTGGATACTGAAACACAATTATTATTTTATCTTCCCAATAAAAAAAAATAATAAAACAACAACAAAAATACATTTTAGTACATTGTACTATTCATGACACACAGCATACTTAAAACAAACTTGTTTACTACTTTTGGGGTTCCTACATTTAGTTTTATTTTTATATATTTCATATTCTTTTCCATATCATCACTGTTTTTAAGATTATCACCAGTCCTAATGTGAAGCGAGAGAAATTCTGTCTAATCTATATATTTTCTGGAATTTTACTATGGCATAAGAGTTCTCACTCATATCCCAAAGATGTTTCTGTTTGAAAATTGACATTTATAAATTATCCCATTGTGATTGTGTGTTTTGGCCCTGACAAGAAATGGTGCTTCATTTATGGTTGGTTCATCCCTTGTGTCTGATACTGCTGAAATTGGCTTCATACCCTGAATTATATTAAAAAAAAATTGAGAATGTTTGTTTACGTATTGCCCTGGACTCGTTTTCATGCCGCCTGCATCTGTCCATCTGTCTAGAAAGCACTAACTATGCAGCAGAGATGGGTCTGGATTCAGAAGGTGCACACACCCTTACTTGACGTCTGTAAGTGTGCATTTCTTGTTTGGTAGTTTACACTTTTTTTGCTTTTTAAAATATTCACTTTTTTACTAT
Organism: Polypterus bichir lapradei; assembly: GCA_026402145.1. Taxonomy (NCBI): domain Eukaryota; kingdom Metazoa; phylum Chordata; class Cladistia; order Polypteriformes; family Polypteridae; genus Polypterus; species Polypterus bichir. Next base: position 65,249,915 of record JANRMT010062813.1, read on the forward strand.
CCTGTCTTGAATGACCTCTGCTTTTATTGGGCTTTGCTTCTAATAAAAAAAAAAAAACCTAAAAACACAAAAAAATTCTTTACTTATCTTAATCCCTGGTATATGGAAACATTTATGCTTATACTGGCCAGGCACAGCCTAGTGATATGTGATCAGTTGAGTATGGCATTCTGAAGCTGGTGCTCTCTTTTCTATACATGCTGAACATGACATTTTAAGTGTTAAATTACAGCTTGGACTTATGTATATTTTTTAGTTTTTTAATTTTTTTTCATATTCCTCTGTATATTCTTTGGTCTGTTTAATTTTTAGTATTGTTGTACTGCATCTTTAAATGTTCCACCATTCTGTATATTCTGTGGGTAACACCCCCAAGAAGTGGCCCACTGTGATGTCATTCCTGAGGGACCACCTTCCACCTTTATTTTCTGGTGGATAAGGTGGCTTTCGCCAGGTTTTTATTAACAGGTGTTGGAGTTCTGTATAGTAAGTATTGTATGGATATTTCTGGCTCTAGGACTTTTGCTTTTCTTTATGAAGATACTATTTATAGATTTTTTTTTTATTGTGGGTTGTTACATTTTGGGGGCCAAACCCATTTACCTAATTTTTGCCCAGTTTCCTTGTTTGCTGTTTTACACATTTATTTTTACTTATTTGAACAAATTATTCAAATTACAAAGATTCTTGTCGGGACTTGATGGTACCTTTCTCAAAGGACAATTTTGTGCAGTTTGAATGTTTATATTTTGAACTTCTAAAGCCAGACCCCCATTTTTTAGGCCTGTACAGGCCAAAGTCTACAGCTATAGCTGGAGGCTGGCTGTCTTAGGCTGAGGCTATATGTGGGCATTCCAGTGAGTATTTATACTATTTTATGGCCCATTTGGTGACCTCACACCCATTTTGCTATGTCCCTGCCTCTGTCTAGCAACATTATGAATGTGAGGTGGGATGAAGTGAGTTGTATGGGCAAAAGGAGAGACTAAAGACATTAGTAGTGCAAAAGGTCATAAGCAAAAGAATGTAGTAAAAGTAATTCTTTAACATCTGTTAGCAAATGCATGGTTAAGTACAGGTGGATAGTCAAATGCAGCAGAGAAAAACAGGGAAAGGCATAAAAAATGATCCAAGTAAACTGTAAATCCGAAATACGTAAGTCCCAAATAAATAAATCCCAAGTTGTAATCTATAAAATCAATATTACATTCCACATATCAAGTCACTAAAGGCATAAATCATAAGGTTCAAGCACATGTAGAAGACAGGTTCTGCTTTCTTCCCCACTCCTACACTACATGACATAGGATTAATTTTGGTAGTGTTGTCTAACATCATAACTAAATGGATGGGACCAGAAGCAAGTAGCCTGTAAATGAAGGACCAAGGAATGAAGCCCAGGGAAATATTGGGCACTGTATCTCTCCTTTACTTTTTATGCTTTACTGGTATTGGTGTTATTAGTTCAGACCATTCATCACCATGTTCTGCTAATGGAGGGCTTCAATCAACCAGACAGAAAAGCGTAAAAACACAAGGAAGAGAGCTTGCTGTATTTGTGAACAACAGATGGTGTAATACTGGACATACTACTTTTAAAGGACAAATCTGTAGCTTTGTCATTGAACTTCTTCTGAAGCAGTGGGAGTAAGTGACATCATGTAATGATCAACCTACAAATGTAGCACCCCACTGAATTCATGTCTCTCTCTCTCTGTAGACTTTAATCATGCCTTTCACTGTTCTTCTCTGCCTAGATTTACAAAGCATATTAAGTGCTCAACCAAATACAACAAAAGTTGAGGTCTGTTACATGTTAATCACAATAATTTATGTAGATTTACAGGAAACATCTGGACAGGGCTAATTTTGTTTCAATTGGTGTGACTCAGAGTATCCTTTACACCTTCCCATCAGCTCCTCATCCCAAACCTCCAAGCATAGCTCATTGCTGTCTCAGTTCTGTGTGCTACTAACTCTCAACAGGCGGCCGGGGGCCCCCCCGCCCGTAGTACACACTGTCAAGAATATGAGTGACATGCTCTCTGTGTCACAGACTGTAGATCACAGCTGATCAGGTGAAGACAGAGCTGAGTAGACTCCATCCTGGCAAAGCCACAGGTCCTCATGATATCAGCTCTAAGATGTTAACAGCTTGTGCCAGCCAATTATGTGGAGTTCTTCAGTACATACTGGCTATTAGCATTGGTTCCAATGCCAAAGAAAAGTATCCCCAGCAGACCTGGCAACCATATGTCTATAACTTTAATATCACACATCATGAAATCTCTGAAAAGGTTTGTATTCAACAACTGCAGATCAAAACTGAAAATAGCACTGAGCCCCATTCAGTTTCATCAGCTACTGCATATGTAAAACAGGGCCTACTCCCATCCAAAGAAAGCAGAGAGTGATATGTTTTCATGTTTTTTTTGCTTCTTCCTTTCAGAACTTACAGATAAGAAATAAGCAAAGAACAAAGTAGGTGGACTAGTATTTTAGGATTATTGACATCTTGACATGCAGACATCAGCTACGGAGTTGTCTGTTAGAATAGCAACAAAGATTCACTCAAAGAGCCCTTCTAGCTCCCTTCTTGTTTACCCCATATGAGAGAGACTTTAAATAAAATTCTGAGATATGTTACTTACAGAAGTTCTTGGATGAAAACACACTCACGTGGTGTAAGGTTCATCAGAAAGACTGTCTCTGTTCTGGGAATTAATTGGGACTCAGTGTAGGCAAGAACAGTAGCAGAAAAGAGAATGTTCTTTAAACTGCTGGCTGTCATAAGCATTGTGCAGCCCTTCCTGTATGTCACCCTGATCCACCTACAGTATAGAGCAACTTTAACACATGGCTGACTATACCAGTACACTGGTATCTTTCATTATCAGCTGTGATTTCATGTTACAACATATCCTCTGGGTAGGCTATGCTGTTTCTGGCATTTTTTCTGGCTTTCTGTATTAATTTTTGAAAAGAATAATTAGTTATTAAAATTTATCTTACCATGTCATCTTAACTGTGATTTGGCTGCTCTATCAATGTAATGGTGCAGTGAAGGGGAGTTCTCTAGCAGTTCTATTTTTCTTTTTTTAAACAAAATAAATGACATTCTTTCCACTGCTTATCTTTTCTTGCTAAATAAAGCTATTTTTTGAGCAATAGTTTGCAAATGTGTGGCCCTTGGACAAATTTTCAGGAATTATGTATTGCTTTCTTTGAAATTTACCCTTTAGTCATTGCAAATAACTTTGGCACCCTCTTTGCAGATCAAAAGTTTTATTAATGTACTCTGATAAATTAGCTGCTGTTGTTCAACAAAGGAACATCCTGCTCATTAGCTATCATGAAATTTAATAGATGTCTCACATGGCTTTCAGTTACTTATCTGTTTCTTATTTAAGCTGCTAATATTCCAGGCTATACAATTGAAGTTATAAATGTATTGTCTGAGCTTGAATTTTAGAAATTCTGATGCTTAGAGCCCACATCCATTACCAGTGCTGCCTTTCAAGAAGTTATTTATCCTGTAACTCAGACATCCCCAGAATTAATTTTCATTATCTTCCAAAAAACTGGCTTAAACATAGTATGTATTTACTGTGTGTTTCATTCTGGAGATATTACTGGTTTTCTGTGCTTTGTCATCTTTGTCCTTCCCATCCCAAGCAGTTGATTTACTTCAGTGATATTTAAAGGAAGACTAACAATTTATTCACTTGTAAAACATTTTTTCTTACTTTTTCATTTTTTTGCGCTTGGTCCAGTGTGATACATACACTTCATAACAGCTTGTCTGTTTGAGTTAAACCACCAGTATTCTAAAATGAATCTTATTCCATGTATTCTGTTGTAAAAGAATGGTTCTCAACACACTGGAAAGGGTTGGGGCAGACACCCGTATATTGTCCCTGGCTGCAAAAGTTTTTTTAAATAAGCACTGATGTGCATAGATTGAGGTCCAGACTGAACTGAACTGGTGGTGAAGAATATGGCGGTTTTAAAGGGCAAGATCGGAAGTCAGGTCGTTCTTGGCGCAGGAACCGGACGTGACATTGTTGTTAAATTAGGCAGGTTTTCCCATTTTTGGTCTACAGAGGTAGGTTTAGTGCACCCTGCCACCCCCTGGCCTGGCGGGTAATTACCTCCACTTGGTCTATTCAGCTCCCTCCTAATCGCATGTGTGTGATACTATCTTTAACAGATTATCTTTTGCTGAACTTGAAACCTGGATATTTAATGTCATCAGTATATGAGGTCTTAAAAAATGTGCTTTTATTAGCACTGTTCATGTTTTTATTAGCATTGTTTTTCTTTCATTATCTCACTCTTTACTTTTCCAAGTTCATTTCCTCTGGAGGCTGATGTATATATACCCTCTACATCAGGAATTCTTAACCTCAGGTCCGTGGACCCCAAGAGGGTCCATGGATGGGTTTCAGGGGGTCCATGAGGGTCAGATAAAAATGAACATTTATATTCACTCTGCAGCTTGGTACTGCAGATTTAGAGTAGATGGTAGTAGAAAATGTAGTAGTAGTAGATCTGTTTTAATTTGCACAACAGTATTGTGTTTCATAATTAAAATGAGTGGCTATTACTTTTTGCATAGAAAAGGAGTGATTTTTTTAGATTGTTTACTTTAAAGTTTAATAATACTTTGTGTATGTCATATACTGTATGTATGAGACAATCAAATCTCAATAAAGTACATTAAATTCATTGCATGCAAAGTGGTGTTTATGTGAATATTTCTGAGGAAGGGCATCCATAGCTTTCATCAGATTCTTAAAGGGGTCCGTGACTGACTCAGAAAAGGTTAAGAATCACGACTCTAGATATACTCTATTGGAAAAAAGTAAACCATTAATGCTTTGTTAAGTTCATTTAAGTCTCTTTGTAATTTTCCTTCATTTCATGATTTCACAAGTGTTATCTACACATGACAAGCTCTGTTTCCTGACACTGGTTTCTCCACTCTAATTCCTTCACAAATCTGGCTTACCAACTCATCATTTTTCAGGTTACTCCTTTTAAATATGGTCAGCTACTAATAATTGCCTACAAAAAGTTCATAATTTTCCATTAAAATAATCATATACTAAAGCTTTAAGGTATGTCAGTTATTGAAATAAGAGTGTATTTGATTCTCAAGAGATACAAAATTTTGGGAATGTTTGAAAGTTGCCACTTTGTATCAGTAGTGGCACCAGGATTTCATAAAAGGGTGGGCCTAATGTTTATTTTATTACTGTTAAATATACTGTAATAATAAATCAGAAAAATATATAAAACAGCTAGGGTACCATGGTGAACTGGCAGATTTTGAAAAAAATGTCTTTTCAGACATAAGTCTCTATTTGACTGACGCCAAGATGGCATCAGAGCCGGTTTTCACTCAAGAGGACAGAAAAGAGGTGGGTACAGATGTTTGGGAACCAGAAGTGATATTATTGGTGTTGCAACTGTCAATCACTGTTTCTGCAAAGGGAGGAAGAGAAAAGATATTAGGCAACAGTGCCAACCACTGGTTGGGAGTATAATTACATTTATATGAGCCTTGAAGTTGTCTCCCAAGAGCATATGTATGACAATACTTTCATTAAAAAAAAACAAATTAGAACTCCAGTCATACTAACATTAATGGTGTTTTTTTTTGCATGTCTAGTTTGAATGGTTTTTGTTACCGGTAATTTTAATCCACTTACCAATGGTGAAGATAAATTGACTGCCTGATATATAGTTCAGATAAATAGCATTGGCCCTCTTTAAAGGGTACTAAATTATCACTTTTTGAAGTGTAATATGTTTGTCACTTAAATGCATATTCTAATACCTGCCTGGTGATATGAATTATTATCCACTTGAAGCATGATTTAGCTGCTTTTGCTACATCTTCTTACTTGATCAAAGGTGTTATAATTTCACAGTTTCTCCACAGTGTTGTGTAGGCATAGGTCGGAGTTGCCATAAATAAACACAAGTTCTCCTATCAAGTTTTCTTTTAAAAATCCTGATATTTGTGTGCAAAACTGTGCACTAACATTTTGAGTCTATTTTTATGTTTATGCAAACTTCATACATTTGACCCCAGAAGAGGAAAAACACAAAACTGAGGACAGATAAGATCGAAAACTGTAAGGACTTTGAAAGCCATATCCCTAAACCTAATATGTTACTCTAAATCATCATCATTTTAACTAACTAAAGTTCCAGTAACTCTACAGTATATCAAAAAGCTAACGTACACAAAGAGATTAGTTTTACAAACACACCGGCTATATCCATACAGTGTGATGCCATCTTAAATATCAGTGTGTTTAGTGACATCATAAGTCACCACTTCTAATTGTCACAACATGGCAACAGGGTCTTTGTCAACATCAGAACTTCACAAAATTGCAGCATCGATTAATAAAACATGACACCAAAATGAAGACAATGAAAACTTTAATAAAATTACTCAAAAATCAAAACCAACTGAAAATATATATATAAAAACAAATATCATCAAAGAACATTACAAAATATTGAAATCAAGACAACTAATCACTTTGTTTATATTCCATATGTCCTTTTGTGCACCATTCCAATGAGCTTTACATCCATGATTACTATTAGGACACATGAGATTTGCTGGCATTCTTCATAACATGTAACTAACTTACACCTTTCCATCCAATTACCAAACCCCTCCATGATAGATCATGCCGGTGGATGCCAAAGCCTACCCAGGCAACTTCAGTTCCACAGCAGGGATCAGTGCTTATTAAGGCATATGTCTATGCAGGGCACACTTAACATACATCCACATTCATTCATAGGAGACAAAAATGTCACTAATTAACTGCACAAGCACATTTTATTGAAGCAAAACAGCTATTATTTAGTCATAAAATTAAGCACTTGAAATGAAAGGAGGTCCTCTTTTCCTATTCAGAAGTCTGATTATTCCTGAAGCAGAGCCTTCCCCTATAAAATCAGTTTCTATACACAAAACAACCTGGATGGTGTTCTAGTCCACCTCAGCATGGAAATATATGTCTGCATCACATTATCTGACAAAAGATGGTAATCTATTACTTATAAAATAAAATGAATTAATAAATAAAACCAACTGTAACTTATCCTGCAATACAAAAGGTATTATTTGCCAATAGCGAATTCTATTACTTAGGGCTATTTTGGCTCCACCCTTCCAGGATGCCCACACATGAACACAGTCCCCCTGTAATACTTTTGTAACTTGTACATTCATTATATAAATTGCCTCTGTTACAAGTGTGCATTTATTATTTAAATATCTTGACTTGGCAAATACTTTTCCTTGCTACAAGGGTGGCCTCTCCACAGTGATTCATTGAGTATATAATTCTTTCCTAGTGCCACTAGCCAAACTTGTACTGTGTGCCCTTAGAAAAAGCTCTCCCTGAGGCCCAAATTCTACTAACAATTAGACGAAGATTTGCTGCTGAGCTTTCTTACAGGGCCTAGTCACCATTTTCCTTCCTTGAAGCACATTTCTATGTTTGCTTCTCTCTGTCTACCAAGCACTGCTTGCTCCAAAGTCATAAATTACATTTATGCTTCAGGTGTCATCTCTTTTTAACGAATTATGCATAATATTGTGAAAAATAACAAAGCACATGCCACAGTGATGTTGTTCTGTAAGTTATGTAAGATGAACAATCAAAGATTAGAAATTGAGATTTAAGTTAATACGAATATAATTCATGATGCAATCAATTCTGTTTGTTAACATTAAATATCACAGTTCATGCACTATCATTTAAAATAAAATCCCTTACCAAGCTCAATTATACGAACACTATTGTAAATCTAGGCAGACCCTGAAGTACACATTGAGACAAATAAGGGGAAAGTGTAAAAACAGGAAGAGATGTATTAAAAAAAATAAGTAAATACATAAATACAGGAGTTAGAAAGCATACTTCACCAAATATTAACATAGGACTACACATCTCTTGCCTATCTGCACTAAGATGTGCCAATCCAGAATAGCTGTGAGGTGCCTACACATTAGAAGTTGGCTGCCGGATGAGCATACTCATCTGTCTTCTTCTACCTAACAGTATATATCTCCTGAACAGGTGGCAGGAACTTGCCCCAAAACTGTTTGGTTTCAGGGTCTAGACTAACATTAAGACCTCCTTGGATTGTCCTTCTAGAAATCCCCTTAGTGGCCCTTGGTGTCCCTGCAGTCATGAACAACACACTCTTATTTAAAGCCTACAATGGGTCACCCTTCTTTTATGGTAAGGAGAAGAAGCTTATGAATATTGTCAACAGCACAATGGAATACTGTAATTTCTGTCATTACCTGTTGACTAAAACTCATATGGTGCCCAAGAAGCATCAATCTATAAGTTTTGGGACTTATTGCTGCCTGTAGTTGACAGCTTGTTGTTACTGAAAATGTTTCCACTGCCAGTGTACTTGCCAATAGGACATCCAAGGCTCAACTCCTCTGCAGCACTTTGGCATCTTTCCATTTACGGTTACTGGTTCTCCCCTCTGCCACACAACATATAATCAATATTACCAGAAAAAATAAAATATAGCTCATATAAAAAATAATATCCTGAGATGCATTAGGATTAAAAGTCAAGACAAAGGTAAAGAATTTAGTGGTAACTATTGATTCTGACCTGAATTTTAAATCACTTATTAATCAAATTACTATGACAGCATTTTTTCACTTAAGAAATATATCCATCCATTTTCTAACCAGCTGAATCCGAACACAGGGTCACGGGGGTCTACTGGAGCCCATTCCAGCCAACACGCAAGGCAGGAACCAGTCCTGGGCAGGGCACCAACCCATCGCAGCTTAAGAAATATAGCAAAAGTTAAACTTCTTATAATATTGCAAGATGCTGAGAAATAAGTTCACACTTTTGTTTTCAGTCGGCTAGATTACTGTAAAGCACTCCTCTCAGGACTACTCAAAAAAGACATCAATCGATTGCAACTAGTGCAGAATACAGCTGCTAGAATCTTAACTCGGAAAAGAAAATCCGAGCACATCTCTCCAGTTCTGATGTCACTACATTGGTTACCTGTGTCATTTAGAATTGACTTTAAAATACTGCTTATGGTTTACAAAGCCTTAAATAATCTCACTCCATCCCATATTTCAGAATGTCTTTCACCTTACACTCCAAATCGTCACCTTAGATCTTCAAATGAGGGTCTGCTTATTATGCTTATAAGAGATGTACAAAAACCATATACTTTATTACAAGGACTGTATTGCTCAAACTAAATCTAACTATTATACTCACATTATTTTTTCCAATGAATTCAACACCAAGTCATTGTTTTCACTGCTTAATAATATCACACAACCCCCGGATTCTTTACCTTCTCACCTTTACTCAACTGATTTTTGCAATTTCCTTATGTCCTTTTTTAATGAAAAAATCCAGAAGATTCACCAGTCTCTCGGTACAGATTCCTCCAGTACTTCATTTGAACTTCACCCACCAACTCACTCATTGTCCTCTTTTCAGCTTCCTACTTTCTCAGAAATCTCAGATCTTGTCTCTAAGTCTAAGCCATCCACCTGTCAACTGGACCCCCTCCCTACAGTTCTGGCCAAAGCCTGCCTCCCCTCTCTGGTCCCTCTTATTTCTGCTATAACCCACTCTTCTCTCATTACTGGTACTGTTCCTTCATCTTTTAAACCTGCTGCAATCACCCCAATACTGAAAAAACCTGGTGCCGATCCGACTAATTACAGTAATTTTCGTCCTATTTCTAATCTACACTTCATTTCCAAAATTCTTGAAAAAATAGTGGCTATTTAACTTCATTCTCATTTATCTCAAAATGCAAGAAGTTTGCAATGCAATCCCAGCAATTACCAACACAAATGGAAACATAGTCATTGACCATAAAAATATAATGCACACATTTAGAGACTACTGTAAATTCTTATATTCTGCTGAGTTTAAAGAAGACAAAACACAATCTAATGTTTTTCTGGATGCATTAGAGAATACCACAAATAGATACTCTTAGTACAGAGGAATTGGATAAACTGTTGACACTATCAGAATTATTAGATGCTATAAAGTTACTTCAGAGTGGGAAAGCAGCAGGCCCCGATGGCTACCCTGCCGAATTTTATAAAAAGTTCTCCACTCAGCTAGCTCCCCTCCTATTAGCAACATTCACAGATGCTAGAGACAATAAAATTCTACCTCAAACTTTTCGTCAAGCATTAATCACCGTCAGACCAATTTCACTTCTGAATAATGATGTTAAGATACTCTCCCAAGTCCTAGCTAGAAGGATGGAGAAAGTACTGCCTTTGGTAATATCTCAAGATCAAACTGGATTTATTAAAGGCCGACATTTAGCCTCCAATCTTCGACGCCTGTTTAATGTAATATACTCACCCGCAAAGTCAAACATCCCAGAGATTTTATTATCCTTGGATGCAGAAAAAAACATTTGATATAATTGAATGGAACTACCTTTTCACCACATTGGAGAAATTTGGGTTTGGCCCGAACATTTGTGCATGGATCAAACTACTGTTTACCAATCCAGAAGCTTCAGTTTGTATTAACAACATTAATTCAGCTTTAAACTAGAACGTGGTACCAGACAAGGATGCCCCTTGTCACCACTACTTTTTGCAATCGCCATTGAGCCACTGGCAGTTCATTGCCGAAATGCTTATGAGATAAAAGGAATTATCAGAGAACAACTAGAACAAAAAATGTCTCTATGTGCAGATGATATGGTATTGTATATATCAGACCCACAAAATACTGTGCCTGCTGTCCTAAAAGCTCTAACAGAATTTCAAAAGATTTCTGGCCTCAAAATTAATTTGACTAAAAGCGTGCTCTTTCCAGTGAATTCTCAAGCACACAATATTAGATTGGACACCTTTCCTTTTATCATCGCAGATCAGTTTAAATATCTAGGGGTAAACATCACAAGTAAACATAAAGCTCTTTATCAACAAAATTTCGCTGTCTGTATGAAAAAAATCAAGCAAGACTTGCATAGATGGTCAACCCGTCATCTCACTTTAGCTGGAAGAATTAACATTGTTAAGATGAATATCCTCCCTAAGCTTCTCTTTTTCTTTCAAAATATTCCAATACACATTAATAAATCGTTCTTTAAGAAATTAGATTCAACCATAACCACATTTATTTGGAATTCAAAACATCCACGTATCCAAAGAGCGACCGTACAAAGGCCAAAGGCAGAAGGTGGCATGGCCCTACCTAACTTTCAATTTTACTACTGGGCAGCAAACATACAACATATAAAAACCTGGACATTGACACAAATAGATGAACATATTCAGGCTTGGTCTGCAATAGAAATAAAATCCTGCAGTTCCTATTTATATTCCTTGCTTTGCGCCCCAATAGATGCAAATTATCGCCAATATACTAATAACCCAATTGTGCTTCACTTACTCAGAATATGGAACCAGTGTAGGAAGCATTTTAAGATAGAGAATCTTTTGTCAGTGGCACCTCTGCACGAGAACCACCTTTTTCAACCCTTGCAAACATCAGTTTTTAATGTCTGGAAAACATTTGGGATTAAATCACTTAGAGATCTGTACATAGACAACATCTTTGCATCCTACGAACAATTATATTCTAAGTTTAACTTTCCAGCAACACATTTCTTTCACTATCTTCAAATTAGAAACTTTGTTAAACAGAACCTGCCCAATATTTCTCACCTCCCACCTCCCTCTATGCTGGAAAAAATATGGATCAGTTTCAAGGGCTTAGACAGCATCTCTGCAATATACAAAACCATTTTACAGTCCCTGTCTTTCAAAGATCTAAGAGGACAATGGGAAAAGGATCTCTCACTCAGCATATCAGAAATCGAGCTCCATATGCGCAAAGCATACAATTATTCAACTCAAAATTATCACTCGCTTAAAATTGTCCAAAATGTTTCCAGGGCAAGATCCAACCCGCGAATGCTACAATCATATGTTTTGGGCCTGCACTAAATTAACATCATTCTGGATCAAAATTTTTAAATGCCTTTCAGACAGCTTTGGTGTCACAATCCCTCCTAACCCATTAACAGCTGTGTTTGGTGTTCTTCCAGATGGGCTTAATGTGGAGAAGGACAAACAAATTGTGATTGCCTTTACTACACTATTGGCACGCAGACTTATCTTGCTCAACTGGAAGAATCCTAACTCTCTCCTTTTAAGTCAGTGGGTAACTGATGTTATATACCTGTACTATTTGAAATTGGAAAAAAATCAAATTCTCATTTATAGGATCTGTGCAGAAGTTTTTCAAAACCAGGCAGGATCTGATCAATAACATTTTAGAACAAGCTTTTAAAGCACCGAGGAAGCAGATTCTCTCCCTATTCCTTTTTCTTCTCCATTCATTTATATTCACTTACTAATTCATCTATTTATTTATTTTTACTAGGTTTAAGTTTTATTCTGCTGCCCAAGCTCTCTTTCTCAGGGGTGAGGGTTGATTTGTTTTCAATCCTGTTCTTGTAAAATTGATCTATTTGTATGGAATGTTGTGTGATTTCAATAAAATCAGTAAAATTTAATAATAAAAAAGAAAATAATAATAATCTGTATGAACAGTTCCAGTCTGGTTTTTGTCCCCTTCACAGGACAGAAACGGTTCTTATAAAAATTACTAATGACCTCCTTATGGCAGCTGATTCTGGTTTAATTACTATTCTCATCCTCCTTGATCTGAGTGCAGCCTTTGACACTGTTTGTCACACTACTCTTCTCAATACAGGGTGGGCCATTTATATGGATACACCTTAATAAAATAGGAATGGTTGGTGATATTAACTTCCTGTTTGTGGCACATTAGTATAT
>JANRMT010062813.1:65263200-65303895 GCA_026402145.1 Polypterus bichir lapradei
ATATACTAATGTGCCACAAACAGGAAGTTAATATCACCAACCATTCCCGTTTTATTAAGGTGTATCCATATAAATGGCCCACCCTGTAGATTATCTTCGATTGGCATTACCCACACTCCACTAGATTGTTTCAGATCCTACCTCTCAGGCCGCACTCAGTTTGTTCAGCTTAAAACTTTCACATCCCAACAAACTGCTGTTACTTCAGGTGTGCCCACGGGACTCCCTCTTCCATTGTTATGCTGATGACACCCAGCTCTACCTCACTAGCAAACCTACTGTTTCCTTTCCACCCTCCTTGCTTTTTGATTGCATAGCAGAAATCAAATCCTGTTTTCTTCAAATTTTCTTAAGTTAAATAATAACAAAACTGAGATTCTCCTCATTGGTACAAAATCAACATTATCCAAAACTGATAATTTTTCATTTGTTATTGATATATCCTCTGTCTCCCCTTCCCCACAGGTTAAGAGTCTGGGTGTCATCCTTGATAGTACTTTATCCTTTCAGTCCCACATCAATAACATCTCCCGGTCTGCATATTTCCACTTGCGTAACATTAATCGCATTCGCCCCTACCTCAATCCCCTCGCCCCTACCTCAATCCCCACACCCCTGCTATCGTTCTTCATAGCCTTGTCACTTCTTGTCTGGATTATTGCAATTCCCTTTTCTTTGGTCTTTCTTGCAAATCTCTTTATAAGCTTCAACTGGTCCAGAATTCAGCTGCCTGCATCATTACTAGAACCCCCTCTATTCACCATATCACTCCCATTTTGCAGCAGCGTCACTGGCTTCCAGTTAAGTTCCGCATTCAATTTAAAATTCTTCTGTTAAATTTTAAGGCTATCCACAACCTTGCCCCTCCATATCTGTCTGATCTCCTCCATGTTACCATTTCCTCCCATATCTTTAGATCCTCTTCCTCCATCCACTTGACTGTCCCCTTTGTCCATCTTACCACTATGGGGAGCAGAGCATTCAGTTCAAGCTCGGTGTCCTTGAGTGTTTAGAAAGGCACCTACAAATAAATAAAATGTATTATTATTATTATTATTATTATTATTATTATTCCAAGAGCTAAACTCAAAATAAGTGGTGAGGCTGCCTTCTGCTGTTATGCACCTAAAATCTGGAATAGCTTACTAATAGGAATTTGCCAGGCTAATACAGTGGAGCACTTTAAAACACTGCTAAAAACATTATTACTTTAACATGGCTTTATCATAGCTTCATTTTAGTTTAATCCTGATGCTTTGTATATTCAATTAATTATCATTATCATTCATGGTGGCTCCAAAATCCATACTAACCCCTACTTTCTCTGCAGTTCTTTTTCCAGTTTTCTGTGGTGGCGACCTGCGCCACCACCACCTGATCAAGATGCCGTGATGTCCCTACATTGATGGATTGAAGGCCAGAAGTCCACATGACTGTCATCATCAAGTTCTTCCATGTGAACCCTGAATACAATGAGGACTGATTGAGGTCATTTATGTTAAGTAGAATGCCTAGAGGGGTCTGGGAGGTCTCATGGCCTAGGAACCCCTGCAGATTTTATTTTGTTCTCCAGCTGTCTGGAGTTTTTTTTTTTTTTGTTTTTTCTGTCCTCCCTGGTCATCTGGCTTTACTTTTATTCTATGTTAATTAGTGTTCCCTAATTTTAATTCTTATTTATTTTGTCTTTTTTTCTCTTTCTTCATCATGTAAAGCACTTTGAGATACATTATTTGTATGAAAATGTGCTATATAAATAAAATGTTGTTGTAGAAGATTTTTATTAAGTAAATACAGAAATGCCTGTGCAAAGCATCACCATAAAAACTTCAACACAATATAAAAAGGACACCCCCACCCCCAACCGGTGCACCCCTTCCAGTGTCCTTTTATTCTTTAGTTGGACTTTATTTCAGTACTTTGGTAGACAGAATTAATGTTGTAATGAACTTGCGGAATGCCAATACAGGCATCTTTTCTTCACTTCTCATTGCAACTAGTAAAACAGTATGCAAGAAGGCAAATTATATGGTATTTATGTGGGACCACCTCTGTCTGTGGCCACTTTGGTGTTCCTTTATTTACATACCACCAGAGCCAAGTGGAAAGTTGTCATCCTTGCAAATAATCAAGACTGCAAACTGTAGAGAAAAATGTTTAGAATGGTCCCTAAATATACTTTATGTATGAACAACCACAGTTTGCCATTTTTCTACTTGTCTTCTAGACCACCATAAATCAGACAAGCTGTTACACCTTGCCAGTTGCATCAAAGCACTTCATTAGGGATAAGTTTGAGGCCAGGAGCCTTTAGTTAAAGGGATTTCCTTCAAAGATGGGTAAGCAGAGTAGATTACAAGAAGACACAAAATTGGCAATTCTTGTCCCTGGCATAACAGAAGCATTTCTTGGTTCCCTTAAGCCATTTTATGTTTTTCTGCAAAGCTGCCTTTTCACTTCAGGTTAAATGGAAGAAATAGGATCCTACATACGAGGTGTGGCAGAAAAGTAATGAGACTGGCAACACTGCAAGCGATCTGGCAACGCTGCGCTGTTGTCCTTGATAGAGCACGTGTATCAGTACCCTCCCATAGCTCAGTGCGAGTTTCAACTCCTTCCGTTAACTACGTGATTTTTGTGACTGCTATTAGCGAAGTTGTGTTTTTGGTTGTGCGTCACGCAAAATGGAACAGCGGAATTTGGAGCAACGTTGTGCCAATAAATTTTGTGTTAAGCTTGGAGAATCGGCAAGTGTGACGTTTGAAAAGTTAAAACAGGCCTATGGGGAACATTCTTTATCCCAAGCTCAAGTTTTTCAGGGAGGCCTTCAACTTCGAAAACCAATGAAAACACCGAAAGTGTGAACACTCTTGTGAGATCAGACCGTCGTTTAACATTAAGAATGTTGAGTGAACAATTAATTTTGAACAGATTTACCGTTCATCAGATTTTGGCTGAACATTTGCACATGCGAAAGGTCTGTGCCAAAATGGTGCAGAAAAACCTCACAATTGAGCAGAAGGACAGTCGAAAAAACGCATTCCTGTGGTTCCCCAGCCCCCTTATTCACCTGACCTCAGTCCGTGTGACTTTTTCCTTTTTCCTAAACTGAAAAATGTCCTCAAAGGACGTCATTTCGGGATTTTAGAAAACATCCAAAAGAGTGTAACGGACATGCTGAAGACCATACCGGTTGAAGACTTCCAGCGCTGCTACCAACAGTGGGAACAACGTCTCCATCGGTGTGTAGCTGCCCAAGGGAACTACTTTGAAGGGAATAACATTGATGTTTGAAAAAAATAAAAACTTTGGTAAATAAAAAAATCAGTCTCATTACTTTTCTGCCACACCTCGTATATGGCTTTTAATGCTTAATTGATTTAAAAACTTGACATTGATCTTGCCCATTAAACAAGTTTTGGTGGGATTTGGCAAATTAGGTTAGCAATACTAATAATTAATTTTGAATTTCCTTGAAAGTGACTCGACTCATTTCTCATTTAGTTCTCCATATTTCAACCATTAAGATTTTGCATAAGAAGAACGGATCTGAATGAATATCAAGGTAGTCCAATTGTTAGTAGTGCTCTTCAGAACCACATAGATTTAATTCGGGTGATTACTCCCACATATAAAAGGTGTGCATGTTGGTTTCGTTGGTGTCTCTAAATTGGCATAGTATGACCTTGTGCCTATAAAGTCATTGTGCAGCCCACCAATGACACAGCTGGATGTGTATTCAATATAGTACTGCTTCAAATTCAAGTGTAGAAAAGTTCCCACCAACAGGGGGCAGCATGATGTTATGTATGTCTTTAATTGCTGCAGAAGGTCAGCAGGTTATCAGTGAGAGCTTGTCCAACTAAGATGGATCGTTTTGTGATAAAACCAAAACAGCCTGAAAAAGACCAAAGTACAACAGCACAAGTAGAATCATGTCAAACACAAGACATTGAAGGACAGGACGAAGATGGGCACACAAATAAGGGAAAACCAGTTTGCAAAACAAGAAAGGTTAATGCCAAAGAAAACAAAATCAGAAAGTTTCAGGAACAGTGGACAGATTAGTTTTTTCTTTGTGGAAAACAGCTCAATTTGTCCTCTGCCTATTGTGCAATAAGACATGCCCTGTATTAAAACACTGACATTTGGAACAGCATTTTCTTACTATCTGTGCCAACATCAATGATAAATTTCCCCCTGGCAGCCGTCTGAGATGGAACAAAATTAAGCAAATTACCTCTGAAATTAAAGAGCAACAAACACTTATTGCATGGGCTTTGGCAAAACACAGAAAAGCATTTACAGATGTTGATACAGAGAAGGAGTGTTATTTGTTATCTATAGAAATAATGTATGCTGATTTCAGTAAGAGAGATGCCCATCTAAAACAAATAAAAGTGCTGCAGTTATCAAATACTGTACACTATAAGAAGGCAGATTGAAGACACTGGCAAAGATGTCACTAAGCAGCTAAAAGATGACACAGCATTGAAGACATTGGCAAAGATGTCACTAAGCAGCTAAGAGATGAGCCATCAGCTGCTACACTATGTATTTCAGCCTGGCCGTGGATGAAAGCAGGGACATTTGTGACACTACTCAATTATGCATCTGGGTACACTTCCCTAAACATAACTCTTTTTGTGAACAACTGTTTTGTTTACTGCCAATGCAAGGCCAAACCAGAGGAAGAGACATCTTAAATGCACTTCATAACTTTTTTGAAGAGAACAATCTAAAGTGGTCAAATCTCACATCTGTGTGCACTTGATGGTATTCAAAGTATGTTAGTAAAAGAAGAGGTGCTCATTGAGCTGATTAGGAAAAGTAACAATGTTCCTAATTTTGACGCTTTCTAGTGCACTATACACCTGAAGAACTCTGAACTTAAGGAGGTGATGAGAAGGTGGTTTAGATTCTCAGCTTCATCCTTGCCAGACTGCTGAATCACCACCAGTTCCAAAAACTGCTACAGGAGAATGGGACGGAATACAGTGGCTTGGACATACATAATATGGTGCGCTGGATATCTCGAGGCAGAGTGCTGGAGCAATTTATGCCACAAATCTATAAATTCCTGTCAAGCAAAGGCAGGGATGAGCCAGACATTATGGATGATGAAGATGGCCTATTTGACAGACAGACATCACCGCCAACTGAACCCATTTAATGTCCAACTTGAGATAAGTGGGAAACATCCAGGTAAATATAATTTAAATAAAAAATGAAATAATCAAATTTATTTACAGTAAGAATTTTTTTACTCATTTTATTGGCTCTATTTTGTACATCCATGTACATGTATATATTAGGGCGGGCCAAAGTTAACGCGTTGTTATCGCATTAACACAGACAATTATTTTATCGCGCATTAACTCAATGTTTGTTATTATTATTATTATTTTGAAAGCCTCAGTCTCGCTAGCGATCGATAGAGATCAGTGATCTTCTTATCACAGCACGTTTTGATACGCTTGTGCTAGAAGTAAAGTTAGCTCTGTTGATTTGACCTCAATTCCCTGCACGTGCATGAGTAGCGAAGAGCAAACAGCTTCTAAAATGGCATGTGGAGAGATACCAAAGTGAATGCTCAAAGCAAAATAATTTGTGGATGACTTTTTTTGTATTATCACTGAATCGGATTTGTCAGACTCTAATTTTGATGCAAGTGATCTGGAGATGTAGATCAAAAACAAAAGTGAGGTACCACCATCAGTTGTTTGGTCCCCAGCTGATCATGATGCTGATCACATTCATGTAGATGATGACCTATGGCAATGTTCGCCTGGGAGGACAGACACTTACGTTAACAGGAGGTACAAACCATATTGTGTCTCACTGCAATTGCCACCTTCGCACACCTGTCTCACAAAGACAGCCAGGTAGCCAGCCCACCATGCATTCCTGCTGGGCATCGAGCCGCCGCAGACTGCAAACAGGCGCTGACAGCAGGCACAACAGGCAGCAACAAACGTTTTATGTTGAATTATGGGTGAAAGCATTGCTTTGTGCGCTTTTCAGAAAACAGAGTTTTTGGGAAAAAATATTAGCCCTCAAAGAGCTGCTACTGAATCTAGACTGCTTATGCTGCTCCCTGATAAAAGAAAATGTTTCTGCTGGTATCTGTTCAGATAAGAAAGAAAACAGATTTAGAAATGTTAACTTTCTGTTGCTCGGAAGGTGCCTGTTATAATGTTATGATCGTGGCTCTGGACTCTGAGAGTAACTTGTTTTTCTAAAACAAACTAGATAAAACGTTAATGCCCTGTCAGTGGCAAATAGCTTTGGTTTTATATTTGATTTAATTATATTAATGTTTAAGTTGAGATTTACAAGATATATTTTAACTGCTACTATGTAAAGAGAACACCGCTGTTAAAAGGCACCTTATTTGTTTAAAGTTTTTGCAAACCAAATACGTGCAATACACTACTTTTCAGTTCATTATTGAATTTTGCACATAACAATGTGATTGTTATGATTGTCTGAGACTAATCACGATTAAAAATTTTAATTACTCCCCAGCACTAATATATATATATATATATATATATATATATATATATATACATATATAAATATAAAAAATTACATTTTTCATTTTATTTTGCTTGATATATAAGTTCTATATAAGAATTATTTGATTGATTTTGTTTCTCCTTCTGTGTAGAATATGCTACATGTTGTCACAGCTTTCCAAAATTCAGTCAACACTCTGTTCATCCCTGATCAACAGTTCTTTCATTTTCTAGAATGTTCTATAGGAATATGAATCAAGATTCAAAGATTTGCATGTCTACAAAACTTTTTTTTTTACTTCTTTGAGAACCCTTTCCAAACGTGAGTATCATTTCTTATGCTAATCATCACGTCTCACTTTTTGGAGCCTGCTGCCACTGAATGTGAAATAATAAAGTGGCAGACCCCTGAGATCCTCAAAACAGAGTTTAGAGCATTTGTACAATACTTCTGGGAGATGGTCTCTGGCACAGAATACCCTGCTGTGAAGCAATGCGTGCAGAAAGTGACGTCCTTTTTTGTGATAACCTATACACGTGAATCAATCTTTTCCACATTGAATTTTGTGAAATGAAAACATGAGCAGATCTGGATTGTTTTAGATGGACTGCTTGGCCAAGTACAAGTATTGCATGTCATCCAACAAAAGAAATACTTTAAAAAAACAAACTATTAGTTTTTAAAAGGTAGAAAGGCAGGGTTATCACAGGTAGAAGTAGAAGAAAAAGTGAAATCTTTTGGGGAAAAAGTTAAAAGTTCTGCAGTTCTTCTGTTTCTGTTTTGCCCAGAAATTTGAATGTATTTTTATAATCTAAAAAACAGTGTTGTTAGGATGTTTTTGCTGTATGAAGCACTACTAAATTGTTGAATGAACTGACTAAACAGATTAAATATAACTCAAGGATAAATAATCATGCTTACCACCTTTGAAGGCAGCTCTCAGTGTGCCCCTTACACCTTTACTCCTCCTTGTGAGTTCACAGTCACACTTCATCTTTCGATCACATCACAAAAGCCAAATTGAACAATCACATCAAAGTCAAACTAACCAATGACACCAAAGCCAAACTGACCAATCAGATTGCTTTTAGGGAACGATCACACATACATACACGCACACACACAGACCTTAGCGTTTTTTTTTATATAGTAGATATTTAATAGATTGTTTTAAGCTTTTTCAAAATGTCCAAGTATTATTTCATATGTTTCATAGTTAAACAAATAAACAGGGTTGCAACCTATTTTTTCATTGAATATTCAGATAAATACACTGAAATATATTTTCTTTAGTTAGTTTTATTTGAAATGTTGTAAGATACATGATTTTCCTTCTTTGGAAATTTAGAAACTTAATCTGTAGCACATATTTTCATTCTTTTGTAACTATGTTATTAACCATTATTTCTAATTAAAATATCATACAATGATACATTATATGTCAGTTTGTTGTGACCCCACTGATGATCAAGAACTGTCATTATAACTCACCGCGAAAGAATAGCAACTACCGCGACCTTGTTGGCCTGAATGTGCTTGGGATTTGTTGTTGTCCTGTCTTTCACCTGATTCTGGTAGGACAGACCCTAACCTCATGTGGACAGGTAATAGAAAATTCACATTTAAAATTAATATTCATTAGTCCATTGTTGCATCCATCCTTTTTAGAAAGTACAATCAGGTGATGTCTAGGGTGGAAAACAAACTCAAGTCTTTCCCAAAGACAGCAACAAAAATAGCATTTGAATGGTCACCCTAATGGGCAATTGTGTTCTGAAACAACAGTGACTACATTTTGCAGCAGCTGAGTTTACTTGAGCTGTTGATTTCTGTTGATGCACAGAAACGTGTGTGTTTAGTATATTATATAAATAGCAAAATACCCGCGCTTCGCAGCGGAGAAGTAGTGTGTTAAAGAAGTAATGAAAAAGAAAAGGAATCATTTTAAAAATAACGTAACATGATTGTCAATATAATTGTTTTGTCACTGTTATGAGTTTTTCTGTCATATATATGACGATGGTGCCTCAGTTTCCTGGGAGATGGAGTTCTCCACAACCCTGTGGGGAGCTGCATGGAGCCAGGAACCCACCTGGACATCTCTGCAGCCCCACCCGGAGGTGCAATTAGCCACAGGTAATCAAGCACCTGGAGCACTTCCGGGTGGGCCAGCATCCACCACTCAGGAGCCAGAATCAGGAGGAAGAGGACGAGGTTGCCTGAAAAGAGTGGTGGTGCCAAGGTGGAGAGAAAAGAGTGTTTGTGCTGTATTAAGTGCTTATGGGACTGTGTTGTGGCTGGAGGGATTACGGGGAAGACGTGCCCTCCAGCTGAAGAAAAATAAAAAGACTGTTTATTTTACACATGCCTCTGCATAAGTCTGTGCCGGGTCAGGTGCTATATAGCGCCTTTCACAATATATACATATACATACATATCTACATATATACATATACACATATATATATACACATACATCCACATATATATATACATATATATACATATCTACATATATACACACATACATATACATACACATACATATATATATATATATATATATATGTATGTGTGTGTGTGTATATCTATACTAATAAAAGGCAAAGCCCTCACTCACTCACTGACTGACTGACTGACTGACTGACTGACTGACTGACTCATCACTAATTCTCCAACTTCCCGTGCAGGTAGATGGCTGAAATTTGGCAGGCTCATTCCTTACAGCTTACTTACAAAAGTTAAGCAGGTTTCATTTCGAAATTCTACACGTAACGGTCATAACGATCAACAACGTCCGCCATATTGAACTTTCTTATTCATGGCCCCATCTTCACGAAATTTGGTAGGCAGCTTCCCTGCGCTAACCGAAACCAATGTACGTACTTATTTCGGTGGTATGACGCCACTGTCAGCTGCCATATTGAATTTTCCAACATCACTAATTCTCCAACTTCCCGTATAGGTAGAAGGCTGAAATTTGGCAGGCTCATTCCTTACAGCTTACTTACAAAAGTTAAGCAGGTTTCATTTCGAAATTCTACGCATAACGGTCAACAACGTCCGCCATGTTGAACTTTCTTATTTACGGCCCCATCTTCACGAAATTTGGTAGGTGGCTTCCCTGAGCTAACCAAAACCAATGTACGTACTTATTTCGGTGGTATGACGCCACTGTCAGCCACCATATTGAATTTTCCAACATCACTAATTCTCCAACTTCCCGTATAGGTAGAAGGCTGAAATTTGGCAGGCTCATTCCTTACAGCTTACTTACAAAAGTTAAGCAGGTTTCATTTCGAAATTCTACGCGTAACGGTCATAACGTTCAACAACGTCCGCCATGTTGAACTTTCTTATTTATGGCCCCATCTTCTCGAAATTTGGTAGGCGGCTTCCCTGCACTAACCGAAACCAATGTACGTACTTATTTCAGTGGTATGATGCCACTGTCGGCCGCCATATTGAACTTTTCAACAGTCTTTGTTACTTATGGGCCCATCTTCAAGAAATTTGGTACACGGGTTCCCAACGCTAACTGAATCCTACTTACGTACATATATACGTCCATAGCCTGCAGTTTGGTCACCATGTGAGGCGGCGTTGGGTCCCCCATCCCAACGCCTCCCACGTTGTTGGCTGCCTGCCTATATAAGGCCGTCCATCGCTCCAGTCTCTACATTCCCTTCCTTGCTTCGCCACGGGATTCACGTCTCCCTGCTGATAACTACAGCCTTTTTGTTTAATCCACGGCTACTCCGCTGTTTTATTGTTTGTTTATTACAATTATAGTTATTGTATAGGTATTTTACACTTACTTTACGTTACTCAGGTACCCATTTCCTTCATCATTCCAACCGTATCCCCATTACCATGTCTATCGAGGTGATCCCCATCGATCAAAGAACTGTCACTTACCGAGTGGTTTCCATGCCCGGTAGATGGCGCCTGCCTTTTCCATTCTCTTTGTTACATATTGCACGGCCATATCAGGCTCACTCTTGATATCCGGAGGAACATTGTGTCTTATGTATTGAATGACTGGGACAGGTTCAAGGTGTGGACTGATGACGGTACAGGAGATAATTATACTACACAGGAGCACTATAAGAGTGAAATGCTTAAGCCCTTCACCTATGGTTCTGCATGTGAGTTGATGGCTGCCGCTGAATTGTTCGGTTGTCGCTTTCAAGTGTACCGAAATGGCCAAATATTTTACACCTTTCGATAACTGCCAATGCCTCTTAAACATCTTAGATTCACAGGTGACGATTTGAGTAGTGGACACTTTGATGTCTATGAATGTTTAAACTCTTAAAAGCTGGATGTGAAGTTATCGATGAAACCGGTTGTATACTTACAACGCTTGACAGATGCCGAATGTCACTTCAACACAAGTCCTACAAATACTGTCGTAATTGAAACAAACCAAGAAACACAAACCGATTATGACAGCAGCCATCCAAGCTGTGAGATTTGAAACAAGATTACTTTTCACATGGCCAACTGTACGTTGCATGCTCAAGAGTAGGCTCAGCGCACAGCTTGGTCATATTACAGCCGGAGGGCCGAACTCACAATGTGGTATACAAAGAGATCCTTAACAAATAATTATTGGTATATTTTCCCTCTGTTTAAAAAGGTTACATTTTCTTCTTAATAAAAATTTTAATGCAGTACTTCGCCGCTGCGAAGCGTGGGTATTTTGCTAGTATATATATATGTGTATACACATACATACATATACACACACATACATATATATATATATATATATACATACACACACACATATATAAACATATATATACATATACACATACATCCACATATATACATATATATATACATATCTACATATATATGTGTGTATATATATACAGTATATATATATGTATATGTGTGTGTGTGTATATATATATATATATGTGTATGTGTGCGTGTGTATATATATATATATATATAGAAATATAAAGAGTATGCGACACGTGTTTCACCCTAATTCTGGGCTCATCAGGCGTACACACTCACTACACCCCCTCTCGGGAATCGAACCTCGGACGTCAGCGCTAGAGGCAAAGCCTCTTGTGTTGCGCCACAGCGTGTGGTTCGTTTATTTGACAGTATGTAGATCGGGGTAATTACATTCAAGGCATTCGTAGTCTGAATCACAATCTGACTGTATGGGTGGTTACCTACCAGGTAACGCTTGTGGTTGTTCAGCAAGTCAGCTAACATCTGCCATGGTGCCCTCTTTCAGTTGCGAGAAGCAGATCATAGAATGGTTGAAATAGTTTTACTGTATATATATATAGCAAAATACCCGCGCTTCGCAGCGCAGAAGTAGTGTGTTAAAGAAGTTATGAAAAAGAAATGGGAATATTTAAAAAATAACGTAACATGATTGTCAATGTAACTGTTTTGTGACTGTTATGAGTGTTGCTGTCATTAAGGATTTGAATATCATTATTTCTTTCAATCAGGTTCGTATTTGGAGGATGTGTTGTGTTCAAGTTACATTCCGTGTTTGTCAACCGTTGTAAAGATAACAGGTTTCATTCATCGATTCCTTTCTTACTGCATCAATAAACAGCTCGTCGTCCTCTTTACTTGAGACATCACACACTGCATGCACGGGTTTTTTTTACACTGTCTTCCTTTAGCTGGACATTAACTTTTTCCACCTTGTGCTTTGTTTCCGCAGTAGCTGCACTTATGAATATGCTTGTATGCGTCACTCGCTTCATATTCTTTTGCTGCCTTCTCAATTGTGTAATGCGTTGTTTGTTCAGCGCTTTTTGGAGCTGTTGCTTTTTGTCTGCATACTGCGTACACAGTCAGTTCATGTGAGCCGCTCGGAGTACATGCATCGAAGGTTCTCAGCTGTGCTTGTGCTATCTCATGCGATGTTGCGATGTTAGCTCAGACCTGGCAATGCGTCTTCTCATTAAATTTAAAGTTAAGCTTTACACCTTTCTTTCCTATTTGTTTGCATAAGCACAGTCCTTCACCAGCAAGTTTAACTCCGTTAGAGCAATTTTAACTCCGTTACAAAGTGATCCAAAGTCTCGTTTATACCCCACGTCTTCTCATTAAACTTGTATCTCGCGAATATCGTATTTGCCGTAGGCATGACAAATGCCAGCGGCAGCGTGTCTATAAACTTAATTTAAACTTACGGTGTATACCGTGCTTTGTTTCTGCAGTAGCTGCACTTATGAATATGCTTGTATGCGTCACTCGCTTCATATTCTTTTGCTGCCTTCTCAATTGTGTAATGTGTTTTTTGTTCAGCGCTCTTTGGAGCTCTTCCTTGTTCTCTGCGTACTGCGTTCACAGTCAGTTCATGTGAGCCACTCGGAGTACATGCATCAAAGGTTCTCAGCTGTGCTTGTGCTATCTCATGCGATGTCCTCTGCTTTATTTAATGTTAGCTAAGACCCGGCACTTAAAAGTTTCTCTCGCAGTTTCGCTGAGTTTATGCCAAACACCACCCAGACCATCTCATCTTCGTCAGCATAAGCACAGTCCTTTACCCGCAAATATTTAGCGGCAGAGTGTTTCTATTGGATTGCCGCTGATGGACGGCCTTATATGGGCAGGAACTCAATTACATGGGAGGCGTGACGATGAGGGACACAACTCCGCCTCACACGGCGACCGAGCTGCAGGCTATGACCGGTATATATGTACATAAGTAGGTTCCAGTTATGACCGCTACGCGTAGAATTTCAAAATGAAACCTGCCTAACTTTTGTAAGTAAGCTGTAAGGAATGAGCCTGCCAAATTTCAGCCTTCTACCTACACGGGAAGTTGAAGAATTAGTGATAAATCAGTCAGTAGTGAGTGAGTCAGTCAGTCAGTCAGTCAGTCAGTGAGGGCTTTGCCTTTTATTAGTATAGATTTGGGTTTATAAGCTGGAATTATCTGTTCATGTGAATAACGTAAACTCTGCAGATCCACGATGGTTTGCCCACTGATGCCAAATTGAAACCTTTTACAGTCTTTATTTGTAAACAAGTAGATATTATAGGGGTCACAAAGGTGGGACTTTAATCAGATGCAGTGGTACTTTACTTTACTGAACCTTTACTGAATATTCATCACTACCTAAATGTATTAGACATATTTTAGGAATTTCTTAACATTTATAGGTTTAAAGAGTAAGCTTAATAACAACATGGGGCGGAGTGGTGGCTCTGAGGCTAAGGATCTGTGCTGGTATCCAGAAGGTTGCCAGTTTGAATCCCCGTCACTGTCAAAAGAGATCTTACTCTGCTGGGCCCTTGAGCAAGACCCTTAACCTGTAATTGCTCCAGAGCCGCTGTACAATGGCTGACCCTGCGCTCTGACCCCAAGGGGTATGCGAAAACTAAAAAATTCCGAATACAAGAAATTGTATAAGGTGAAATAAAGAACAAAAAATAAAAAAAATAAAAATATTACTGCCAATCAACACCCATGCACTTTTGCTGGAATCCAGACAGTTTTTTCTGACTGCTTTTGAAAATCCTTTTAATCACAAAATATGTGAAATTCAGCTTAAATGTATTTGTAATGTTTTCTGCTTAAATTTGTTTATAACAAATGCAATGTGGCCAAGAGATAAGAAAATACATATTACAAAGATCTACAACCCCAAATCAGAAAAAGTTGGGACAGTGTGGAAAATGTGAATAAAAAAATAAAAAAGCAAGTTATAAATTCTCCTCAAATTCTATTTCATTGCAGACAGTATGAACACAAAATAATTCATGTTTTTTTTTTGTCAACATCATTTGATTTGTAAATAAATATCCATTCTTGCCATTCAGGCTTGCAACACATTTGAAAAAAAGTTGGGACAATACAGCATTTACCACTTTGTACAATTCTAATGTTTTTTAACAACACTTAAAAGACGTTTAGGCATTGAAGAAATCAAGTGACTAAGTGTTGCAGGTGTTAGTTTTTCCCATTCTTCCTGCAAACAATGTTTTAGGTGCGCAACAGTACGGGGTCTTCATTGACGGATTTTTCGTTTCAAAATGCGGCAAACATTCTCTATAGGAGACAAATCAGGGCTGCAGGCAGGCCAGTCAAGCACCCACACCCTCTTCTTACGCAGCCATGCCTTTGTTATACGTGCAGTATGTGGTTTGGCATTGTCTTGCTGAAATAAGCATTGGCGTCCCTGGAAAAGACGTCGTCTTGAAGGCAGCATTTGTTCCTCCAAAAATGAGATATACTTCTCAGCATTGATGGTGCCATCGCAGAAGTGCAAGTTACCTTTGCCGAAGGCACTGACACAACCCCATACCATGACAGACCCTGGCTTTTGGACTTGTATCTGGTAACAGTCTGGATGGTCCTTTTCCTCTTTGGTCTGCAGCACACGGCGTCCATTTCTTCCAAAAAAGATGTGAAAAACCGATTCGTCTGGCCACAATACACGTTTCCACTGCACAATGGACCATCCCAGATGCCTCCGAGCCCAGAGAAGTCGACGGCGCTTCTGGACACTATTTATTTAGGGCTTCCTTTTGGCACAGTACAGTTTTAGCTGGCATTTCCTAATGTAACTACGTACTGTAGTGCTTGAGAGTGACTTCCTGAAGTAGTCCTGAGCCCAGGCAGTTATATCATTTATTGATGAATGACGGTTTTTAATACAGTGCCGTCTGAGGGCTCGGAGATCACGGCCATTCAGTTTAGGCTTGTGCCCTTGGCCTTTGCGCACGGTAATTTCTCCAGATTCCCTGATTCTTTTCACTATGTTATGCACTGTAGAGGGAGAAATGCCCAAATCTCTTCCTATCTGTCTTTGAGAAACGTTTTTCTTCATCATTTCAAAGATTTTTGCCCACACTTGGTGGCAAACTGGCGATCCTCTGCCCATCTTTGCTCCCTCATCCAAACTTTTTTTGGAATGTGTTGCAAGCCTGAATGGCAAGAATGGATGTTTATTTACAAATCAAATGATGTTGACCAAAAAAAAAAAAGAATTATCTTGTGTTCATACTGTCTGCAATGAAATAAAAGTTAAGGGAAATTTGTAAATTACTGCTTTATTTTTTTATTCACATTTTCCACACTGTCCCAACTTTTTCTGATTTGGGGTTGTAAATCAGAGGAGAACTTGGCACAATCTAACTTCCAATTCTACTATTGAGCTGCAGATATACATATACTAAGACTGAAGAGAACCTAAAGGAAATTAAATGGTATCAACTTGAATAGGGTGGATCAAAACTTACAAAAAGTATGGCACTATCAGTGTAGTCAAATGCACCACTATATAATAATATTTTCTAACCATTCTTAACATGCAAAGCTTTAAATACATGGAGTACTGTTGGCACTGGGAAGCTTAGAGATTTCTGTTTTGACAATATATTTTCATCATTTGTACATCTACATCTTCAATTTAATCTTCAAGCAGACAATTTCATTTATCATATGGAAGATATAAGCAGTAGGTCTTTTCTTTAGCACACCCTTATGAAGGAATATTTGGACAAAATTAAATAGATAGATAGTGCTGGACCTGGCCGGGACTCCTATATAGTGGAAGTACTTGTTGACAGAGCATATTCAGGACATTACCTCCCCTGGAACACTAGAGGGCAGTCCTACTGGGTTTCATGGGTGCCGTCAGGGAACATTGCAGGAATGACTGAGCTCTGTGTGGCAGCACTCTGTGTGGCACACCTGGAAGTGCTGCCTGAAGAAGGTCGACAAGCACTTCCATGTGCCCTATAAAAGGAGTGAGCTCCAGGAGCCATAGTTGGGAGGAGGTGAACAAACTTTGCTGGAGGAGGAGTGGAATGAGAGACATGATAGATAAAGAAAGAAAGAAAGAAAGAAAGAAATGTGTTGTGTGTAGTGTACTGTTTTTGAACTGTGCTGTACAGGTGGGAAACGGGGGGAAGGAATTTCCCATATGGAAAAAGAAAAAAAATAAGGACTTGTGGACTGTGTCTGTCTGTGTTGGGTTTGGCTGGCAGGAGTGTCCTCTGCATGCACAATAGATAGATAGATAAATAGATAGATACCTTGTAAAAAGTGACAAAAAATAATAAAAACATAATGATATTGGAGCAGAAATAAATACATATGCAATGGAATATATCTTGCAAAGTACATGCACTTAGTTGTAACTGCATGCATCTGTAGCAAGTATAAGTAGAAGAAAAGGTTGGCCAGCATTTCTACACAAAGCAGCTGCTTTAATTCAAAAAGTCCTGAATTCATTATCCACTCAGGAGTCTTCATCTGACATGTGGTGTCTGCCTATAAATGCACCACTTGATAGCCAAAGATTTGTGCAACGATTCACCTATCAACACACAATACTTGCTAGGGTCTGTCAATGCCACTTTGGAAATGACAAGCTTCATTTCAAGGTATATTTCATGCTGCATGTGGTATCACTGAAATAAATACAGAAAGAAATAATAAATAAGTACATAAATAAATAAGGAATACAAATATATTTCATTACATATTTAATTATTTATGCTCACAAATCTTTGTGCTTTAAATTGTTTATTGCCACATTTCCCAGTACATTTCTATTTCTGCATTTATTCATTATCACCAAAATATTCCTCTATAATCACTTTCAAAAAGTTCCTCCTTACATGAAGCGTGGGCAGCATTGGGAAACTGATCGGTCAAAATCACAAAGACTGAAAGTCAGCCTTTGACAAGATACACATCTCATCAATCTGTGCAAAGCATAGTGCAATTCGAAAAATAAAGTACACAATAGGCAGTTCTGTCAACTTAGGCTATCTAAAACATCCACAGACCAAGACCATAATTGTGAGCAGGGTCATCAGATACCTTGCACACTCGGTCACATGTTTTGGGACTTTTCCATATTCAGATCGTATTGGGGAATTATACTTTGACTACCTGTCAGACAATACTGGAGCTATTATTACTCCAGAAGCACATAAAGTTGTATTTGGACTAAGTCCAGATGGGATATTATTGCATAGTGAAAATATTGTTGTGAAATTCTTACACTACATTGCTTGCTCATCGCCTCATCTTACTCAGCTGGAAAAATCCCAATCCACCCATTATAAGACAGTGGGAAAGGAATGTCATATTCTGTTTAAAATTAGAAAAATCTAATTTTCCATATGAGAAAAACCATCTTCAAAATATGTCAAGGAGTTATTAATGTTTTCCTTAAGTAAGTAAGCTGGGCCTCTATTAACCCTTTAGCTACTTCAGTATCTTTTATGAAAACCCAATGGGCTATCCAAATTCTACAGATGGGTCACAGATTAATCTGATATGATTAACACTTATTGTATGCTCAATTGTTCTGTATTATAGTATTATAGTTAGTGTAATGCATTCTTATGAATCTAACAATGGTGAAAAAAATATATGTTCAGCTCTATAATATGTTATTTCTCTAATTTCATTCTTATGACATCATTACTTAAAAAATTAAAACAAATTTTTTTTTTTTCAGACTAATTTTTTCTTCTATGTATACATTCTCAAATGTTCATCAGTATTCATTTAACATAGTTGATCTATTATATGGCTTAATAGAGAAATTATTGGTGTTGCTATCTCAAGCTCAAAGTATCCACGTTCAGTTCCTGGCTTGGTTACTGCCTCTATATCATTTACAAGTTCTTTGTTTAAATGTGTGGATTTTCTCAGGCAATTGAGAAAACTGTGTAGGTGGTCACAGCCAGTTTCCTGCCACATCCCAAAGAAATATTTGTTACATTAATTTGTACAGTTTAAGTTATGCTGTATGTTTGGCAAAGGATTACACAGAGACTAAATCTAATTATTGCTCTGGAAATTTTATTTTATTTCCATAAGTAGTAAAGACTTTTCTGGTTTGCTAGATTTCTAATTGCTTGATACACAGGCCACAGCCACCTGCTTCACTAGCTTAAGACAACTAAAGGTCTGTATAGGTCTGTTTGTGACTTTCTTAAAAAATATGAGAAAAAGAAGTGGAATTTACAAAAAAATTGCAGCCTCTTGGCTCTATTTTAATATACAGGACAGTTTCCTTCTGCCAAAACATTTTTTTCTGCTTCCTGAGTTTCTTCTGGTAGTTACGCTGAAGGTGGTGACAATGTACATATCTATAATATAATAATTTTAAACCTGTTTAATTCAGTTCTAAGTAACAGGAGAACCCTGTTTTGGCCACATCAGACTCAAGATAGGGGCAAGCTCTGAATAGTGTGCCAGTCCATCACAGTGCCTACTCTCACACACACTCATATAGGGGCCAGTTCAGAGTCACTGATTAACCTATCCCAGATATCTTTGGGGATTAGGCAAAAAAAAAACAAAGAAATTGAGGAATTGGGGGAAAACTCCCACAGATTTAGAAAGATCTTGGGTGAAGGATTTAAACATAAGACAGCAGTGCTAACCCACTAAATAATATATGTGTATTTATATAAATATATAGATATGTTTATGTTACCAAGTGTTATGGACTTCCTTGTCGGCAAGGAGTTACCAGAGAGAAGAAGATAACAAGACAGGGAAAGGCCGAAAGAAGAAGAGAAAGACAGGCAGTGAATCTTACACCGATGTGAGGATTTAGGTTGACATATCACTGTGGAGTGATAGGTCCTGAGAAAAAATATGTTCCATATACAGTATATATATATATATATGTATATTTATTATGAGGTTTTTGAGACCCTGAAACTCCCCTAGCTATGCAGTGTGCTAAAACTCTATCAGCGCAGATAAAGATTGCTTGTCCGTCGCCGAGGCAAAAGCAGGTTTGCAGCCTCACCCCAAAATATTCTTTGTAAAATTTAATTTGAGAGGCAAGTTGGGAGGAAGGGTCCAATGGTAGCAGGTAGAGAAGCCAGGGCTAAATGTCAAAAGGAGATGACATTCAAGATCCTTACAGGCAGGTCCAGATTGTTAATAGAGTTTTTGGTTTGTGTCTGCTTATTTTTACATTCTTTATGTATTCCTCCTTTGTATTCTTTAATAGACACACTTTTTTATACTTTTGGCCTCCCTTTCATTATTATATTGTATTGTACAAAATGATGATAATATAAAAAACAATATATTCAGTATATATGCACTGTATGTATATACAGATAGCTGAAGATTGATTGACAGGCCTAATTTATTACCAACAGGAATGTTTTAATGAAAGCAGTCCCAGTTCTAAAAGCATGCCACTCAGATTTGTAAAATGTTTTTGTAGGCAGTACTTAAGCTGGACAACCCAGTGTATTGTACTGCTATGAGTAGTGAAGACATGCACATCCTATTTTATATTTTCCCAGGTGCTGGAAAGCTCAAACTATGAAACGACAGAAACCTAATAATAACTATCCACACTTGCATATGAGCTCAATGGAAAAGATGATTTCAAAAAAAAAAAGGCTTTACTCTTGTGCGCATACATCTGCAGATTAGTAAAGGCACATTCTTTCCATAAAGTTCAAAATTTAAATTGCCATATTATTCAGGAAGGTTTGTTGTCTGAATCAATCAGCACCAGGTGCACATATTCAAATAGTTTATCATGATCGTGCTAAATAACCTCACTTGTAAAACCTTATTACACAAAACATAAAAGCAGAAGATCCATCTTGGTCATTGTACCAGGTTGCTCACACTTGATTTCATAAATTGAGCCTTTTTTGAGCTTCTCTGCACCTGCTTGCTATGCTTTTTCATGCAGTGGCACCCTCTTTATCCTCACTACATCTTTGCATTTTCCTATTTAACTCGCATCATAGTCATGTTGCTTAACAGCTGCAGTGAAGTATACGCAGAAACAATACCACTCAAGGCTGATTTATCAAATATTATACATGTTCTGGAAAAGCTTTCTCTTTATGGCCAAAAAGCAGACACACCACATGTTTGGCCTGTACACTAAGGTAGGAAATATACTTGAGATGACTATTAAAAAAATCTTTGACAGAGGAAAACATTTTTTATTATTTTAAGAGCCTGACATTGGCTCAGATTAACTTTCATGCTTTGACAAGGATAATTATTAAAGAATACAGAACAAAAATTAAATAAATAAAAAACAATCTTCCATAGAAACAACAGAGTTTCTACACCAAATGGACAAAAGCTATAAAACAGTAGCACTAAGACAAGAATCAGCTTTGTGCCATGCCTCCTCAGTCAGCTAATTGCTTCCAGCAATGTTCGTGTCGGCCAGTTCCCTTAGAAGTGACAACAGGTAGGCTATTTAAAATGACAGAAAAAAACATAAAGTATAAATGCGCGTCATTGGCCCTCTCAAAAGGAAACTAAAATAGAGTCTGTACATTATAGTTTACACTTTTATGGTGTAATATGTTTGTCACATCAGTGCCTATTATAATAACGAATCGATAATATGAATTACCAGTATTGGCGCACTGACCGATAACGCACGATAACGTGCAGTGAATACACTTGGCTTGAGTTCATAGTTTTCATCCTGTTTCTCTGTATGTTCAGTATTCATTTGCTCAGACGCTGATGCGCTTGCTGCTTCCTGAGCAGCTCTTCTTTTCTCCACCCTAGCTGCCCGCTTCTTCTCTTCTTAATTCAGCATCTTTTCACATTAAAACTGATTAAGTCGGTGTTTGTGTTGCAATTACTTAGTATGTCTTTAATCTTCCTCAAGAATGATTTAAGATATGAAGAGGTAGGGGAAGTGAAGGTGATAGGGACGAGAACGGCACCCATACACATGCCCAGCACGGCCGCCCTGTTGGCCGCTGCCGAGAGTTGATTCTACAATAAAATAAAAATAAATAGAGAAATAACCTTGGAGGTCAATCATCACCCTGAAAGCGGATAATAGACGTCACATAGTATATCTGTACTAAATTTCAGGTCAATAGTTCAAACGGTTGGCGAGCTACAGCTGATTTAATATCCTGGACAGACAAATGAACAGCCATGGTAGCATATTATATATAATATACATGAGTCATACTTTAGCTGCTCTGGCTGCATTTTCCTGCTAGATAAATGGTGCCATCGTTTCCAACATTCTCCAAAATGTTGCATATGCATGGGTCAGAGTTGTCATAGATATCAAGTTTTCTTTTAGAAGTTCTGCATGTTCATTTCCAACCTGTTTTAATTTGTATACAAGCTTTATAAATGTGGTTGCAGGAAATGATTAGAAAGGAAAACCACAGGTCTAAAACCAAGCAACAGAACCATTATAAGCAACCTAAATACAAAGGGAGAGCTTAATTCAAAAAGGGAATAAAGTTCAGAGCCAGACAATCAAAACCAGATGCTAGTACCTACATACATATGAAGCTAAATGACCCTAAAGATGCAGAGACTTTGCTTCCACCGAGGAATAATTTTAAAGTGTGATTGCCGCCATATTTATATTTAATGTCATGTGATTAAAACTAAAATGTTTTATAAACATGAAAAATCCAGATGGTAATAAAAACCATCTTTTATATTTCAACTCAAAACACAAAATAAATGTCAGAAACAGATCCTGCGCATATAAAAACCCAAATCAACACCAAAATACAAGCATAAAGATGTGTGAATATTATACATCATAATTACTAACTTGTAAAGTATAAAAAATCACAATATTGTGTGCATATAGTATCATACTACCCACGACATCTCTTACTACACCTTATTGTGTACAGTAACGATCAGAACTGGCTGTGAGACACTTGGTTCCAGTCAATTTTACAACAATTTTCAAAGTTCTTCAACTCATTGAGAGACTAAATGTAAGCACTTCAAATTACTGGTGCATGCTGCTCAGGAAGTAAACATTTGTGATATGGCTTACGATAAGATCTTTAGCTGTTGTAAATCATCACATTGTAACTCTCTAGAGGATGATCAATCATTTTATGGCTTCCATTGTCTTGGACTTTTATCCTTTGTTCCCATATTAAAATGACACTTTGCAACTGTAGCTGGTTTCCCATAGTGACTGACACAGAATGATTCCTGGAAGGCCAAAATGTACAAAATAGGAGTATTGATGTTTCAAATTAACAAAAGTGAAATTAGTATAAGAAGAACATAAAAGTACTGATCTTTAACCTTGTTGAATAGGTGGAGTAGATTGACCGCTTGCCAATAAGAACTCCCTTCAAGTCCTTTCACCCCATTTCTGATCTTTGCTTCTTCAACCCGAAGCCTTCAGTCAGCTCACCTGTAGACTCTTTGTTGGTGAGGCAACTTTAAATTTCCTCCCAGAGATACTTTTGATCAAGCCAGAGAATCACATTCCAGAGTTTATGGTGGTCCTAGATTTACTTCAGAGATCCTGCCCCAGTGGCTCCTTGTCTCCCTGCATTTCTGTGCTCCTCAGATATAGTTAAAGGTACAAACATGTTTGGCAGTTCTGACAATCCATAACATGTAGCTGGGGTCCATGTATATCCCCCAAGAGCCCTATATTGCCACCTATGAGACTGGAAGAATTATTCTTCTCACCAGGATATTCCCCAAGACTTTTCCCTTATGTTAATAATTACTCCTGAGAGCACTTTAAATAAATTAGTTATAGCGCCCCCTGTTGGTGCCTTTCTTTCGAATGTCAGTCCATAATCCTCTTAAGGTTTTAATAAGCCTTTCCCTATGAGGCTTCCACATGTATGTAATTCCCTTGAACATCCATAACCATGCTACAACACTTCTTTTCTCTTGTGCTTTATAAATATCTTTATTGTAATGTGTGACACTTACTTTTGGCACTTTTTCCTTGCTGCCTAAATAAACAAACGTGTGGACTGCTCTGTTTAAAACTGTTCATGAAGTGAATTTTATGACTTACAAATAATGGCATTAATTCATGTTATGCATTGTTCTTATGGCCTGATCCAAGATTTATGTTTCAATAACTAATATAACATGAGTCTGCACAAAATTTAACTCTCTTGTCTGAACCCAAAAAAAAAATTCTGTCTGATGTGTCAAAGCATAACAGACATTGAGCGCAGAACATCTGCAGACATGCTGTCTCAGCATGCACAAGAATATGAGAAATAAGCACAAAGTTACCATACCTTGACTAATCAATTAGGGTGGCCTTGGAAAAAGGTAAGCAGTAAACACTTTTTTGTTTTAGCTCCTAGATCAGAGTGCAGTAGATGAGAGCAAGTGGTCTATTTTTTTTTTCTTTTTAGAGAAGGGACGATTAAAATGACATTCACTTGGTTGCAGCAGTTTAAAGATCTTAGTAGTGCATGAACTTTTTATGTTTCCTAAATTGGACAATCAGAACACAAACGTCCCCTGCTGCTTATATAAGAAAAGTGTGATTTAGCACTGTAAGTATTGTCTAACATGTTAAGCAGGCTATCCACTGTTTGAAACGGAAACCATACCTGCTATTAAATCAAATTAAGAAAACCCAGCTAGAGTACAATTAAATTCCCACATTGCTATTTTATGTGTGTGGGTGAAAGACATTTGTTACAGATTTAGGGGGAAGCAGAATCTCATTAAAAAAAGAAAGATTTCCAAGCATCCTTTTTCTTCCTCCCCATTTTTATTTCCTCTATAGATTCCCACAGTTTACTGGTATTTCCTGTTTCAAAATGTAGGCTAAAATGGATAAACCCAGGAATTCTGGCCTGGCTCTCGCAGTATTCTGGACACTGTATCTACTATTGACAATTGAGTGTTGTCAGGGGATATTAAAATCTTGCACTGAGCCCATTTTCATTATTATTTCATGGCCTTGCCTTTAATCAGTTCCATCCCTGCACTGTGTGCTCCCTGCCAGCATGTGTCCATTGTATTTAATAGTTCAGTGACAACAAATTTATGTTGCTAAGCTCCAAAAAGTAAACCAAACCAAAATACCTCTCCAAACTGCCTTTACAGACATCCACAAAGACAATATGGAATTTACTTGTCTTGAGCTGACAATAATTATTTCCAGACGCATGCCACCCCTCCACTTCAACAGCCAGGCCATGTTTTCTCACTCCATTCATTGCCAAAAACACTCCTTTGTGAAGTCTTTTTAAATGTGCCTCGCAGAGTTATCATTTCTCTAAATTTATAATGAAGATAATCTGTGTTCATGTCCTTGTCCATAAAAAAGGGAGACAAAATCCACAATAACATAACATTCAGAAACTCGGTGGAGAGGTGCTAAACTGAAATTAGCATGTCAGTTTTGCTCTTTTCTTGGATGAATTTTACTTTCTTAAATGTGCAGACTGGCATGAAATCCTTTGGGCAGGACTAAACAAATAAGTGCAATGAAAGGGAGTATCATTATATAATGTTGGTGGAAATGCAGTATATTGCTCTTTATTTGAAGACTTACATTTTAATAACATGATGGAGATATCCTGTATATAGTAAGTAGCACACAGAGTTTGTTTTTAGTGAATTCATCATACCATAAGCAGCACGGTGGCGTAGTAGTTAGCACTGTTTCATCTCAGCTCCAATAAAATGGGTGTCCAGATGTTCTGTGTGAGTATATGAGGATTATAACTTTCTCCACAGGTCAAATTCAGGCTTTTCTCCAGGCTTTCAAGTTTTCCAACCTTGTATCATAGCAGTGCATGCTAAGATAATTTTCATATAATTAAGGCTATTTTACATTTGGCTGATGCTTTTATAAAAGGCAGAGTAAGGCACAGACAGAATAAATAAGTTCGAATCCTTTTTCTTTTGCCTATTTTGTTGATTGTGGAAAGGCTTCTGACAGCAAATTGGATCAAAAGGAGGAATATCTTCAAGGGCATAATTATAATGATAATAATAACTCTTTATTTTTATATAGCACTTTTCTCACTACTCAAAGAACTTTACACTGTGAGTGGAGAGCCACTTCAACCACCACCAAGGTGCAGTACCCAACTGGATGATGCAATGGCAGCCATTCTGCACCAATTAGAGACAGGGAAATGTTTAGGGGGCCAGAATTACAAGGCCGTGATGGGTAATTTAGCCAGAACATCGGGATAAATCCTACTTTTTTTGAAGAATGCCAAGTGATCTTTTATAACCACAGAGAGTCAGGACCACAAGTCTCATCTGAAGGATGGTGTCATTTTTACAGCACAGTGTTACCGTCACTGTGCTGTGGCATTGGGAAGCATATCCAGATCACAGGATAAGTGGCCCCTGCTGGTCTCGCCAAAACTAACCCCAGCAGTAAAGCAAGATTCTCCTGGTTGGACTCCCATTCAACTAATGGCTGGGTCCGAACATGCCTAACTTCAGGTGGGTTACCTTTTCTGAAGTGCATTTAGTATGGCTGCTGGAATAGACTGGAAAGATCAAACGCTGATATCAACACTGTACTTGGAACAAACAGCAAGGGTAAGGCTGGGTACAAAAGTAAAGACTCTTCCATGAGTAAATGAGGAATTAGGAAAGATTGTCTTATCTCACCACAGCTTTCCAAAATTTATACGGAAAGACTTGAGAGACAATCACTAGAAAATATGAATAAAGGAATGAAGGGTGGTGAACAAATGATATATATCAAATTTGCAGAAAATAAAGGAATTATGGCATTCACAAGAAATGAACTACACACTATGCTGGACTCTTTCAATAGCAGATTGAGAAATTTGGAATAAAAATTATCATAAAAATATATAGATTAACAAGAACCAATAAGATGGATTACAAGTGGAAGACTTAATAGAATGATAATGGAACAAGTGTTTCATTTTAAATATCTTGCAAGCATAATCACTGAAAATGGTTACTGTGAGAATGTTAAATTGAGATTTGCAGTGGCAAAAGATGCATTTAACAATAGAAGAGTTTAAAATAGATGGATAGGAGGAGCATTATATAGTGTCAGGGATACCAGGGGCGACGACCTGGCCGGGACGCCTTGGAGGACCGGAAGAGGGCGTGCGCCCACCTTGGACCACGTGGGGGCCGCCACCCTGGTTGCTTTGGGGGCCATGGGTAGAGGGCTTGGACGCCCAACCCTGTAGGGGCCCGTGGTCACCGCCAGGGGGCGCCCTGATGCCTTGGGAATCCGGGACCTCAGTACTTCCGCCACACCAGGAAGTGCTCGGGGGAAGAGAAGCAGGGACACCCAGAGTGTTTCCGGGAGTACAGCCGGCACTTCTGCCACACGGGGGCGTGTCGGTGGGAGATTGCGGGGAAGCACCTGGAGCACATCCGGGTGTGAATAAAAGGGGCCGCCTCCCTTCATTCGGGGCTGGTGTCGGTAGAGAAGGAAGGACTGAGCTTGCTGGAGGAGGCAAGGAGGCGGCCTGAAGAGAGTAAGGTGTTGTGTGGCCACGACTTTGGGGGTTTTGTGTGCAATGGAACTTGTAAATATTTGTAAATAAACGTGTGGTGGTGGAAATACAACATGTCTGCCTGTTTGTGCCCGGGTTCCGTTCACAATAGGTTTACTTCCTATATTCAGAAATGAAGGCATCAAATAAAATTCTTGTTCAAAAGATCCCAAACTTATACTGATACTCTTCTTAAAGGATAATTTCTTTATTTTTCAAGTTGGAGTTATTTGTTCACTATCATGGTATATATTAATTTGTCATATGAAACTGTGTTCTAAGGTAAAGCATTTTTTATAAACTAAACAAATACCTAATCTATGCTTGTGTTTTAAAAGGGAGTTGATGGGGCATATGTCTGAAAGTGAAAAGAAAAGCCTTATGCTTTATTTTTATATATTTTAAGGAACAAGTCTTTATGTTTCGTTTACATGCAGCAGTAAGTACTTCATATGTACTGCTTCATGTACACTTGCAATCAGAAATATTCAACCACCTCACCTCAAAAGAAATAACAGTGATAAGAATTGAGATTAATTAACATATATGACAAAAAGCCAAATTAAACAACAAAAAATATTTATTGACACATTTTTGGAGTTATTTTGAGAACATAAATTGAGTTAAGTTTTAGTTCAAAAGAAAAATATAACTCTTCTCATAAATGTGCATGTGCACTATTATTTAACCCACAGCTTCAGTACTTTGTGAAGCATCCTTTAGGCTTTATAACGTCTAATAACTGTTTTTGGTAAGTGCTGACAAGCTTCTTACACGACTCTGTTGGAATCTTTTTCACATGCAAAAGCCTCCAGCTAATTCATGTTTCATGACTTCCATGCTGCAACTGCCTTCTTTAAATTCCACCAAAGATTTACAATGGGATTTAAATCTGGGGACTGAGAAGACCACTCAGAAGAAGAATCATTGTCTTGCTGGAAAGTCCAATGATCACCAAGATTTGATATCTGAACAGAAGGCATCATGTTCCTCACTAAAATGGCCAGGTATTTTGAGGAATCCATGATGCCAGTTACATGGTCAAGATTGACAGTTCCTGCAGCAGAATAACATCCCCACATCATCATAACCCACCTCCATGCTTTACTGTGGGGATGGTATTTTTTTGGTCATATGCCTGGCCTTTCTCACACCAGACATGCTGGTCCATGGGTCCAAACAGTTTCAATTTAGTTTTGTCAATTCTCCTGGCATATTCTAGTCAACCTTTGATGTTCTTTGTGGTCAAGAGTGGAATGCATCTTGAAGTGCAGCCATTAAGTCCTTGTTTATTCAGTGCTCATCTTATACTTGCCACTGAAGCACTTGTCCTGGCCTTCATCAGGTGATCCTGTAAGTATTTTGCAGTAACAGGTTGGCTTTACTTAGTTGTCTGGACTAGGCTGTTAAGTGTTCTTAATTAAATTTTGGGCTTTCCCCTTCAGCCAGGCAGGTTTGCAGATGTGCCATAAGTGTTAAACTTCCTTTTAATGCTCCCAATGGTGACTCTTGGAATATTCAGTTTTGGGAGATCTTCTTATACATGATGCCCTTCAGGTGCAATGAAATAATTTCCTTTTTCAGCTTTTGTGAAAGCTCCTTAGTCTTACCCACGATTGCTACTCACCTTCAACACCTTCATGGGTAGGGTTTATCAATATGCATCACAGTTGAAATCAATTAAGGATCACTATTGAATTTCCAAAGGCTTCATTATACTTTAGCTCCACTTTAGGCCATAAAACTAGCATAAGTTTTTAAAAATAGCAATATTATATAGGGGTTGAAAAATTGTGACATGGCTACATTAATAAAATATCCTGTTCCTCGCAAATACAACAGCATACATTTTCTTTCTTGACTTTACATATAATGCAACTGATAAAGAAGTCATCCAAAGCAAAAGCTAGCTCTTTGAAAAAACTTTCATTCGTAAATCCTTACAATCTTTGTGGTGGGGTGGGAATGAATATTTCAGATTGTAACTATATGTGTGCATACACCATAACAGAAGTGGAGCAATGTTCAAGATACTTACTTACCTTTTTTGCTTCACTTTATTTTATAAGTTACAACTCATCCTGCTTCACTTTTTACTTTTACTGAAGCAACACCCCTATAAAAGACCTCCAATCTGCAGTTTATGTAGGTTTATTTTTTAATATTTGAGCTTTCCTATTTTTAGGAGCACAACAAACTAAACATCTGAGGTAACATGACTTATAGTTAGAAAGAAAATGGAAAAGAAACGTCTTCCACTGTTGTAGGTATTAAGACCAGTATCTCTGTTTAATGTTGGGTAAAGCTTTTTGGAGTCCAATTGTAAAAGGAAATAGACACATAAGATTTCGTATGTAGAAAAAAAAAAAAGAACAAAATGAAAAGCCTACAATAGATACAAAATACTGAGAGAAACAAAAATTACCATGCACCTTTTCACAGTTAGTAGTGTTCTGTTAAAAAATTCTTCTGGTATTATCAACAGAACCCAGGGTTTTAATGAGATTCAGAACATGGTTGAACGTAACAGCTAAGTATCCAGCTTTACTTTTTTGAAGGTCATAGGCAGCAAAGAGACTGCTCTAGAAAGAAGACACGTGGTTGTGAAAGACTGATTGGCAGTACAAAGAAGAGTTGTCATTCCTGCTACTGTATATCTCAGGGACAAGAGATGGCTCAACTTCATTATGTTCAAAGAATTATTTTGTTCTGTAGCCAGCAAATATAAAATACTTTTCTGCTTGAGTCAGGGATATGTTTTTAAACATTTTCTGTTTGAAAGCAAAAAGAAGTTCTGAAAGTTGTCCAATGTGGAGAAATAATGTTGTGTAGCCGTGAACATTTTGCATACTTTCACCTGTGCAACTTGAACATGTGCATCACTTTAACTTACCCCCATCAAGATCTCCAGCCATTTAAAATTTTTGAAATTAATTTCCTCACCTTTATCATCAAAATTAATTTTTATTTATTCCCCATGTCTGTTTTGTTTGCTTCACTTTGTGACAGTGTAGATACCATGTTACAGTATGCATGAGTGAAGGACTACATATAACAGCCATCACTGTTAAAGGGTATTCTCGGTGATATGAAGGTGGATGAGTCTATGGTGTCCTGGATAGTTGACTATCTATTGGGTAGACCAGAGTCTGAAAGAGCCAAGGACTGTGTTTGTGATATAGATGTGAGCAGCACTGGAGCACTTCAAGGAGCAGTCCTGTCTCCTTTTGTTTCTACTCTGTGCACCTTAAATTATAAGTATGACACCAGGGCATGTCCCTTGCAGAAATTCTCTGATGGTTCTATTAAGCCATTCTGGTGTATATTTGAGAGAGGATTTTTTTTTTGTTTCTCATAATATAATATAATATAATATAATATAATATAATATAATAT
This sequence comes from Polypterus bichir lapradei, assembly GCA_026402145.1. NCBI lineage: Eukaryota > Metazoa > Chordata > Cladistia > Polypteriformes > Polypteridae > Polypterus > Polypterus bichir. The sequence continues at coordinate 65,293,366 of JANRMT010062813.1, forward strand.
AATATAATATAATATAATATAATATAATATAATTTATTTATTTATTGGACTTCTGTGCTGCGTAGGGCTGGCACCCTGCCCGGGGTTTGTTTCCTGCCTTGCGCCCTGTGTTGGCTGGGATTGGCTCCAGCAGACCCCCGTGACCTTGTAGTTAGTATATAGTGGGTTGGATAATGGATGGATAGACTTCTGTGAAAAGCCAAATCTATCTATCTATCTATCTATCTATCTATCTATCTATCTATCTATCTATCTATCTACAAAGTTTGGAAGAGTCAAAGAACACCAGTCTTTTGCCCAGTACACTTACACACCCACACACAGACACTGGGTTATACCAGGACAACTTAAATTTATAATTTAATATAACAAATGGGTGGTACAGTCATGCAGTAGTTAGGATTACTGTCTTTTGAATCTAGACTCCCAGGCTTTATTATTCAGATGGGTTTTTCTCCTTAAAACTAACGTGTGTTAGCTTTATCAGCATTTCTAAACTGGCCCTGTTTGGGTGGGGACATGATTCTGAATTGAATTTGACAATGTCACTGAAATTAAAATGTAAATACAAGGATAACATGCAATCTCCACACCAACAGTTTCCTCACACAGTGCTGGCGGCAGGTTTTTGTTCCAACCAGTTTCACCATTAGTGAGTCACTTTACCTCTGTCTGATCTCATTGTTTAATGTTCTGTTTATTTTAGATAAGTTTAGAAAATTTCTGTAGTGTGGGATTTACAATCATAAGAAATGTTGAAACATTCATGTTTCTGCCATAGTTTTAAGTTCATAACTCTCCTTTGTAATTTTTCTATTAATTCAGCTTTCCGTGGTGTTTGTTTCCTTTATTGTATCCTAATGTGACAATTAACGGCAAGCAGAGCAGAAAACAAAGGCAAATGACACTGAATGCTTAAAGGCTGCAATAACTTCAGCGTTAAACCCCTAGCTTAATCATTAGTATTTAATCTCTTAAATAACCAGAAAAACTGGAAAAATGGAATGATAATCATGATTATAATGACAATTAAGGAAACAAACACTGTAATAGTCCTGTTGTGAATACTACTACTGTATTTTTCCATTTTGACATTGTGATAGGGTATTTTGTGTTTGTTTATTTCTATTTTTGTGACAAAGTCACTATACTGCTGATATTTTTTGAGGTTCTATTTAATTTCGGTGTCCAACTTTGTTTTGTCTTGATCAGTCATTTTGAGTCATGTGACCCACAACCTTGTGATGTGTGACATCATCACTGACCGCATACATAAAGGTAGCAGTTTAGCTATGGCTATCTTGGTTTGTAATTTTTGTTGTGTTTACTTGAGTTTACTTTGGTTAACTAGTTTGGTTGCTAAATTCTGATCAGGGTTTTGACTTTTACTCTTACTTTTCCCCAAAAAATGACTCAGTTTGCTGATCGTGTAATCTTCATTAGTTTTGTTCTCTGCCTGTCCCTGACTGTAAGTTTGTTATCCCCTCTACTTTTGTCACTTTCTCATCACTTTATTCACAATAATCTTTACACAGACTCTGTCACTTGATAAAGGTATCAATGTAACAAATATAAATGCTTGCTACAGTTCCTTAAAATTTAGCAAACACAGTTGTTAAGTTTCTGGTTTCAAAGCTTTCACTCAAACGTGCTAAAATTGAAGCTTTTCTCTTTGCCTATAATTTTAATGATCTTCTTTAAAATGGTCTCTTTTGTAAAAAATCATGCTAATTGTTACTGTATTGTGCTGTTTGAGACCTCCCACTCAATCTAGAACTTTTACATACATATAATCTTTGTAGTCTATTTGCAAAGTTTGCTGCATGTGTTTATTTTACAGAGATTTATATGTATTGCAGTTTATCTACTTTTAGTTTTGTAGATTAACTTATGAATGCAGCTCTGTAAAAAATGCTGCATGAAATGACAAAATGGTCAAAACGGCACATTGCACAGCATTCTATTGTAGAATGGTAAATATTAACAATTATTTAAATAACATGTTTATTATCTCGATATATTGGTATGAATTCAGAAGAATTTGGTTAATTTTAGTGGAAGGTTACAGTAGGTACATTAACTGAACAGAGTACATTTTTAATTTTTTTACTCCATAATTTCTCATTGTAACTGTCCACAGAATGTGACAAAACACTAGATCAGAAGGCAAATATTGCCTTCATCAAAAGTGTGATACTTTTATTGGTGAATGTATGCAGAGTGGATTTCATCCCTCAAACATAAGATATGCTAAGAGACATTAGCTATAATTGTTCTTAGGTCTGTCTTCTAAATGCTTTAACATGAACCTGACAAATTAAAGGTGAGTCAATGTGACGATGCAGGTTCCTTCTGGGAGCCCTTGAACCCTACACCATGAGGCACAACAATGAAGCAAAGGGATGGTGCAAAAAGTGCAAAGTGCTTTTATTAAAATCAACAAACAAAAACCAAACAGTGTACAAAGTAAAGTGCAGTGCTTCAAAAGTCTTCAAATAAATAATCCAATAAAAAGCGGTGAATTATGGAGGTTAAAACACCATAGAAATCCTTAAAAAACGAGGTTAAAACAATGGCTGGAAGCAATCTTTTAAAACAAAGCCCGGTGCCTTTCTACTGGTGACTCCCCTGCTTCTTCTGACCAGGCTATGCACCAGGGGAGCCACCTTACTACAGCTGACCTTCTTTCTGCTGTCTCCTGCTGGTCTGTTTGACTTTCCGATCCCTGGCTCCAGTAGGCTTCACCAGACCGTGACTTGGGCTCCCCAGCGACCAGGGCGCTCATGCTGGGGCTTTCACGTCCCAAGTCATGACTCCCGCTGCCATCTCGGCCTGATGCGGCGAGCCATCGTCCTTTCGGTCACTCCTGCTCCTCACAAACACTCAGTGGGAGCGACCACTACCGACTGACCCTGGGTGCCAGCCAAACACCCTGAGAGGGCTCAATGTCCAGCTGCCTTTTGTTGCCCTGCTCACTCACGCACCGGCTTTCTCCTCCCTGCTTCCTGCCTTCTTCTCCTTCTAACCTCCGTCTGTCTTTTCACTCTTCCTCTCCTCGTCTAGCCGCCTCACGCTTCTATTTATTATGGCAATTAGCAGCTCCCGGCGCCAATTACGGATGCGGACAACTCCTCACTTGTGCACTTAAGAGAGGACCGTCCGCATCACGAATCACACTGGAACTGCTCCGGCCACACTACCACACCCCCTCTCTAAGCTGCGAGAGCAACGATTATTTATTTTAAAAAGTGGCCTTTTTAAAGTGGAGTCATCCACACCTATATGAATGTTTTATCATACAGTATAAAAAAAAAGTTTGCCACTGCTAAGAACTAGTACAATACACATGAAATGTATCCATCCATCCATTTTCCAACCCGCTGAATCCGAACACAGGGTCACGAGGGTCTGCTGGAGCCAATCCCAGCCAACACAGGGCACAAGGCAGGAACCAATCCTGGGCAGGGTGCCAACCTACCACAGATGAAATTTATTGAAAAGAATAAATCACCATAATTGAAGTATTTAATTAGGATTGATACCTTCTTCAGGGATTGTTCCTGCCTTGTGCTCTATGATTGCTGGGATGGGCTCCAGCTTCCCTACAACACCGCTCAGGATAAAGTGGGTTTGAAAGGTGGATGGGTGGATGGCTGTAAGATGTAAGCTTATTCTTGTGTGTTACTTGTATTTCTTATTTGTGATGGACAAAAATGCAAAAGTATTTAAGATTACAATGCAAAAGTTTGCTGTTGAAGGAATACCTTATTGTAATTGATGATTAGGGTTAATCAATGTGCCATAAATCTTGGTGCAACATTTCAGAAGTCCAAAGCTATTCCAGTTAAGATAGACAAATGAAACAGAAAAAAATGAAAAGAGTATGTGTTTTCAAAATACTCATAAGGGTTCTTTGCCAGTCATGGCGTGGCAATCTAACACCCAAAGTGGTTGCTGAAGCACTGGAACAACTAACCACACATCAAATGACAAATTAAAAAAAACCAAAAACGTCTTGCGACCCCATCACTGCTGTAAAAATTAAAAGCAGATTAACCTTGTATACTCCATTTTTTTTGTTTCATGTTTGTTTTTAAAATATTTTTTTCATTTAGTACACATTGCTGAATTTCTGTGTGTGAACATTTAATGATCTCAGAAATAAAAAAAAAAAACCCTCAAAATGAACCAGTGGAACCATGATACCCAGTTTAAAAGGCTTACAGGCGTCTCATAATAAAGCAACTTTTACCTTTAGAGCAAAAGGCTCATCAGACAAAAACATTTACATAATCTCCTTATCCTGTCTCATGAACATGACTGTGTCAGATTTTGCAGACGAAATTTCTAACAGTGTCAAGCCCATCATGTTCCCTTGGCATTTATCACTTATTGGATTGTTTTCCAATGTGGTGTTTAACCAAAATTATCAAGGGGTAGATATATAAAGCCGGACTTTAAAAAAAAAACATATTGTGGAAAGTTGCAAGGTTGTCCCCAGGCCGAAGATGGTTTTAAAAAAATGTACCTAAGCCAAGATGTTTTTTTTTTCTTACCTTTGTATATAGGCTACTATTTCACAATTATTTCTTTTCTCTTTCTTTTCTAAAAGCATTATCAATGTAAAGTGCAGTGCTGCTAGCTAGTATGCTGTTTTATTCATTCACTGGCCTTGGTGTTCTAAGAGATGAGCAATGGGACCTTGGGTAAATCCAGTTGACTTAGTGTTAAAGTTAACATTAACAAGAGTAACAACAAGCTCCCAGCGATCGACTGTCACTGACCCTTCAACATCGCTCAAAAGCACTGTGATTCCCAAATTTCCCCTGTTATTGGAGATACAAGTCTGAACAGCAGCATGTCGTTGGTTCTAAAGCCTGCCCCGGCGCTGGGTGGTCTGGGGACTTATCCCACTTCCTATCTCATTTGCCTGCAAACGCCTTCACCTTGTCAGGGCCAATAATTATCCAGTCAGTGATGCTCAGAGCTGCCAGTCCTTAAGATTGGATTAGATTGAAGAGGCTGAGGTTTGGTTCCTCTGTGCATTTTCTCAGTCAGTTAGTGTATTCACCAGGGGCCTAGCAAGGCCTACAGCAGAGCTACACTAACTTCCCCCCCCCCCCTTCCTTATTATGGAGCTTAATAACAGCAGGCAGTGTATTAATATGTAAGAGATCAAGAGATTATTGATTAGAATCACTTGCCTAATATCCCCTGTCTGTCATGTAGTTCAGCAGGCCTTTCATGATTTTTTTTTGTGTCAGTCTATTTAAATATTCATGGCAGAGTTGCTTTGTGCCTCTACAGCTGAATTTCTAATTAATCTGTCAAAAGAAATACAATATGCCCCTAAGCTTTATTATCATAGGGGTCAGCTGGAACAGAGCTGGCCTGGCTAGGCCTAAGGGGTAATTAACGATAACCATGCAGTGTTTACCTTGGTTCATACCTGTGGCCTAAAGAAGTGCAAAATTAGACAGAAACCACTTCAGTCTGCCTTTGAAGCACCGTGATATGCCAGCCTAAATCATAATGATTGGGAGGAGAGAGCAGAGAGCTGCTAGCGTGTAACAACATAATCAGCAATTATAGCTGGGAAATGGGGAGAAGACGGAATTTTATCTCATTAAAAAGACCCAAGAAGAAAGTTTTTTTTTCTTCCCTGTCACTAGCGCTTTTCTTTCGAATTCAAATGATTTTGCTCTAAAGGTGAGGGGGGAATCTCAAAATTTAATTCAAGTGCAAAAAGCCAGGCCTAATTAGTGATATACTGTGGTTAAAATATGAATGACATTTGCTCCTGCTGCCTCTTAATAGAGGGAGCTAGAGTGAAGCATTTAGTTTATCATCCCTCCGTCAATTTATTTCCATCATTATTGTTGCCTTAGTTCTTCTGTCATATTATGACCACTAATTTCTTTTCATTTTTTATGAGACCTGTTAACGAGGGCCTTTAATGAACTCAAAAAATGGATCCGTTCCTTAAAAATTAAAATGGGATCCTCCCGTCAAGGCGGTGTGTCAGAGTAAAACATAAATAGTATCGTTCTTCTATCAATTTATTTCTGTCATGATTCTTTATATCTCACATACATTAAGCTCCTGGTTTAATTCTGTTTTTATGTGACTTATTAATGCTCTTTTTTAGGGGACTCTTAATCCCCTCCAAAAATGTGTAGAATATCACAATAAATCAGAACTGGGCCCCTCTAATGACAATTTATTTCCACCATTAATTTTTATTTCTATTGCCACATTATGGCACCTAGTTAAATTTCTTTCCCTGTGACCTTTACAAATACATTTTAAAAGTTACTACTTGGAAAAGTTGATATTTAAAGGCATTGCCTCTTTTACATTTTTGTGACTGCTTGGGACTATATTCGTCTTATTTTTTTAACCCAACCTAATTGGTAATATGTTCAAAAGAATCCGAAGTAGGCAGATTTCATTGAAAGGCCTTTCTGATAAAGGTGCCTAGCAAAGTAAATGCAGAATATCTCCGTAAGATGCACTGATTTGTGCCTAGAATGGACTCAGTGAAAACAATGGAGTAAATCTGATTTTATACTGTGGATTCATCAGCAAACAGTGAATGTAATGAATGCAGAAAATTGCTTAACAGCTTCTTTATTGGTCATCATGTTTGAATTTTCCTTGCAAAACTCCAATCCTTCCTCCATTTTCTAACCCCCTTAGTACATCTCAGCAGAACTGGGTGCAAAGCAAGAACTCATTTTCTATAGTAAGCTAGTCCATCATAGGGCATGCTAAAGTGGACATTCACACTCATATTTGGCCAGTTTAGCGGTGCCACTCAGCCTAACACAGGAATCTCTGGGTCACTGAAAGACACCAGAGTACTGGGAGGAAACCAATACAAACATAAAAACTCACAACAGTTATTGAGTCCTATTTGTAATCGTTGGATTCTGAAGCCATCTGCGACTCACCTTGCTCACTGTAACGCTTAACTTTACAATAGTTTTCAATAATAGACCTTTTTTTAATATCACTGGAAGATAATACAACTGATTATTTAGCTTCCTAAATTCTTCATTATGTAACGTTAAAGGCTTTGTTGTAAACTTGTTGTATAATATTTTAGCAGACAACTAACTCTCTATTATGACAGCTGCCTAACAAAAAGTTCCTCAGCTTCCTTTCAGAAACAGAATAATCATATACACAAATCTTGGTCTCTTAGGTATTTTTTAAAAATTAAAAAAAAACAAAACAGCTAGAGCACCAATCCATGGCAAAAGTAGTGCAATATGAGCTTTTTAAATAATTGCGTTTAATACAAACTCTTTAATGTTATTGTATGTGATACACATAACCAGAAATACTGTGTTACATTTGCTTTTCCACAAATGCTAGAATTTGCACCTGCGTAAACATTTTGCTTTATCATATGCTGTATGGCTTTTGAATGCTGGTTTACACATTTTTAAGAAACAAAGTGAATTCTTTGGAACTATGAACTTACGTTGATCTATTAATTTTATGGTGGATCTTTAACTCAGAGTTATTGCTCAAACACACAACTATTAACCGATACTCTGTTCTCCCTATGACAAATGCTGTTGCTCGTGTGTGTCTTTCTTCCATGGTCTGAACTAGCTGTAGTAAATATTCCAGGTCATATTATTATGGCTATGCTATAGATGGGGTTGTGCTTTTTTCTCTATCTAAACATTAAAAAGAATTTCAGATTTGCTGCACTTCTTTGAGGTGATATACCCTTTGAGAGTGAATTTCTTTTGAGCATATCCAAAGTATCAAGGCTACTTCACCATAAATGAATATACGGCATGAGGATATAAATAAAGATGTCTAGCTAGTTAGACCCCACTATGGTCACATCTTTTGTCAGATGCCTTCCTTGCCCCATGCGTCTGCAGCATAAAAGGCCATAGGTGAAACCTCCAAGAAGCATGCCTTTGATTATAACGCCAATACAATAAGAGTTAAGTTCTTAAAAAGATCAACTTTTCTTTAGTTCTTCCCAAATCCCTTTGTTTTTTCTTACTTGACCTATTGTCTCTTTCATTTGGTAAACATGTCTAAATGTTCTTATTTAGCCCATTGATTCATGTCTTTATCCCACCATTGCTAATGTGTAGTTTTTTTTTTTTGTTCTCATACTATTTTTACTTTATATCTTTAAGTCACATAATTTTACACAATCTTGTGTTGTTGTCTTCTTTGCGTATAATTCAACACATCATTGTAATTTTTGATCTGTTTGTGAGAAAACAATCATTACTGCAGATGACACTTTTACTACTACATGATTTAATTCTAAAAATATACCTTTTTGTAAACACAAAGAAAATAGCCAGGTTTTATATAATAAAATGTGAGGAGCACAGACAATCTGATATTAGAAACTCTGTTGAAGTCGTTCATGTTTTTATATTTTCTGTTTTGAATCAGAATGGGTAAAAATAGATAAAGATTATTTACCAAAATCTCGACTGTATGAAATGTTTTCTGGAAAAAGAACAACAATCTTCAAATGTTAATGGATTCGCCAGTTCCAGTGTGCAGTCTGAATGCATTATGTTGTGAGATGTGGTAAGTCAAAAACATTACAAATCACAAGTGATGAAGTATTTAATTCCTAAGTGTGCCACATTCCTATACTTGGAATTTTAATTTAAAGTTAAAAGCATGTTATACTGTTTTTCTAAGTTAAATATGTACAATATAAAGTTTAAGCATGTAAAATGATAAGTGATATCAACAGTGACCTGTGCATAATAGTTATCAGTACTGTAGGGAAATTATTAATATACCATATATGTTGTATAGATTAATACGCTACAGGGATTATTTTATCCATCTTTTAGTTTTTGTGTTATATTAAAAAAAAATAAGTCAAAATGGTATTCACTTGGCCATAGCATTTATATTCGTCATTTACTTTCTATCAATTCCTTTGCCAAAATCTGAACTGCAAAAAATAGTTATTCTATGTACAGTATATTTTCATTTATCTCACAGACTATAAAGTTTGACAGTCAGTAAACAGTGTAATGCATTTTTCCTCAATTTGTTTTTTAAAGATATCTTGACTATGTATTTGTGGTGAACTGAAACTTGGATGAATAATTAGTATTAATTTGGAACATGGCACTCTTTTTCTTTGTTTATTCGCATATTTTATAATCATGTTGATTCTCATCCAGACTCATGGGGCAGTATTTATTGATAGCTTCAGAACCAAAGTAAGGTACTTTTGTCACTATTCCACACTCATATATTGTAAGTTATTGGTACATCTTACATATCTGTGTCACGCAGACCACCCAAAAAATCAAGCAGATGTGCCCATTTAAAGCATGGCTGATTGTACTTTCCCACAGAGTACTGATTTGGAAACTCATCAAAACACATATAGTTCAGCAGCTGATAGTGACTAAAATCTAATAGTTTGATCCTTAAGACATCTGGTAACTAAGAAGGAAACTGAAATGGACACTATTTAATTAGTTCAGTAGCTACACATCTTACAGTTCAGTTCGGTTACTGTTTAGTATAAAACTTGTATGTCACTTCATTCCACCAAATGCTTTATTCATTTTATTTTTACTAAATTTGATTCTTTAAAGTCACATTAGGACCCTGTCCAAGTTGGTTTCTGTCTTGAACCCAATGCTACTTAGAAGAATCTCTAGTCTCTAGAGATCTGAATTGGATAAACTTGAAACACAATGGCTGAGTCCCATTAGGGTTGCATAATGTCAATATAAATGTAATACAGCACCCTGGGAGCTCAGGGATCACAGTGTGTGAGATTCCCAACAGTATACAGGGAAAAATGTGTAAAAGCACAGGAAGAACATTCAAACTCCACACTGAGTGCCTGGTCTAGGAATTTCATTTTCAGCACTAACCCATGTTCATATATTATGTAAATGAAATTAAATGTGCATTTGTTCTATTTAGAAAATAACGGACAATAGGGTGGTACAGAAGTTGGTTTTAATGCTTCACATTGCTTGTGCCCCAATTCAGTTCACAGGCTGCCTGTTATTTGGAGTTTGCTTTTTCATCCCTATGTGTGGGAGATTCCACTCATCCCTCTAGCTTCCTCATAATGGTTCAAACACTAAGGATTTGTTCAATGGAACTTTCACATCCTCCATGGTGTGAAAAACTGTGCTTAAGTCTGTTTTGTGTTAAACTGTCCTCCACTCAAGGATTGGTTTTTACCTTTCTCACAGTCCTGAATGGACAGGCTCATTGCAAATATGTACTGGAAAAGTGGGTTTGATAGACAAGCATGTGGTTTATTATATGTTTTTCCTCTTGAACTTACAATGCTTGCTGACATTTTTGTTCTGAAGTAAAATCAATCAATCTATCAAATGTTATTATATGTAACACGTTTCACAGAGCACACCATTACAAGGTACTTTACGAAGTACACGAAACTATGCTTCAAACCATGGCAACAATGTATAAAGCAAGTTCATCTATATAAGTAAATATACTGTATGTATATATATATATATATATATA
>JANRMT010062813.1:65303995-65316393 GCA_026402145.1 Polypterus bichir lapradei
TATATATATATACTCTCTCTCTCTATATATATATATATATATATATACTGTATGTGTATATACTGTATATATATATATATATATATACTGTATATGCATATACACATTCTTGGACAGTGTAACTGAATTGAAAAATATAGCTGCAGACTCAAAAAATGAATGATTAACAGTGTGGAAGAGTTTGCATCAGTACAGTTGGTATACATGCCTGGTAAATCTTTCAAGATACACAGACACAAGCAGTATATCCATTCACCTGTTAATTCTAAGAAACCACTTAATATATTTATGGCTTCACAGGATTAAAAAATGTACTAGATTGAAAATGAATGTGAGAAATTTAAGCTTTTATGCACAATGCACAATGACAGATAATATGACCTAAGTTCCAGAGAGTATACACTGCAAATTTAAAACTGTGTTAATTAAGAGTTCATTTAGAAGCTAGCAACTATTGTCCTTTTAATATAAAAGAGGGGTTCAGACTGACCAAAATAAATATGGGCAACACGTACAGTACAGGCCAAAAGTTTGGACACACCTCCTCATTCAATGTGTTTTCTTTATTTTCATGACCATTTACAGCACTCCATCACTCTCCTTCTTGGTCAAATAGCCCTTACACAGCCTGGAGGTGTGTTTGGGGTCATTGTCCTGTTGAAAAATAAATGATCGTCCAACTAACCTGACTTCTGCACAACACAACTGCTGGTCCCAACCCCATTGATAAAGCAAGAAATTCCACTAAATAACCCTGATAAGGCACACCTGTGAAGTGAAAACCATTTCAGGTGACTACCTGTTGAAGCTCATCGAGAGAATGCCAAGAGTGTGCAAAGCAGTAATCAGAGCAAAGGGTGGCTATTTTGAAGAAACTAGAATATAAAACATGTTTTCAGTTATTTCACCTTTTTTTGTTAAGTATATAACTCCACATGTGTTCATTCATAGTTTTGATGCCTTCAGTCATGAAAATAAAGAAAACACATTGAATGAGGAGGTGTGTCCAAACTTTTGGCCTGTACTGTATAGTTGTATGGAATCAATTATTAAAGCAAAGATTAATCTGCACAGATCAATTCTGGTGAACAGTTAACACAGATTTAGACACAAGAGATTGTCAGTCAGTCAGTCAGTCATTTTCCAACCCACTGTATCCTAACACAGGGTCACGGGAGTCTGCTGGAGCCAATCCCAGCCAACACAAGGCACAAGGCAGGAAAAAGCCCTGGGCAGGGCGCCAGCCCACCGCAGGACAAACACACACACACCAAGCTCACACTAGGGACAATTTAGGCTCGCCAATGCACCTAACCTGCATGTCTTTAGACTGTGGGTGGAAACCCACACAGACACGGGGAGAACATGCAAACTCCATGCAGGGAGGACCCGGAAAGCGAACCCAGGTCTCCTTATTGCGAGGCAGCAGTGCTACCACTGCGCCACCGTGCCACCCCACAAGAGATTGTGTTTTAATAATATGCTAGAATTCTTTGAGGATGTCACAAGACATTTAATCAGTGAAGCATACAATGTTATTTGTCTTGAATTTCTAAAAGTTTTGGATAAGGTGCATCAAGAGAGGCGAGTAATCAAACTAAAACAGTGAAGATGAAACTGCAAAGTGCAGTGGATGGGTGCAGAATTGTTTCAAATACGGTACAAAAAAACATAGGGCTATGGGGCTTGTACCTTTTCTGAAGTAGGCAATGTTAAAAGTGGTGTACCTCCAGTATCACTGCTTTTTTAATTTATACAAATGATCTAGATAAGAAAGTAATTTAAACTATTATATATAGTATTATATATTATATTTGAAAATAACAAAACCAAGTGAAATGACAGATACCCTAGAGCCAGCAGAATTACTACAGACGGACCTGGACAGAATACAGACTTGGGGATATATTTGGCTGGGGATGTTAAATGTGAACAAATGTGAAGTGTTAATGTAAGAGCCAATCTTAGAAACAATCTTATTGCTAGAATGAACTGTTGAATATTTTTGCAAATAGTAGATGGCATACAGTTTTCTGACCATGCTTAACATGTCTCAAGTATAACTGTATGACCAAACTAGAGAAATGAAACAAGATATATAAGCCTTAATGAGAATTTTTCTTAAACAAGATATTTTCTTTTCTTTAATGTCAATTTTTTTCTCTATTTTTGTGTGAACTGTTTTACTTTGAAATGTTACTAAAACTTTTAAAACAAAGATATTTGGTCTGTGGAATTATTTGACAACATGTCACACTATTGCCTAAACCATCCTATGAAGCAAACTAAAAGCTGCAGAACTTTGATAATTTTGGATAACTGCAACTACAGAAAACTGACAATGAAGAACTGGAAGCTACCAGCTGAGGACTAGTACTCTCAAACTTGTAAACAAAAGAAAAAGAACTAATGAGGTACTATGCTCTTCTATTTAAGCATGATTGGAACTGAAAGCATAGTGGCCAAGATTATTCTTAAGCGGCCTGGAATATTTTGTACAGTATTGATCTAAAATTTACAATGAAAAACATTCCAGAACTAAAGAAAGTACATAGACGAACACAGAGAAAAACACATCCCTGGAAAAATTTACCAAATATCATAGTAGATGGTTGTGATCATATTTTTCAGAAGTTAGGAGAATATAGATTGTTGGTTTTAATGGCCTGTTCCCATCAAACTTGCTCTTAAGTTCTTAATAAGTCTTTGCAATAGTAGGAAAGCCAGTGCCAGCAGATCACAGATGTCGTGCATGATGAGACAGAATGACATGTATTCCTGGTACTGCAATATTTACAGCTTTGTACTGTGTAAGCCGACAGCAGAGTTTAGATATAAAATGAAGTCAATGACCTCTGGCAACATAATTTTGATCTTATTTTAATCTGTCATGCTGCAGGCAGGAAGATTTCTTAGAAGTGAGTTGAAGAAATCCAGTCCAAAGGAACTTGTAATTGAGGATTTTCAGATTCTGACAATGACAAAGATGCTTTGAACACAGCCTCAATGATTTTCAAAATGGCTGTTAAGACTAATTCTAAGGAGCAAACGTTCAATGAGAAGAAATCAATCTCTTTCAGTTGAGGTAAAGATCTCAAAAGAGCAGTTAAGTTTCATTCAGGGTAGCAGACATTGTGACCTTTAGGCAGCATTCTTTAGCTGACTTCAAGCCCAAAAATAAGCCAAGGAGGCCAAAGTGTTAAGAAAAAAAATTGAATGAATAAATTATAAACTAAAAATAATGAACTGAAGGGCACAAGGTAGTGAAGACATAGTACAAATATCAGAACTGAAAACAACAAACCTTAAAAACCTTAAGGCCTAATCATAGAGGAGATATTTTATGACAAAACTGAAAAAGGTTCTTAACCTCAAAAGATTGGCCTCAAGGCTCCAGTGAGGCCTAGCAACAAACTGAACCTTACCCCCAAACTCGAGAAGCAGACTCGTGGCCTTTAAAGGCCAGAACAGTGATTAAGGCTTATATTTCTAGAAATAAGTTTACAAATGGGCAGGGGAAACCATTAACACTAGAATCCCTGTAGCCTACGGAAATATTTGTAATGCTGGGCTACCTTAAATCCCTTCACAGCTCCTCATTAGTGACTTTGTTTTGCAAATGTGTCAATCAGAACTGGCATAAGGTAGCCTACTCAATCATCCCCCCCTGAGGCAGCTGAAGTCCATCACAAAATTCTCAGAGCTGAAGTGACTTTATCTGGGAGTGAGGTGTCTGGAATTTTAGTGGGTAAATAATATATCATTACTTGTAATACATACATTTTATGTGTGTTCTGTGTCTACAACAATCTGTGTAAATGTAGGATGACAGGAAATGTGAGGTAAGAAATATTGAACACATAACTAACACAGAAACGTTTTTCATGTTATAGTAATAATGACAAAATGCTGATGTGAAGTGCATAATATGTGAAGACTGAAGTCCAAATATCAAATAAACACTTTCACAAAGGTATAACAAAACAAGTCAGTTTTTATTCAAGAAGATCATTACATAGTGGTTAAAAATAGAAACCGGTCTGTCTAGAATGACATAGAAAGTTAGAGATTTTTGTAAGACGTTCCCTGGTCTTCAAGGGATTTCTTGGCTTTGTGATACCTTTGATACCAACAAGACAGCAGAAGGTTCTTTCAATCCGGAACTCCTACACATCTTGTCACAGAACAGCAACAGTGAATTTCTTAAGGCATGTAGGAGTAACAGGAGCCTACTGCAGCTTTTCCATGGTACAAGTGCCATCAGAATAATCCTACATGGATTAGGAGAGATCTTGCATCCCAAAATAGGAAGCAGGTAGGCCAGCAGGTGTTTTAAAAATATAACGGAAACTCAGGGGCACAAGGAGACCATGAATAACCAGTACATGTTGAAGACCCAAGAAGTATTTAAATGGCTAGGTAAAAGTCATGCCTGTGTTAATTCAAAGAACTTAGGCTGCCTAAATGCTCACTGTGAAAAGTAAGAGAAATTTGGACAATGTGACATAAAATATCCAGCAACCACACCTGAGTAAAGGTACAGTTACGTTTTTGGAAAGTGATTTAAGTAAAAATACAATTGGTCCATGGAAGTTTTAAAGTATCTGATATTAAGTGTAAGTATCAAAAGTACAAATAAATATAGGATCACTCCCTGTTTTGTCAAAAAGTTCTTACAAACCTAAAAAAAATCAGGCTATCTTCATCTTGATTGTTTAAGTCGTATTACAATCACTAATGCATGAATCAAGTGGCTCCAACTTTGAGCAGTGAAATGCAGCGTGATCTGGGCAGGATGCTGATAAGAACAACTTCCCCTGCTTTATGAAGGAGCTAATCCACTCCTTCATTGAGTGATTTTTCATAACCCAATTACAATTTTTTACAAGAAAACATTTTTAAGCATTCTATGCCCCCAAAATGGCCTCCATTTTTGTTCAGATAACATTGAACTCCATAAAAATGAATATAATCACTAATATTAATACTATCAGTCATCAAAACAAATCCTAATAAGACATTACCTTTCATTAAACAATGTTTAATAAAGCACTTTCCCTAGACATTATCACTATCAGTTTCACATTCAAAGAAATGTTCTTTCACTTTTCTTGGGCTTTTCTAACTGTTTCATGGCCTGTTTTGTACTTGTGATGTCCATGATAATGGGGGAAAATGTGAGTAATACATGTGATGAGGTGAGTGAACATCAGAAAGCACAGAAGCACAAATCCACCTCAGTGCAGTCAGTGGACTTAGCTTTAGGCAGGCTGCCACAATATCATTGTCTTAATGGCACAGCATTAGCTGAGAAAATAACTAAGACTGGAGACCGCATATCACCAGCATTTGGCCCCACCTCAAACATACAGCCCAAACCGTGGTATAGGATGTGGTAAAGTGTACATGAATGGCTGCATAGACAATTGAGTGTTAGCACTAGAGGCTCACATTTGAATCTTTACATACAGTATGTAAACTTTCCAAAATTGTTACAGTGTGCATATTTGCGCTGCCCTTTTGTTTTCTAGGCTACTACCACAATAATAAATGTGTCCAGCAAAATATAATGGAATATAAGTGACCATTTGCAATTCAAAATATAGTGAAGTAAAAGTGAATGTAGACTTTTATAATCAAATAAAGTAATGATATTCTCAAAACATATTCAAGTATAGTAACTAAGTATTTCTACTTTGCTACTGTACAACACTGGGAATGGAGAAAGGAAGTGTGAGGGAGAATAATCGCCTTTGATTTTATTAAATTTGGAAAGAGACAAGGCAACACTGTGGGATGTGAGTTTAACCAGCGTATTTGGAAAGGGCATGTGGTACAGCACAACCTGCTTTGTTCATGGTTTATTTGTTGTTTGTTTGATTTCTGTGGGTGATCATTCATTCCATTGGTACATTTGGCTTTAAATATACAATTATTTTTTGTTTTCAACATTAGGCGTTATTTGGTATTATTCTAATGATATGCAGACATCAGAAAATGAGGAGCCAACCATTAATTGTAAGTCAATTCAGAGTACAAAACAGTCAGTTACCTGTCCATACACACTTATATGAGGCCTGTTTTCAAAATACACAAACCTAAAGGCCATGTGAGAAAACCAGAATAACTTAGAAATAAACATGGCAACTCTACACGGGTAGTGCCAGTCCAGTAACCAAACTCATGTCCATGGTGATAACATCTCCACTGTGCTACCAAAGAAGAGAAAGTTTTATGCAAGAATAAAATGTTAATGTAATTTACAAAACTGCAATCAAAGCACTTGCAACTGGTGGAGATTTTTATCTCCAGCTTTAACTATCATTATTAAAGAAAATGTGAAATAAATGTAATTGGAAACTTGCAAGCACATTTGATTTTAGGGCCTTGAACTTTGAGATAGTATCCATCATTAAGGTTTTTAAAATAAAAGTAAAAAAAGGGAAATGTCAGACTTGTAAAGAAATGCTTCATATACTGTACAGCAGAAAAAAATTAAAGGAATGTTGCATTTCATGAATTATGTAAGTAGAAAGTTTGTACAGAAACAGTGTGTTGTGTCCAAAACTAAGTCCAAACTGAGTCCAAAACAGAACTGATTTAAGGGTATAAAGATGGCTGCTTTGAAGGCAGAGACAGGAAGTGACGCTATTGGGACCAGAAATGATGTCATCTGGACTGGAAGTGATGTCATCATTGGCACCGGAACCGTGCGGGATTTCCCATGGAAGGTCTGCACAGGATTGAGAGGGAAAGTCAGTGCACCTCACCACTCCCTGGTCTGCCATGGAACTACCATTACTCAGGCCCTTTAGCTGCCTCCCAATTGCACATGTGTGAAACCATGCTGTTTTTTATCTAGGTATGGCACTACTTTATCCACACTGCAAAGCTGTGAGTGTTTAATTAATTGGTATGTTGAAATTGGTGCTATTATGCCCTTCAATGCTGGAACTGCCTTTAATATGACTTAGTGAGGATGTGCATGTTCTTGAATTGGATTAAGTTGCTTTGAAGAATGCATGGGATATGCTCATCAAATAAAATATATTTATCCAGACAAATAGTATTTATTTGTAATTGTTGATAAATAAAGAATAGCTTTGAACCTTTACACAAGTTTAGGTTTTGATAGTTTCTAGTATACATTAACAGAGGCTTTCACAATGCTGCATTTATAATCTAGACATTTTGAATGGGACATGTGTACACATACTAAGGACATACAGTGCATTTCAAAAGTATTCAGACCCCTTCACTTCTTTCTGATTTTGTTATGTTTTAGCCTTATGCTAAAACCATTTCAATTAGTTTTCTTCCCCCTCAACTAGCAAAACTCAAAACCCCAGAATGACAAAGCAAAAATAGGATTTTAGATATTTTTGCAAATGAATTAAAAGTAAAATATATTCACACAAGTATTACTGGCCTTTACTCAATACTCAGTTGAAGTACCTTTGGCAGTGATTCCAGCCTGAAGTCTTCTTGGATAAGGAGCCTCATCTCTGCCCTACACCTTCACTTTTACAGTCTCAGTATGTCACTCTCTTCTGCCACAGTTCTTCCCACTGCCCAGTGCTGTATACCACTCTGGATCTGCTCTTCCCAAACTTGTCCTTTACAAAAGCAAGACAGACTTACATAAAAAATAAAGGCAACAGAGTTCCATGCTAACTTCCAATAAGTTGTTTAACTTTTTAAATGGTAAAAAATTATATAAAACAGACATTGGCAGACCGGGGTGGTGGTCCCCCTCTTTAAAAAGGGGGACCAGAGGGTGTGTTCCAACTACAACGACTCAGCCTCCCTGGAAAAGTCTATTCGGGGGTTCTGGAGAGGAGGGTCCGTCGGATAGTTGAACCTCGGATTCAGGAGGAACAGTGTGGTTTTCGTCCTGGTCGCGGAACAGTGGACCAGCTCTACACCCTTAGCAGAGTCCTGGAGGGTGCATGGGAGTTTGCCCAACCAGTCTACATGTGTTTTGTGTACTTGGAAAAGGCATTCGACTGTGTCCCTCGGGGAATCCTGTGGGGGGTGCTCTGGGAGTATGGGGTACCGGACCCCCTGATAAGAGCTGTTCGGTCCCTGTACAACCGGCATCAGAGCTTGGTCTGCATTGCCGGCAGTAAGTCGAGCCCATTTCCAGTGAGAGTTGGACTCCGCCAGGACTGCCCTTTGTCACCGATTCTGTTCATAACTTTTATGGACAGAATTTCTAGGCGCAGCCAGGGTGTTGAAGGGGTCCGGTTTGGTGGACTCAGGATTGGGTCACTGCTTTTTGCAGATGATGTTGTCCTGTTTGCTTCATCGGGCCGTGATCTTCAGCTCTCTCTGGATCGGTTCGCAGCTGAGTGTGAAGCGGCTGGGATAAGAATCAGCACCTACAAATCCGTGACCATGGTCCTAAGCCGGAAAAGGGTGGAGTGCCCTCTTAGGGTTGGGGGAGAGATCCTGCCCCAAGTGGAGGAGTTCAAGTATTTTGGGGTCTTGTTCACGAGGGAAGAATGGACCGTGAGATCGACAGGCAGATCGGTGCGGCATCCGCAGTGATGCGGGCTCTGCATCGGTCTGTCGTGGTGAAAAAAGAACTGAGCCGTAAAGCAAAGCTCTCAATTTACCAGTCGATCTACGTTCCTACCTTCACCTATGGTCATGAGCTATGGGTAGTGACCGAAAGAACGAGATCGCGAATACAAGCGGCAGAAATGAGTTTCCTCCGCAGGGTGGGACTCAGAGTAGAGCCGCTACTCCTCCGCTTCGAGAGGAGTCAGATGAGGTGGCTTGGGCATCTGATCAGGATGCCTCCTGGACGCCTCTCTGGTGAGGTGTTCTGGGCACGTCCAACCGGGAGGAGGCCCCGGGGAAGACCCAGGACACGCTGGAGGGACTATGTCTCCCGGCTGGCCTGGGAATGCCTTGGGATTCTCTCGGAAGAGCTGGAAGAAGTGGCCGGGAAGTCTCGGCCTCTCTGCTCAAGCTGCTGCCCCCGCGACCCGACCCCGGATAAGCGGAAGAGGATGGATGGATAAAACAGACATAAAAAGAAAGATTGACAGACAGCTAGATTTTCATCTGTAATACAGAAACGCTTGACAGACTCATATCTTTCTGCTGTTCTAAATTTCATGGCCTGTATCACCAGAATATTACACTAATTTACAGTAAAATGAAAAACAAACTGATCCAAAGCTGTCATAATATTTTGTAAATTAATTTATTGTGGAAAGTTTATAGTTATGAATTACATACATGAACGGTAACTCTGCAAAATTGGAATTGCTCCAAGATGGTGACAGTATAACTAGTAAGAAACAGGAATAAAGGTTTTCACAGCTGGAGAGAAAAAGCCATACTTTGTAAGGTGTGCACATTTGTTTTGCATGTACAGATAACACATGTATTACATGTAAATTTAGCTTTTTTCTCAAGAAGATAAAGCACTACAAAAGACTAAAATTTTACCAAAATAATGCTATTAAAGGCATGCTATATTATGCACATGTGGAATCAATACACTGTCTGTTTGGAGCTTTTATTATAAAACCCCCAAAGCTGTCATATTCTTTATTTTAGAGTATCCTGGAAAAACAAGGACAATGAAATTTATTTAACTAATGGTAGTTGAAGGTTCTCTCAATTGCTGTACTTTATAGGTATGTGAATTTATAAGAAAAAATGTTCGCTTCAGTATACTCTTCACTTCGCATATTATGCCACAAAGACGTAATTACCTAAATCTTCAGTGTTTTTTCATTATGCTTCTATGTATATTTTATGCAATTTGTATTTATACTAGCTGTGTCACTCAGCTTCATCAGAGAATTTTTTTTAAGTCAGTGGGCCACAGTTATAGTGATATTGGTTAATTGAATCTACCAGAAGTACTCATCTGTTTACAATATTTGAATTTTTTTACCAGAGGCTAATATTATTAGTTCAGTTGAACTGCTTACTGTTCAACAGGCTATGTACAGACCATGGTGGTGTTGGTGTGAAAGAGATTGCAGCAGATCTCCGTATTAAAGTGGTATTCGGTGTTTTAAAGTTGATTCATCCAAACCTAAAAACTGCTAAAAACCTTGACTCTCCATTAGCATCAAAGCTTAAAATAGATACTACCTCAGTATACAGGGAATTAAAATAATGTCTATCAAGAGGAAACAAAATACTAATTACTTTTACTCATTCAAAGGCAACATCCTGTTTTCTTCTTATCACATTCTGAAAAACAGCATCTCCATCAGCTATACAAAAAAAATTTGCTTAATTCTGTTCAGTCATGGCTTGGCTCCATTGACTAATTTACAGTGTTTTTTATTTATTTTGCATTTTTTTTATATCATTGTTTGGTACTGTGAACCTAATGGTGATTTTCAGGTGGACAACAGTGTTGGCTTTTTCAAAAACTCAGGGTTATGCACTGATAAAAAATGTATTTGTATTCAGTTTATCTCAGATTTATTGTCACACCTTCACAGTACGCCAAAGCAATTGACAGTACTGCATGATATTTTTCCCCATTTCAAACTACACTTGCTTCACGAAAGGGGCCCTGCTCTAGTCCTGCTCGATTCACGATATGAATTCTTTGAATTCTGTCTATTGGTGGTCAATGAGCTTAAAAAGGTAAAACTTTGTCCCCAAAGCCGCAAAGGTTCAGAAACACTGCGCTAACATTAACACTGTAATCCAGTGAGACAATGTTCCAAAGTGGCTGATGGAAAATAAAATACCTTTGATAATATCAAACTTTTATCGATGCATTTATTTAAACTTTGTGAGCACTGATTAAATTGAAGCAGCGCAGTGTCTGATAGGAATTGTAGTTTGCAGTATTTGCACAAAGTTACAGATAAGATGAAGGAGGTGGGGTGTAACATCTATTAATACCTTTCTTACTGGATCTGTTGCAAGAAATTGACTACGCTAACAGCCACAGCAATTGGCAAGCACTTGCTAAAAATGTCTTCTTTGAGCTTTGCCAAACTTGGATTGTTCCACTTAGCTTCTGCTGGCAGAGAGTGAGCAGTGCAATAAAAGCTGTGCAGCAGTTCATTAGGGAACATACAGTAAGGCAGCTTAGAGGGAACATTGCAGATTAACTGTTTCAATTCAAAAGAATACACTTTTCCTGTAAAATTGTGTTTTGCAATGACCATCAACAAAAGCAAAGCCACTAGGCTGGGAGCATGCACAGATACAGCGCATTGCTGCACCCACCATACGACGAACCACTGTAGGATCCTAAATTAGGACCCGAGTGCTGCCGTACAATGGGTGACACCTCAGCACCACACAAGTTCGAATGGAGTGGAACAGCGTGATGTTTTTTACAGTGGCTGGAGTGCTACCAATCCGGCCACCAAAGTCACTACGAAAAGCAGAAAAGAGCAGGAATTCACCTATGGCAGAAATGTTATACTCAATAAGCAATTTTAAAAGAGTAAAGCGCTCTAGTGACCTAATAATATTATTTGACTGAATCCTTTATCCAAGTCGACTTACAGCATGTGATTGCATTTCTTTTGTTTTTCCAATTGCGGCATAGGTGGATGTAGTGACTTGCTAATGTTCACAGAGTGTAAGTAGTAGAATTTGAACCCACACTTTCAGGGTTTGAAGTCCAAAGGTTTAACCACTACACTATGCTGCCTGCTAATGATGTTAGCCTTTTCTAAAAAAAAATTCCATATGTACAGAAAGAGAGAGAGAGAGAGAGCCAAAGTACAGAAAAACACTTAGTTAAAAAGAACTTCTGACACACCCGATTAATTGACGGCACTGTAATAGAGACTCATTGTCTTATGAATATTTCCACAGTAGGTAAAACAGCTAATACAATACTGTATATGTCTCTCCAGTCATGACTCATTCATTTTTTTTTGTGGTTTGCTGCTGGTTTCTGAGGTCAGAGAACACGTTTGTGCTTTCAGTATCTCTTATTTCACTACTGTAAAAAAGTAGAAATTCATTAAATTTCTAGTTTTTCCTCACTCTGTCACCACCTTGTATTTCTGTGGGTGCCGCTATTTTGTGGATCGATTGGATGAGATAATTGCACATGGCACTTGTGATGTTATTAATGTAATGCTTTATAAGCAAGTTTATAGATATTTTCTTTAAAAGGAGAGTTTTGGATGTCATCCCCTAGTACCTCCTATTTATGATGGTTGTTTAGTAGCAACTATTATGCAGCACTCACATGATGCAGGGCGGAAGCTCAGGAGAAGCGTTCATTTGAGCAGTATGGTATGTATTGCTTAGTTGTGTATCACAATCATTCTCTTATTTGCGACTTCATGAATAATGTTTTTTTCTTTGCCTTTTAAGAGAGTTATTGAACACTACTGGGGTTTTATTTAACAGAGAATGTTGTTTGTTTATTCTTTGTTCATTAT
>JANRMT010062813.1:65316493-65353072 GCA_026402145.1 Polypterus bichir lapradei
TATATATATATATATATATATATAGTATATTTACAAGTTTGAATTTTGATTCATGCTATTTTTTTGTCTTCATCTTCTTTCCTTATGGCTGCCGCCAGTTTGTGTTACTGGTCTACCTTTTGCTAAAGCAATGTCCCAGATTCTGAAGTTCACATTCCTCAATGACATAAAGGCTCACCACTGGTGTATGTCATCTATTCAAGTTTGTGGATTTCATACCTAAAACAAACAAACCCTTTTTGTGCTTTCTGATTTTTCTGTTCTTTTGGATGTCTGACACATTTTCGTTTTACTTTTTTTGTCCTACATATTAGTTTGTGTTTTTTTTTTTTACTTTAAGGTTTTGACCAGTACTTCATTCTTTTGACTACATCTCTTCTTCTAAAATCTTTTGATGCATTTTCCAATGAAGCTGTGCATTTATGAGCTTTTCTAGTAACATTTTCTTCTAGTAACATGTCAGATATTTATTGTCCGTGTTCCCTTTTTTGTTCATGATTATCTGCTTGAATTTTGGATTTGGATGGCCTCTTTACCCTTTTGTATGTTTTGCTGTTTTCTGTGCTTGCCTATGTATAACCTCATGTCTGCTTTTTTGACAATCCTTGTGGCTTTTAAAAGTCAATTTATTCTGTTGTAGGTTTGCACAGCAACTCTTACTTTATAGAGGATACACTGTATGGAATGTTATCTGCTTCTTATTAAAAACAATTAAAAATATTGACTAACTGCTCAGCTTCACTCTGTCAGGTGGGCCAGCACTGTGCTGCAAGCACTGCTGTTTCTGTGGGCAAACCCTAATGGCACATACCAGACACCACAGGCACTGTGCTGCTGGTCATTATCACTGCTATGCCAGGAACATCAATACTAGATACGTGCCATGGAAGTCACTTTACTGTATACTGTGAAAGTGTGAGCTCCACATAGTTTCTATTTCTGAATCTTGTGTGGAAAAACATAAAGGTAGCCTTCTGCTTGAGCACTAAGACTTTTTCTTTTGCAGAAAACAGAAATGTAACATTTTTGGTTATGAAAGGTTAATTTATATGACTTTGTGAGCTCTTAGGTTTTGATGTTTGACAGTAAAGAATGAATGCTAGTTTAATTTACAGATTGGGTTAATATCTTAAAAGTTTTACATAACATCATCATGGCCATTTTATAAAAATGGCCACACAGTTTAAGTAGTGTGCAAACTTTGTGAGGATGTAGGGAACATTTCCCTTTATTATTAGGTTAATATTCTTGTTTTAATTTAGTATTGTAATTCTATTTTAAGTTTAGCTTAGCCCCATGAACTATAATATTTGATTTTTTTCAATATATTTAATTTTTAATAAGAAACAGATAACATTACATACAGTCAAGTCAATTTTAACAAATCAAAGAGAAAGAGAGAGGAGCCAGCAACCGAAGCTACTCTATAAAAGAAGCAAGAAAAGAAGGGTTTCCTTTTCCCCAAAATGGAAGTGTATTCTAAAATGTTATTGATTAGATCCTGCTATAATATTTTATTTCAACTATTAGAACATCAAGCTCTTAGTGTACCACCTCTGCAACACCCCAACAATTCTGGAATAGTCCCCTAGAAGAAAGTCAAACAAAAGATCGCCACCACTCTTTATACCTGTCTGACATGACATAAATAAACAATTCTCATTGGTCACAGCACATGTGATGTACATTAACCACAGGAAGCTTTATCTGAGTTTATGTGAGTCCTTAAAAATAAAAATATAAACGCTTAATATTGTCATTTATCAATCTTAATTTTAAACCATCCCTTACCAAAAGTACTGGACACAATGACTGTGTTTCAGATAAATGCTCTTTTTCTTTCTGCTTCTTGGCTTCCATATGGCTGGAAGAACAGTTATTTACAAGTCACCGGTCTTTTACAGCCACCCATTTCTGATTAAGCTTTTATTTCCCACTGAAATGTTTAAGAAGTTAAAGCATATGCAGAATGCTACATGATTAAGGACTTGTTTCCCTTTCCAAACAGAATGTGGCCCCACAAATTACACTGAAGTCTCACATTTTTAATGGAAGCTGGCCCTATACTGTACTCCAAAAGATGTGACAATGTCAGAACTTCACCCAGCATCCTGTTTAGGATAGTTTGTTGTTTTTTAGTTTGATCTTTTATTAAAAAAGACTGCATCAAGCTAAATCTTCATATGCTGTTTTGCTGATGACAAGAAATAAAGGGAAAGAAGTACACAAGGAAGAGAGGAAGCTTCAATCTGGACAACTTTAAAGCATCCTCTTGAGGACTTCAAAGGAACGTTTAGAAAAACAGGATGCATTTCAACGATATATAAATAAAAGTTTATATTGTTACAGGAGGAAGACTTAAAAAATGAGCTGGATCACTTTTAAGATTTTAATGTAGTTTACCTGGATTAACCAATTGTTGGTTTAAAGGTGATGGCTCACACCACCTAGGTGGAATTAATGCAAGTTCCAGGAGGAAAATTAAAACTACAGCAGAATTGATTGAAGACCTATTTCAGTTTTGGTCCATAAGAAAAGTAATGGCCTTTTTGTCTGTATAATAGTGAACCAACTACTGAATATATTAATGACTTACATTCAAAGCTTGCAACAACAGTTGCTTCTGAATGGATGCCAAGTTCTGTATGCAATGTTATTCCAAGTGGCTGGGCAATACAGAAATGAAAAAGACAGACCCAGATGCCGTTTCTTTTCTTGTTGGCATTATTCAATAACAACGTTGCTTTATGCAATCATAATGGATAAATCATTGACATTAAATTGTTCCCAATATTTTTCACTGAATATGTTTCCACTAACCTATCATGGCAAATGTTTGAAGTTTGTTATTGGTTTGAAATTGGCTTAACTTGGAAAATTAAATGAAAGAAAAACATTATCATTCATAATTTTAATAAAAAAAAAAGAGTTTAGAGAAAGAATTTACAGTTCAACGCCCTCTTTGTTATCTGTCCTTCAGAAAATGAATATATGAGACTTAACAAATATTAACGTTAGACATTTTTAAACATTCCACAGCAGTAAATCAATAGGTATTTTTTAATATTGAAGATTTATGATATGTTAGGCATACCATGCAATATAAAATTACATGCCAGACTATGAAATAGAAAGTCGTCCAGGTGCTGCGGGATAGCTGGAGAACTACTCTTTTGGCTGATTTTTTCACAAATGAGTTATGTTTATGGTTCACTGTTATCCAGCAGTCATCAATGCTACAGCTAACCACAGCTTCCACTGAATTTTCAGTGACCCTATATTCCAAGGCAAGTAGCACACTGAAATAACTAATTTGATAGAAACTAGAGTATTCTTGTGTATATAAAAAATAGATTGATTGTGGTAATCTTTTAACTTTAACTACATAATTTCTGATATATTTTTACACCACCTAAGCTCCTCCAGTGATCTTGGGATTGGATAAAGCATGTATAGATATCAGCTAAGCTGTTACTGATGAGCTTGATTTTTTTTTTAAATTAAGTTTGTTCATTCTTTTTTGATTGTCATCTTCATAAAGACAAATTTAATTTTAAAATGCATTTATAGTCACATTTAACAAAGGTTGTTTTTTAAAGTTCAAGAATTCTTAAGTATAATTTTTATGTCTCATCATATTAAATGTTTGCCTCTGTCTGTTGCCTTAGACTGAAAACATCATATAATTCAGCCAACGTTAGTCTCTGCCAGTAAAAAATAATTGTATCCAAATTCATACTTTGTAAGATTGAAAGTATTAAAGTTATGACGGTTGCCCAGCAAATTTGGCATAACAGTATTTTATTGGTATTAATTTGCAAAATGTTTGAACATTGTTATAGGATAAGTGAATGCATTTCAACACTCCTCATCTTTCTAAATAATCTCTGCCAACTTCAACAAATTTCTGTCAATGACAAACAAGATCTTGCATCCCCTAATTGTTGGGTGTACTTCAGTTCTTCATCAACTTTATCTTTACTCTCAGAGCTTTTTGTTTGGATGTCATACAGTATTTAAGGGCCCCCAAAAAGGTGAGAATCTGGGGAAGTAAGATCTGGCCTGCAGTCTGAATGAAGAAGAACAGTTTTGTGATTGCTTCCTATGTTTTCAAACGTATGTGTGTTTGTACATTTTCATATTAAGGGAATATTTCAGCAACAGTTTTGTTTAAATGCTACTAGACTTTCTCTTGAAAGTTTAATGCTCACATCTGAGGAAATGGTGTGACCACGTGGAATAAAGTCTACTAGAATCACCCCTTTGGCAACCCTAAAACAGTGACCATGACTTTCCATGCTGAAAGGACAATGCCTTCTTCTAAGAAAAAGTTGGATGATGCCAATCCATTGACTGTTTTCTAACTGTGCAAAAGTTATGCAGGTTAAAATGTATGCAGGGTCAAAGTCATCAAAATTAAAAACCAAAATGGCAAATCCTAATTGAAAACTAGAAACCTTAATTAATCAATCCTAATCCATCAAAAGAAAAAGAAATGAACTCTTTTTAAAGAGAATCCACACTCTTAGACAAACCTTTCCACAATGTCTATCTTTATATAGTTGTACTTAAGCTCCTTTCGGAAATCACTTCATTCTTGAACTTTAAAAAACAACCTTTGTTAAATGTGACTATAACATACTTGGCTTCCTTTTATGATAATCTATCATCTAAGGTCAGAGAGTTATGGAAAAATATTATTGATAAAAGCATTCTTGAAATTTCTAACATCCGTACAATGATAAATGGTATTTACAGTATATGTTAAAGTTACACAATCCACTTCTGTTTAGTCTGATTTTCATCTCAAGCGTCCAGTGGTTTTGTCTACTAACACATCAATATTTAGTAAATGGCCTATTATAAATAATTAATGCAATATTCCAATTTACCTACTGTAAATTATTTTTTTATATATACTGTAAGCTACCAAGATACTATAAGCAGGTTCAGAGTTGACATCTATTTCTGTTTTAAGTGTTTTTGAGCACAGGAGAGATGATATATAAATAAAACATTATTATTATTTTTATACATGGGTGATAAGTACCATATTTTTAAGGTAAACAATATTCATAATTTTTACATTTTAGCATCATCATTTCAATTCTGATATGCTGATATTTTTCCATCAATGTGAATTTTACAATTTGTTTAGTTAAGCTGTACTCCAATGGCAGTCTAGTAGCACAGCGATCCATTGGTTAATATTAATACCTCACTACTTTTAGGCTCAGATCTCAGCCTAGCCACTTTCTGTTTGGGATTTCTATGGGTATTCTGATTTTACTCCCACATCATAAAGACAGGCTATTTAGTTAATGTTCAAGTCTTAAATGCCTCTCCATGAGTGAGAGTGTACACATGAGCACACTTAACAATGTATTGTCATCCGTCTAAGGTTGATTTTTGCTTTACACCCAGTATTATTTATATAAACATCGGCTCCCCCTAAATGATGTTGTCAGGGCCAACTTCTGTACATCAGAGGTCAATTTAACTTAGCACTGTCTCATGCATACACTCACAATTACTCATTCTGGGCCACATAGCTTTGGTTTATTGTGTTAATGAATTGTGTTAATGAGTCAGTTATTTGTGTTAATTAGTGAGGATTCTTAACGCATGAAATTGTAGTTCATTGCTGTTTTCAAAATTTAAAAAAGAAGTAAACTTGAACAGCAATACTTGTGAAACAAATTACTTTTTGACATATGGTAGCTCAGCTAGAGCTTGGCAAAGACATTCAATCTGTGTTTGCTTGATTTGCAAAGGGCAAACGGGAGTAAGAATTCTGATGTTCTAGTCACACACAACAAATAAAATAACTAAGTAACTAACTAACTGACTATTGCCTGTTGAAAGTGAAATGCTATGTCTTTATTATATTTAGCACAATTTAATGCACTTTAAATATAACCATGCTGAGAGCAAAAAAGAATCTGAAAGCTGGTTGAAGTCAGTAAATATACAGTGTAAATTATTGATTGTTGAAATTTCTATTCTTAAGTTTGATTTTTAAAACATTTTAAAATAAAGTTGTAATATTTCACATAGTACTATTTAGCAGTTCTCAAGACCCTTACAGTGCTCTGAATAAGCTGGTTTTTTTTAACTTCTACATTTGTTCCTGCATTATTTTTGGTCAATTTAGATTCACATTTGTCTTACTTTTTATTGTTTATTTTTTACTATCATCACAGCTCCATTTTTTAAATACTGCTATCATCATTTTGGTTATTTCATGTGCATGGTCATATTGTTTCTTTGTCACGTCATGTGTCTTCCTTATTTTGCAGTATAAGATGTCCTTTTGTGTGCCCTATCTAAGGTGATCTATTGTAACTAGCAGGTAAGATTTGGATTAAAAATATTTTTAAACGAACTCTGTAGTTATTTAGGAAAATGATCATTTGGTAGACATAATTTTTGCTTTGTTTTCTCAACTATAATTTGTGTCTTGTTTTTTGCACTGTGTATGGTTCAGTTACTTTTTGGTTAGACCCTCAGGGCTCTCTACAACTCATTTTTGGCTTTGCAACTGAAAATCATATAATTTAATGCTCTGGTCTGTTTGCACTTATTTTTTAAATTTAAAATGTGCCTGTTATTATAAATTACAGCATATGCCTTAAGTGTCGATACATTTCATTATCATGGTGCTGGGCGTATATACTGAAAAGGTGAACTTAGGATAAATATGTCACAGCTTTATGCCATCATCCAGCTTGCCCGCAATACAAAAATAGCTTTATAAGGGGGAAGAATGGATTTAAGTGCTCTTTGCACTTATTAATAGTTACATTTTTTCAGAAACATGTAAAGAACAAAATGTAGTCAAAAATCTGGTGAGATATATCATCCAATCTACCATTTGAGGTTATGCCTCTGTACTTGACACAAGTGTAAATGTGCAACATTCATGCTATATAATACTCATTTTGGTTATAATATAGCCTTTACAGCGCACCAAAGAAAAAGGCAATCAAAACTCCCAGAAAAGAGGTTTTGTTCCATATTTGTTTAATATGAATTTTAGAAAGAACTGAGTGTTTTCTGCCTGACAAAAACAAGATAATGAGGAGATCTGATTAAAGTACTTAAAATCATGAAGAGAATAATTAAAGTTGATGTCAGTACTTACTTTAAAATATTTTTCTTCAGTAAGTGCAACAGGGACACAGCTGGAAGCTGGTTAAGAACAGATTTTACAGAAATGGTAAAAAACACTTTCTAACATAGAATTGTAAATAATGTTTGGATTGACAAGAGAACTTAAGGGATCTGTAAGTATTTAGCTGATATCATTTTCAAAACTTCAAATGTAGAGCAATTAATGAACAGACAATGGGCTGAACCTACTGAGAGTTTGCTCTTACATTGCTAAACTTCCTGTGTAGCAACAAAAAGTGGAGTTTATTTTATACTCTTTAACTGTCAAATACAAACTTGAGCATTATAACTCAACTGCATTTCTGGATTACTGTTGCAACTCTGAACAAACTGTATCATCTGGTGGAACAACAACAAAAGGACATTTGTGGAAACTTTTGCATGGGTGTATGTCTTCTCTTATTATGTACAAAAACAAGGAGTTATTAGAAATTAAAACATCTAGAACGGTGCCCAACAATAAACTTTTGTAATACTTTTTCACACAATATTTGTTTTAGATACCGAAGGACACATAATAATAATAATAATAATAATAATAATAATAATAATAATAATAATAATAATAATAATTCATTACATTTATATAGCGCTTTTCTGCTACTGTAATTAACGCATTTGAGGATTACTACTGCACATTAACCTATTTATATTTTCTTTTCCCCCAACTCCCTTATTTTTGTCCTCTTACTTTTTTGTTTTTGTACCTCAGATAGTTTCTGCTGTCAGCAGGGGTTGAGAGCTTACTGGCAATTAGGACTCTGAACTGCTGCTAAAGTCATTTGTGACGCAGTTACTTTACAGTCCTTATATAAGACTTCTGCCTTAAATCTTTCTGGCTTAGCAAACTTAGCTGCAGTATTCTTTGGCTGTTCTGTGCTTTAGTGATATTAATGATCATTTATTTTAGGAATGTCCTGTTTTCAATTATTATTTTTTGACTTTGAGATTTTCAAGTTGTATATACTGTGCTGGCAAAAATACTTACTTTTTCCATTTTTTTTTTATTTATATTTAATTTTTGTTTTGTGTTTCTTTTGTTATTTTGACTTGAGATTCTTTCTTAATGTTTCCATTTTGAGTATGTTTTCTGGTTTTTTTGCTTCAGAATATGTTCTTTTCCTTCTGGTACCAATTTTGGACGTAATGATTATTTTTATTGTGTCTTTTTGTTGAACTACTTACTGTATTGTTTCTCATTTTGACAGCAATCTTATTCATTTTATTTTTATTATGTGTACCTCTGTGTTGCTTTTTTTCTATCACGATCATATTGCTTATAAAAACTTCATTGCTGTTATCACTTGAGCAGCATGGGTGCAACATGTGTTGTCTCGATAAAAGGTGTGTTCTAGTTTTGGGGGTAACAATGTTATTCTCACACTTTTTTTTATTTGTTTGATTTTAACTCCTGCAACTTATTTTTTAATCAACAAGTTTTTTTTTTCCCTGATTAGGACTGTGAAGTCAGGTTATTCCAACCCTTGCCAGTTTTCTTCATCATGTTTTTTTCTCTTGCCCCTTTAAAACCTCTTCTTTTCCAGTCACAATTCAAATTAAGTCATAGTGCTCACTTTCTTTTTAGAGTGCATGTAACAGTTTTGAAGTATATGAGCTCTTTATTTCTTTACTCATTTATTTATTGTTAGTTCTATTGAATTTGTCATTTTTTCAGTCTTAAGTTTTGTTTATTTTATTTTTAATTATTTATTTTTAAGTAATGTGTTAACTAAATTAATATTGAATTTGGCAAAGTTTAATTGTGGTTTCAGCCTTCCCTATTAGGAATAATTCATAGCAGCAAGTGAAACTGATCCATTTTTACCTTAACCATATGCGCTCAAAATGGAACACTTATTAATTTAGTCCACCTCAGGGACTATTTCAATATGCATTAACACTGGCTAAACAAGGAACAATAATACAAATATTTCAAACCATTTTTTTCTTTATTCCACAATAAATTGTGAATATGAAGTAGTTTTACATATTAGTGCAAAATACACTCAAAAAGGCCTATCTGCATAATGACAGTATATATGTTTCCTCTAGTTGGTTAAGTATTAAAAGTAGACTTTTTTCTTTTTCACTTTCCCCATCTATTAAACACCAGAAATTATATTCAACCAAGTAAACAGTAGCTACAGTAGCTTCTGAATCAAAATAAAACAGAGGTGCTTATAGTGGGTCCATCAGCTAAAGCCCAAATTGGTCTTGGACTTCTCGGCTCTTTCTCTGTTTTTTGCAAAACTTTTGAGAAACAAGTAAATTCTGTAGTCAAGAGTTGCTTTTTCCAGCTTTGTCTATTAGGTCAGATCAAGGCTTTTTTATCTTCTAGGGATCTTGAGAAAGCTACTCATGCTTTTATTTTTTCTCGCTTTGATTACTGCAACTCGCTGTATTCTGGGATTAATAAATCAATTGGTCCAGAATGCTGCCGCTCGCTTTCTGGTTGGGGCAAGAAAGTCTGACTGTTTCTTCTATTTTAGATTCTTTTCACTGGCTGCCTGTCAGTTTTTGAATTGATTTTAAAATCTTGCTGCTAGTTTTTAAATTTTTACATGGGCTTAATTCTGCCTATTTATCCGAATTGTGTGTTTTACACCAGCCATCCAGAGTGCTTAGATCTTCTGGTCAGTTGTCTCTTGTTGTCCCTCGTACCAAGTGTAAAACTAAGGGGGACAGACAGGGCTTTTGCAGCTGCTGCTCCTCGCCTGTGGAACACTTTACCTCATCACATAAAGGAATCGTCTACAACTGAACTGTTCAAAACAAGATTAAAAACTCACTTATTTTCACTTGCATTCAGTGACCTTCAGTAATACTGATGGTTTCCTCATTGTTATTATATAACATTACTTCTATTTATTATTTATTTTATGTTCATATATTTTATTTCTATTTATGTTATTTGTTTGTTTTCTTTAATTCTATTATTGTAAAACACTTTGGCCACATCATTCCTATGTTGTTTTAAATGTGCTATATAAATAAATTGACATTGACATTACAGAATATTCATAACATTCCTAGACTATACATAACCTGTCTAGGAGTGCAACGTAGGAGTTGGACAGGGCAACAGTCCATCACCAATTCAAAGTGTGCACCTCTGAACCTAACCAATGTGACACGATCGGAGTGGCTTCAATGGCAATACTTGTGCCATACAATACACAAAAAATATCATATAATTTTAATTAATAATAATAATTAATGCTTTCATTCTCCAAAAGAATTTTATTGTAATTGAGAACACAGAAACTTAATTTCATCCATACATGTTCAGTGCTAGATCTACTGTAGACAAAAGTGACTGAAAGGGCCTCTGCACAGTGCACTGTGTGTGCCCCAAACTAGTTATGGAGGTCTGGGTGAGCCTATGATGAAGCCACTTTGGCTAAAATGTAAAACAAATATTTATTTAAACAAGGTTCTTTGGAGAATTAAATTAGCTCCATGTGAGTGTTGCTGTGTTATTGAGTGGACCCTGTGATGGACTGATGTCCTCTCCAAGATTAAATGTTCAGTTTGGTTTTCAGTATTTTTTAGCAACTTTGAGAACAAATCTCAGTGGTTCCCATTAATTATATAAATACACTTCTATACAAGAAAATTTGTTTAAGATTTATACCATTTTAGTCTGTATTTGTGAGTGGGCCTTGTAATTGATTGACACACTGTCCGCAGTTGTCTCCTACCCTGTGTCCAGATTTGCCAGGATAGGCTCTTTCCCCCATCAACGCTAAACTGGATTAAGCAGGTGTGAGAATGTTATGTTATTTTTCAAAAATCATTGGACACAGGCAAAATTTCTATAGGCCAGAGGCTA
This sequence comes from Polypterus bichir lapradei, assembly GCA_026402145.1. NCBI lineage: Eukaryota > Metazoa > Chordata > Cladistia > Polypteriformes > Polypteridae > Polypterus > Polypterus bichir. The sequence continues at coordinate 65,327,499 of JANRMT010062813.1, forward strand.
GAAAAGGTAATTAATTTAAGTAAGTGTAGGCCAGTAATCTTCATATGCATCATGAGTAAATTAATGGAATTAATTAGTAAAGAAATGATCTAGCAACATGTGTCAAAAAAGAGTGCATCACTTAAAAGTCAATATGTTTTTCACTGGGGGGAGATTATAGTTTTAGCAATATGCTGGAATTCTATGATTAAACAAAAATATATAATGAAATGTGCGTATGATATTGTTACTATGTATCTAATTTTTTTTTTTTGAAATTTTATTAATTTTACTGCAATCATTCCATACAAATCAGTAAATTTTTACAAAAACTAAAATTAAGAACAAGTCGACCCCCACCCCTGAGAGAGAGAGCAAGGCAAACGGCGTAAAATTTAAGGCTTGTAAACATACCTAAATTAATTAAGTTTGATAAGCCAATAGAGGTGAATGGAGAAGACAAAGAAATACAGAAATAATTGCTTCCTCTGTGCTTTAAGAGCTTATTTTAAAATATTACTGATTAGATCCTGCCATGTTTTGAAAAAAATCTGTACGGATCCTCTAACTGAGTATTTGATTTTTTCCAATTTCAAATAGTATAAAACATCGGTTTCCCACTGACTTAAAAGAGGAGAGTTTGGGTTCTTCCAGTTTAGCAGAATAAATCTGCGTGCCAAAAGTGTAGTGAATGCAATCACAGTTTGTTTGTCTTTCTCCACTTTAAACCCATCTGGAAGAACACCGAATACAGCTGTTAATGGGTTTGGAGGGATTGTGAGACCAAGGCTGTCTGAAAGGTAGTTAAAAATTTTGGTCCAGAATGATGTTAATTTGGTGCAGGACCAAAACATGTGACCCAGTGAGGCTGGGACTTGATTGCAGCATTCGCAGGTTGGATCTTGCCCTGGAAACATTTTGGAGAGTTTTAGATGAGACAGATGTGCTCGATATATAATTTTGAGTTGAATAATTGTATGCTTTGCGCATATGGAGCTCGAGTGAATTCTCTGCATTGCTACTTTACACTCCTTTTCTGATATATTAATTGAGAGATCTTTTTCTCATTGTCCTCTTGAATCTTTGAAAGGGAGGGACTGTAAAATGATTTTATATATTGTAGAGATGGTGTCTGAGTCCTTGAGATTGAGCAATATTTTTTCCAGCATGGATGAGGGTGCAAGATTAGGAAAACTGGAAAGGTTCTGTTTAACAAAGTTCCTAATTTGAAGATAGTGAAAGAAATGTGTAGCTGGAATGTTAAATTTGGATGCAAAGACGTTGTCTACATAAAGATCTCTAAGCAAGTTAATCCCAAATTTTTTCCAGATATTAAAAACTGCATATGTTTGCGAAGGTTGAAAGAGGTGGTCCTCTTGCAGAGGTGCCACAGATAAAAGCTTCTCCATCTTAAAATGCTTTCTATATTGGTTCCATATTCTAAGTGAGTGAAGCACAATTGGATTATTAGTATATTGCCAATAACTTGCATTTATTGGGGCACAGAGCCAGGAATATAAAGAAGTACTGCAGGATTTTACTTCTATTGCGGACAAAGCCTGTGTATGTTCTTCTATTTGTGTCCAGGTTTTTATAGCTTGTATATTTGCTGCCCAGTAATAAAACTGGAAGTTAGGTAGAGCCATGTCGCCTTCTGCCTTTTGTCTTTGTAGGGTCGCTCTTTGGAGATGTGGATGTTTTGACTTCCAGATAAATGAGGTTATTGTTGAATCTAATTGCTTAAAAAATTATTTATTGATGTATATTGGGATGTTTTGAAATAAAAAAGGAACTTAGGAAGAATATTCATCTTAACAGTGTTAATTCTTCCAGCTAAAGTGAGATGAAGGGTTGACCATCTATGCAAGTCTTGCTTAATTTTTTCCATGCAGACGGCGAAATTTTGTTGATAAAGAGCTTTATGTTTATGATGTTTACCACTAGGTATTTAAACTGTTCTGCAATGATAAAAGGTAGGGTATCTAATCTAATATTATATGCTTGAGAATTCACTGGAAAGGTACACTTTTATTCAGATTAATTCTGAGATCAGATATCCTTTGAAAGTCTATTAGTGCTGTTAAGACTGCAGGCACAGAATTTTGTGGGTCTGATATATACAGTACCATATCATCTGCATATAGAGAAATTTTCTGTTCCAGTCCTTCTCTGATAATCCCCTTTATCTGATCAGTATTTCGACAGTGTATTGCCAGTGGTTCAATGGCGATTGCAAACAGTAGCGGTGACAAGGGGCATCCTTGTATAGTACCACGTTCTAGTTTAAAGTAGTCTGAACAAATATCTAATTTTATTTTAAGAAGGTTTTTAATAAGGTCCCATAAGAGAGGCTACGGATTAAACTAAAAGAAGTGAGAGTTTAAGGCTTGGTGTGTAGATAGGTGCATGACTGGCTTAAACACAGAAGTAAAAGTTATGGTGTGAGATATTTCTTCTGATTTAGGTAATGTTAAAAGTGATGTCCCTCAAGGATATGTGCTGGGATTCCTGCTTTTTTTTTATTAAACATGAATGATCTTGATAAGAATACAATCAACAAGTTGGTTATATCTTCAGATGTTACCAAACTGCATTAAGCAGGAAAGCAGATCATTTAGAATGAGCCAAACCATTGCAAATGGACCTGGACAGAGCTTACAGTGCATCCGGAAAGTATTCACAGCGCATCACTTTTTCCACATTTTGTTATGTTACAGCCTTGTTCCAAAATGGATTAAATTAATGTTTTCTTCAGAATTCTACACACAACACCCCATAATGACAACGTGAAAAAAGTTTACTTGAGATTTTTGCAAATTTATTAAAAATAAAAAAATTGAGAAAGCACATGTACATAAGTATTCACAGCCTTTGCCATGAAGCTCAAAATTGAGCTCAGGTGCATCCTGTTTCCCCTGATCATCCTTGAGATGTTTCTGCAGCTTAACTGGAGTCCACCTGTGGTAAATTCAGTTGATTGGACATGATTTGGAAAGGCACACACCTGTCTATATAAGGTCCCACAGTTGACAGTTCATGTCAGAACACAAACCAAGCATGAAGTCAAAGGAATTGTCTGTAGACCTCCGAGACAGGCAAACATTCTTGAGGCAAAAATCTGGGGAAGTTTACAGAAAAATTTCTGCTGCTTTGAAGGTCCCAATGAGCACAGTGGCCTCCAACATCTGTAAGTGGAAGAAGTTCAAAACCACCAGGATTTTTCCTAGAGCTGGCCAGCCATCTAAACTGAGTGATCGGAGGAGAAGGGCCTTAGTCAGGGAGGTGACAAAGAACCCGATGGTCACTCTGTCAGAGCTCCAGAGGTCCTCTGTGGAGAGAGGAGAACCTTTCAGAAGGACAACCATCTCTGCAGCAATCCACCAATCAGGCCTGTATGGTAGAGTGGCCAGACGGTAGCCACTCCTTAGTAAAAGGCACATGGCAGCCCGCCTGAAGTTTGCCAAAAGGCACCTGAAGGACTGTCAGACCATGAGAAACAAAATTCTCTGGTCTGATGAGACAAAGATTGAACTCTTTGTTGTGAATGCCATGCGTCACGTTTGGAGGAAACCAGGCACCACTCATCACCAGGCCAATACCATCCCTACAGTGAAGCATGGTGGTGGCAGCATCATGCTGTGGGGATGTTTTTCAGCAGCAGGAACTGGGAGACTAGTCAGGATAAAGGGAAAGATGACTGCAGCAATGTACAGAGACATCCTGGATGACAACCTGTTCCAGAGCGTTCTTGACCTCAGACTGGGGCGACGGTTCATCTTTCAGCAGGACAACGACCCTAAGCACACAGCCAACATATCAAAGGAGTGGCTTCAGGACAACTTTGTGAATGTCCTTGAGTGAACCAGCCAGAGCCCAGACTTGAATCTGATTGAACATCTCTGGAGAGATCTTAAAATGGCTGTGTACCGATGCTTCCCATCCAACCTGATGGAGCTTGAGAGATGCTGCAAAGAGGAATGGGCAAAACTGGCCAAGGCAAAGGCTGTGAATACTTAGGTACATGTGATTTCTCAGTTTTTTTTATTTTTAATAAATTTGCAAAAACCTCAAGTAAACTTTTTTCACGTTGTCATTATAGGGTGTTGTGTGTACAATTCTGAGGTAAAAAATGAATTTAATCCATTTTGGAATAAGGCTGTAAAATAACAAAATGTGGAAAAAGTGAGGCGCTGTGAATACTTTCCGGATGCACTGTATATTTTTGGGATGTGAAATTTAATATAAGTAAATGTAAAGTATTTAATATAGGAAGTTAAGATTTTAGATCTGAATACATAATGGAAAGTTTAAAATTTGAAAGTACAACCTAGGAGAATTATGTAGGCATTATATTGGACTCTTCACTATTTTCATCTAGATGGAAGACAGAAGAGATTAAGAAGGGTTATAAAATGTTAACTTAAATAGCAAAATGTGAAGAGTACAAGTCATGTGAAGATATACTTAAGCTAAATAACACAATGGAATGTGGAATTTTGAAATTAATTCTTCAACAGGAACACAGTGACACACATGTAAGGTTGACAAGGGAATAAATTGTGCACAAATGTTACAAAGTGTTTCTTCAAAAAGAGTACTACACTATTAACACATGGGATAAATAACTTAGTAGTAGTAGACAGTAGGATTTTAGGGAACTTCAAAGCTTGATGTTATTTTGGAGAATATAGGTTACTAGGATTGAAGAGCTTTGTTATGTGTGCATTCTCATTAAAATCGTTCTAATGTATTCATGTTATTGTTTAATGCAGTATTTTAGAGCAGTCTACGCCATGCAGAGAAGAATGTGAATAAGAAAACTCCATTTGTGGTTAAAAGATGTATAAATACTGGTTACCTTCCAGCTCTTTTCAAGGGTTCATTTCAGAATAGTCTATCTGGGAATGAACACTTCCATGAAAAGATGCTTGGTTTGCCATGTAAAACTGGAAAAGATGAAATATAATCTGGACCATATACTCTAAATCTCAAGTTAATTTGCAGCTCACTTTGAAGAAATGAATGCAGTGCAAAACTTACATAAAATGAATATGACAATAATCATCACTTAGCTTTGCTTACTGAGGTAATACGGAATATGCTCTAAATAAACAGTGGATGGTAATAATAACAATAATAGTACATTTTATTTATATAGCACCTGGTGTATCTGAAGACGAGCATCCTGATGTATATTAAGTTGAAAAGTTTTCATTTTAACATTTCACCAGAGATACTGCTATATGTAATCAAATTTTCAAACTAACTGCATAGAGTTAAACTTTTCTGCTAACTCTTGAGGAATTTAAAGTGTGCTTTAGTTGCCATGATATTAGACTTTAATCTCTAAGCTTGTTGGTTCAGTCTCTGCTACTGGCTTAGTGTGTGACCCTGACAAAGCCATTTATGCTCCATATGTAAAGAAATACTTGTATTAAATACTTTTTTATTCTGCTATGATCTTATAAGGTATCTTGGGTAAAGAAATGAGCAAAACTTATAACACTCCTGTGTTGACTCATGCAAATGTTCTATAAACTCCATTAATTACTGAGCATGTTATTCTGTCATCACCTCTTAGAAAAGATATTTGCATAATTTTTTTCTGAATGTATCAGTCTAGTGCCTTAAAAGAACATAACATAGCATTTTTACATCACTTGAATCCAGTTCAGGGTTTCAGGGGGGAAAAGCCTATCCCAGCAGCACTTGGAGTCATACAAAAACCAGCTCTGAAAAGGATGCCAGTACATTACATGATTTTGGAAAACTGAAAATTTTTGTCAAACATTTGTTAAGCTGACAAAATTTCAGAAGTGCATAGTTACTTGACTTGAGAACTATTGTAATTTACTATTAAAAATAAATTAAGGTTGTTAATTTATTGTCACACTTCCCTTAGGTGAACCCTGAAGAAACAGGCAGGGAAATCCACATATTAAGCATGTTCTTGTCTCTTTCAGGAGAAGACTAGAAGTTAAAAAAAACAGTACACACTTAGTAAGGCAGCCAGACTCCAGACATAGGAAGTAGGGAATTGATAAAATGAGGTCTAGGGAGATGAGTCAATTCACCTCCAACTTCCAAAGAAGAACGAACGAAGAATGAACTCCACTCAGCAACTCAGTATACACTGTAATTGAAACTAAAGGGATCCTATATGTGAAAGAGGAGAGAGCTACCACACTTCTAAGATGAGCCTGGACATTTTTTCATAGTGTAGTCGATTTCTGTTGAAAACACAAATGTGATTGATAAAGCGAAGGGACACTTTATTTAACCTCGTTATAAATAGAGACTGGGTCTATGACACCCTGAGATTGCAGATCTGTTTCATTTGATCTTTGGAACTGATGATTTTTTCCTATTAAATATGGAGTATATACTCCATGAGTTTGTGTTCGTCTGTTTGGAAGAATACTCTTCGTCACTAAAAAAGTTAAAATGGATTATTGTTCTCATGTTCCATTTTTACATATATACAAGTATGCTAACAGAAAGCTGAAGTGGCACTCTTCTAGAAACCTACACTGCTCTAGAAACTAGAGTCCAATTCCGTACTTGGTCAATTTCTGCATGGGGATCCCTTCTATGTCCAATGTGAGTGTCTTCTCTTTTCTTTCCACATTTCAAATTTATGTATAACACCTTAAGTAAATAGGCAACTGAACCATCATCCATCATCTCTTCATAGGAGTGGCTCCTGTCTTCTGTTCAGTTCTGCTGAGAATTGGCTACAGGCCCCTTTGACCAGGTAATGAAGTGGATGGACAGATAGATGCTCATATAAAATTTATATTATCTTAACTTGCACATGTTAAATTTCTTGCATAATTCTAGTAAAATGTATTGTAAATTTATTTCTATACTGAACAGTTTTTATTCAAAATGACTTGCAAATCATAAGCATATTATTACAAATACTTTAACCACAGACATACTCATATATAGGTAATAGATTATTGCTTTATGTGTAATAATAAGTTAAAAATTAACTTTTTTTTGTTAACCAACTCTATTACTCTGTACATGTGAAAATACTGACCCTATAAAACTAAAATATTCACTTGCTGTAAAAATATCATCCATCAATTTCTCTGTTATGAAACTCACTTAAAAACATTAAATGTATTTATTGGACTGTTTCCCCCCAAAAAGTGACTAACAAATCACAATTTCAGAGTTTTTTGTGATTTTTTTCCCCCTTTAGTTGGACAACTGCCAGCCTTTTGGGTTACAGCACATTCATCACACTGCTTATAGCCATATTCTCTTGAGTGCAGAAAGAATTTTCTGTAAGTGTAAAACTTAATGTTTTTTTTTTTGTTTACATTATATATAATTTATTTTGCTCTATGTTAATTCTCATTTACTTGATTAAATGCATAAATCAAAAAAGCTGTTCAAGCTACAGAAATTGCCAGCGAAAAAAGCGTTTGTAATGTAGCCTTTCAATCTGATTACCTTGTAATAACTGTACTACCATATTTGCAATGATAACTCCAGAACTGTAGTAATTATATATAAATACTGTGGTTGCAAGGTTACTATAACAAGTTAAAATTAAACATTAGTGAAATTAATATTTAAGTGTCTGCAGGGAAGGCCTATTTATGTGCATCTTTATCTTTAGAATATTTTAATGAAATTCATTCTAGTTTAAGATCATTCCCAAATTATGTCTTCTTTATAAAGATAAGTGGGGATTTTTCTTACCATTGTATTACATTATGTTTGAGAGGATTAGGAGATGTCACTAGGTGCTATCATAAAGTACAGTATGATTTGAAGTTTGCGTTTCTAGCCTACCGTATTTTATTAACCTCTGAGAATCAACATTAGTCCCATGGAAGATTTCAGTGGTTTTGACCTGTGAGCTACCATTGGAAGAAAACATGAATAAATACATGTACTGCATTAATTAAATAAATAAGAATCTCACCATAGTAATAAAAACGGGGGCTGAGAGAATATTTCCCTGCTATATTGTTAGCTGAAAATAAATCCTTTGTAGTATGTGCTCCTCTAATAACAACATTGCTAATTAATAAGTTCTACACAATTATAAATTAACTTCGGATCAGAACTCCGGCTTTGCATATAATTTCCTATAATCGCTAAAGCTACTGCAAAAACATGTCTCATATCAACCGTAACTTTCTTATTTAACAGAGACAGGCGAGTTCTCACCGGGTTTAAATTTACAGCAAATTATCTCTGCTGGGATTTGGCAAGAAAACCTAAAATCACAGCAGTAATTTTTTTAATTTGAAATAGCATCCTTAATCGTCAGTTTTTTTGCGAGCTTTGAAGGAATTAATCTTAATATTTTAATGTTATTACAGGGGAAGGAAAAAATGAGAGCTAGTGATAATTCGTTTTCATAACTGTTACCACCTTTTCATCGTTTCTCTAAAATTATTAGGGTGGACCCTGCATGCTGTTCATTTATAGAGCCTTAACTGGAGAGACACTTACACTGTAATGATAAGCCAGTGTAATTAAAGGTGGGAACGTGTAGAGTTCAGGCAGTAGCAACATGACACATAGTCAACTGCCGTTATTCCTCGGTGGTTTATCAAAGGCTACTCCTTTAATATGGAGATTACACTTATGTACTTGTCTGTACTTGAAAGGCATTTTCCTAATTTACTTATTAATGAGATGTAAATCTATTTATACTGAGCCCCTCAAGTTTGAGGAAATGCATCTATTGAGCAAGCCATAAATCCAACAATTTGAAAAGGGAGAGAGGAAAAAAATATCCTGAGCTTTCCATTCTTGTTCCGTTAAAAATTGATATAGTCTATGTTAAATTTATTAATATTGCTTGCTGTCATTCAGTTTGCAGCCCTAACTGAAATACGACTTGACAGCAGCCACATTAAAGATGTATGCCATTGTATTCAACAAAGATTAATGAAGCCCAGTAAAAATAGCTGTAAAAGAGAAAGTGATCCGAATGTAAAATCAGCAAATTAAATGAGGCCTTGCGTACCATTTTTAATATGCATAGGGGAAAGCGAGGGAATGACAATTTCGTCTCGCAAAAGTCCATTTGGGAGCCTTTTGATATTGGTTGAATATCCATATCCTGGTGGAAGGGATTTGGTTGTAATAGATAAGATGTACAGTATAGGGTATGGTACTGAGCTCACCCTAAGCCAAACTTTTAACACATTATCTAGCATGTCATTGTTTTACTGTTTCATTTCTTTGCTTTATGTTTAATTTTTTATTTTATATGCAGTTAGTTTAAAGCCAGACAGTGACCCTCATTCGTAGTAATGATGACAATAATTAAAGGAATAATAATTAAAGGAATCACTTTGAAATTTAATAACATGCCTACTCTTCTCAAGCACACAACAAAGCATCTTTCTGCAAACTTATTTTATACACATTATTTGAGTGATACATTCTGCCAGTCTGGTCATCATCTTTAATCCTAAGTATCATTCTTAAGTTCTCTTGCATTTTTTAGGCCTGTTACAATCAACTTCACTATGAAAAATCGAAACACTGTAGGTCCGTTCAAGTATATATTTAAAAAACAGTGATTTCATAATGGCTAACGTGGTGTCTTAAACAATATGCATACTTCAAGTAAATAAAATAGATTTCTGGCAATTGTAAATTTCATCCCACATTTTCTACTTTGTGTCCAGTGCTTCTGGGATGGACTCTGGTGCTCCTTAACCCTGGAGTGGGTTAAGTGGGTTTGACAGTGTATGTATTTATATGGATATCTTGCTATTAGAATATGTAAATATGCTAAAACAAATATAATTCCGTATGTACAGTATGTCTAATCCTGTTTTAAATGACCAAAAAAATAAAAACACTTAATTGAAAAACATTCATTTGTGATTTTAAGTTTAGTACAAACTATATGCGAGGCTTGCTATCAGAATAAACAAAATTTTTTATTGGACCTCACTATTGTTTATCTCAATCTTTATGTCAATTTTTAAAACCTGCTTCAAGAGAGAAACTGATATCCATTTTATTTATTTGTTTATTTATGCTACAAGCCTTTACCCAAGGTAAGGATAAAGTGCAATTATTTTATTATATTTTTTACAAGTGGAGCACAGGCAGGTCAAGTGATTTGCTAGGGTCAGCAAGTCAAAGGTGGGGATTTAACTGCCAACCATGATGACTTAAAGTCCAATCCCTTAGCCGCCATGCCCGGCTGCCAGTGAATGTGTATAATGATATGCATTTTCTCTACATTACAGAACATTAAGAGGTTTATAAAAACTTTTTATTTCTTAATTTATTGACCTTCTCTTGCTAATGAATGCCTTTATTTCATTTTCTTTCCGCCTCTCCTAATGAGGATTGAGGCAGTAACATCCCAAGATGGCCAGACCTAGTCACCATATCATCAGTAAATTGTTCCTGTTCTCTGGACACCACTACATGAGGCAAGAAATATAATTATATAATTTAATACCAACCCATGCCCCATGCCCACTCCCCCCATGGTCTGCTGTTAGGTCTTCTCCTAGTGGGCTTTGCCTGGTACAACACCCATGGAAGATTTGAAGATGGTAATGTGCCACATGCCCAAAAACACCTTAACTGTTGATGAAAAATTTATGTAGTAGTTCTGTTTAAAGGGTCCACATTGCTAAGCCATTCACACTAACTTTGCTAGTGAGCCCAGCAACTTTGCACCAGAGCCTCATTTTGAAAAAAACTCTTGACTATAGGTGAGGATGAACTTGGACACTGACAGGTGAGTGATCATCTTTTGTTTACAGGATAGATATTTAAATAATTAACATTAAATGCTCCAAATACAGTTGCAATCTCATGCAAACCAATCAAGGCATCTTCTGACTATTGTACAGCTTAGATGTTGGTTCCCAAACTTTGTCTATCCTCTGAAGCCACAGCCAGTACCTAGCTTTCTCTGATTCCTCTCCCAGCTCCTTTATGGATTTCCGTAGGTTTGCCCTCATCATGCCAACACTGTTGAGAGCAACTGAGCTACTGCTTTGCTAGCAAGACCCCAGCATCTGACGTCTATGGATCAGAACTAGGCCTTCCAGCCAGTGATATTTTCTTTCATGGGAAGCTGTAATGTCCTCTTTCTAGGAGATGGTGAGCTCTATCATGAGGACCTTTATGATCTCTCTTGGGAAGATCAACTGCCTTGTGAGGTCCACCAGCATCTGCCACACTTTGCCCAGCCAATTAATATTTACTTTCTATGTCACCTTTTTTATAGTTTCACCACTCTGAGCCAATGTACAATAATATTAAGCCATAATATAAAAGCACAGTCATGCATTACATGCACATGAAGAATGATAAGTGACTTGTTCAGGGTCACCTAGTGGCCCAGCCATGGGTTTCTGAGACAGCAACCTTGTTATATAAAGTCCAGTATTTAAGGCTATAGGTCAAAATGCCCACCTGCCTGCCTGACCTATTTTCTAATGTTACTTCTAATCCTAAAGCATTAGGTACCTGAGAATATCTCTGTAATTATATGTTTTAAAAAAATAAATAAATAAAAAACAACAAATGACAGATATGCACTAATGTTGAGACCCAAGAGCCATAGCATTCAATGAATTTGATTTTCCCTTTTTATTGGTTACTCTTTGATTAAAATTCAACTTTGATGTCTGGTAAGTTGCAGACTTAATGGCATGTAACATGTAAAGGATCTGCACAGTTCATTAGTAGGTATGACTTAGCCAATGACAGCAAACCCTTGTCAAACCCAACTTGTCATGCAGAGGAAATTGTGCAAAGTCTGCATTTCTCAAAGCTATCGGGTTGGAAGTGCCATTGATATGCATAAGTCTTTTGATGGACCAGAGTGTAAGATGATCTCCACTCATTAGATGGGAAAAATTCTTTTTATATCCTGTTAGCCCTAAAAGAGCACCATGTGAAGAATATGAATCACACAGCTAGGAAAAAAGGTATACTTTATAAATGGATACATAAATTACATCATTACGCATGACATAACATAAATTATATGTGATTACTGTATTAGGAAGTCATATCCCCAGATGTTTTTTGTGGATTGTGCAGTTTTTAATTGAATATCATTTTGTCAGAGTAAATTGTCTTTGAATGTGCGTGCAAAAGCCCGATTAAACAGTATGTGCTGCTATGTACAGTACATATATTTTAGTAAACTATGTTTAATGTGCAGCAGTGTTCTATATGTGTCTGCCTCTTACGTGCTCAAAAGGCAAAGGAACAAAGAGTACACAAAGTTGGCATTATAGGCATTAGAGCAGCCCTAGTTTCCTTATTGTGACAGCCTTCAAGCTGGATGTGGCTTTAGAAACTGACACCTACAGAACAAAGACTTGTAAAAGATGGGTTTGCGTTTCGAGACCACTTATTTTAAATAAACATTTTAATAGCAATCAAAATAAAAGATTTCTATTCTTCCTTTTCTGAAGGTGGTGTACCCATTTAGCTTTACAGGAACACAAACACCATCAACCTCAGGCCAGTTTATCATCACAATTTAATCTAATATATACATCTTTGGAAAGTGTTAGGATGACAACACACATGCAGGACACCCTAACAGACATGTAGAGAATGAGAATCTTCCACACATTTAGTGGAACTGAAATTGGGTTCTAGGAGTTTTAGCTGTCATCACATCATAACAATGCTTTCCACCACATTGAAATATTCATTCTAGAATCCTATTCAGTCCAATATAGGGTTGTGTGTGCCAAAGCCAATCCCTGCAGCAGCAAATTCAACCTTGAATGAGATGCCAGTCCAATTGCCAATCAGCCTAACATGCATAACCTTGGCAGTGACATTCATGTCTCTGGTGACTCATCCTATGAAGTCAATAGATTTGGAGAGTATGGGGGATCATGAGGTCATTGGAAAGGGGTACGTGGCGCTCCCGATACCTATGCAAAAGGATGAAGGTCCAAATCTTTAGAGTCCTGGTGCTTCCTGTCTTGTTATATGGTTGTGAGACATGGGTGCTATCCAATGACCTGAGATGAAGACTGAACTCCTTCGGTACTGTGTCTCTTCTCAGAATCCTTGGCTACCACTGGTTTGACTTTGTGTCGAAGTAGCGGTTGCTCACGGATTCCTGAATGAGGCACATTACCTGCATTGTGAGGGAGCGTCAATTACGGCACTATGGCCATGTGGCACAATTCCCCGAGGGTGATACGGCTCACAGGATCATCATTGTCGAGAACCCGAGTGGCTGGACCAGGCCAAAGGGACGCCCACGTAACACCTGGCGTGGTAGATAGTGGGTCATTTCCGGAGAGTGTTACTGGGCTGCCTGTCTGCCTGGGGGGTTGCCAACCAGGACCCCAAGATGTTTTGTCATGTGGTTGGTGCGGCAACATACTGTACCAGTGCATGCTCCCCAATCTGACCTAACATAAATATTAGGAAAGATTGAAGTACATAGAGAAATGGAATAAACTTGTTTGTAATATGAAAAAATGATTCATGTTACAACTTCAAGACCCCGACTCACTTATTGAGGTGAAAGTTTAGAAGCCTGAGTGTTTGACACCATTTTGTTGTATAAATACAGTTGATTCACCCATGGCTTAAAGTGGCCGAACATGTTATAAAAATGGCAAATGTATAGACTCTTCTAGGACAAGACTCATTTTTAGTAGGTTTCTGTATACAAAGCTTGCACTCTTGCCTCACAGTCCTTGAGTTCCAGTTCATTGCCCAACTAATCTTCATGCCTTTGTGCTTTTTTAGGGTAAGTATACCCTAATATTGAATGCCTTTCCACCAAATTCTGATTGGATAGGCTGTGACTCCCTTTAACCCTACTTGTAGAATGAGCCAGTTTAGAAAATGGGTAGATGGGTAGTTACTACAAAAATGTGATACAGTACATTATTATCTAGTCCCCTTGAAATCTACAATTTATGTGCACCTTTGAATGGTTAAGATGTAATTTTCTGCTGTGACTGTTACTCTATGAGTTTTATTTCTTATATTTATCATTAGTTATTTGTAATTAATTATATGTTTGTGTTGGAAAGAATGGCTGCCTTAAATCTCAGAAGATTTAACTTAAATGCTGTATGTACAGTTTACATGTTCTGTCTTTGTTAACAGGGCTTCTTTGCAAGTCTAAACTTACATGGTAAAAGTTATTGTGCCTGGTAATGGACCAGTATAATTCCTTGGACTGGTTCTTACATTGTTCTAAATGCTGCTGAATAAGTTCTAGTTCCATGTGGCCCTATTTGTTAAAAAAATAGTCCTGAAAAAGAAAAAAAATTATAGATAGATGAATGGAATACATTAGGAGTGGGCGATAAATAGGTTGATCTGGTATACAGGATGATATTCAACTTGTGATATGGATTTCAAAAAAAAATATTGGCACACAAAAAAGTGAAAACTTCTCTTGTCACAAAACATGCAAATCCTTGTATGCAGAAGGGAACTGGAAATGTAATTTTATACAGATGTATTAGTGCCTTAAAGGTAATGTCTTTATGCGTGGACTTGTATTTGAATGGGTGAAATAAGGGAGCCTATCCCTTTAAGGATATTGCTCAGGATGTGGTCTAACGTGATTGGTGAGTTGATGCTCCAGCCCAACCCACAGCTACATTGGATGAGGCTGGTTTGATTGTATAGTATATTTATAGTCACTGACTTGAAACATGAAGAGAGGAACTTGTCTTGTTTGCTTGTTTGGTTGTTGACAGCATGAGAGTGAGTGAGTGAGTGAGTGAGTGAGTGAGTGAGTGAGTGAGTGAGAAAGAAGCTGCACTTTCCTGGGGTCAAGCTGGAGAAGTAAATACCTACTATTGAATCCATTTGAATAGTACAACTTTCGACAGATAAAGTCAGATAAAGACACGTGCCTGTGTGCACAAATATAATTTTCAGTTTCAAATGTACATACAAATGCAAGTACAGAAAAACCTTGATTATCTATTACTCAATTCACAGTCACTCTCTTTTAACCATCAAAAGTTGGGAGCATGCGCTGATGGCGCATTACCACACCCACCACACGATAAACCACCTGAATTGGGAGCTGAATGCAGTGGGTGACACCTCAGCACAACACTGGAACAGTGTAAGATGTTTTACGGTGGCTGGAGTACCAATCCTACAACCAATCCCCAAGTTTTCTTTGTAAATTCGAGGACCTACAGGGCTGGATGCAGATTAATGTCATACCCAAGATAAAGCAATTGTAGGTTAAAGACCTTACTCAAGGGCCCAATGGAGTATAAAGTCACTTCTAGCATTCATGAGATTGAAACCGGCAATCTTCCAATTTTTCCACATTTTGTTATGTTACAGCCTTATTCCAAAATGGATTAAATTCATTTTTTTTCCTCAGAATTCTACACACAACACCCCATAATGACAACGTGAAAAAATTTTACTTGAGGTTTTTGCAAATTTATTAAAAATAAAAAAATTGAGAAATCACATATACATAAGTATTCACAGCCTTTGCTCAATACTTTGTTGAGGCACCTTTGGCAGCAATTACAGCGTCAAGTCTTTTTGAATATGATGCCACAAGCTTGGTACACCTATCCTTGGCCGGTTTCGCCCATTCCTCTTTGCAGCACCTCTCAAGCTCCATCAGGTTGGATGGGAAGTGTCGGTGCACAGCAATTTTAAGATCTCTCCAGAGATGTTCAATCGGATTCAAGTCTGGGCTCTGGCTGGTTCACTCAAGGACATTCACAGAGTTGTCCTGAAGCCACTCCTTTGATATGTTGGCTGTGTGCTTAGGGTCGTTGTCCTGCTGAAAGATAAACCGCCGCCCCAGTCTGAGGTCAAGAGCGTTCTGGAGCAGGTTTTCATCCAGGATGTCTCTGTACATCGCTGCAGTCATCTTTCCCTTTATCCTGACTAGTCTCCCAGTTCCTGCCGCTGGAAAACATCCCCATAGCATGATGCTGCCACCACCACGCTTTACTGTAGGGATGGTGTTGGCCTGGTGATGAGTGGTGCCTGGTTTCCTCCAAACGTGACGTCTGGCATTCACACCAAAGAGTTCAATCTTTGTCTCATCAGTTGCCTTTTGGCAAACTCCAGGCGGGCTGCCATGTGCCTTTTACTAAGGAGTGGCTTCCGTCTGGCCACTCTACCATACAGGCCTGATTGGTGGATTGCTGCAGAGATGGTTGTCCATCTGGAAGGTTCTCCTCTCTCCACAGAGGACCTCCGGAACTCTGATAGAGTGACCTGGTCACCTCCCTGACTATGGCCCTTCTCCCCAGATCGCTCAGTTTAGATGGCCGGCCAGCTCTAGGAAGAGTCCTGGTGGTTTCGAACTTCTTCCACTTACAGATGATGGAGGCCACTGTGCTCATTGGGACCTTCAAAGCAGCAGAACTTTTTCTGTAACCTTCCCCAGATTTGTGCCTCGAGACAATCCTGTCTCGGAGGTCTACAGACAATTCCTTTGACTTCATGCTTGGTTTGTGCTCTGACATGAACTATCAACTGTGGGACCTTATATAGACAGGTGTGTGCCTTTCCAAATCATGTCCAATCAACTGAATTTACCACAGGTGGACTCCAATTAAGCTGCAGAAACATCTCAAGGATGATCAGGGGAAACAGGATGCACCTGAGCTCAATTTTGAGCTTCATGGCAAAGGCTGTGAATACTTATGTACATGTGCTTTCTTAATTCTTTTATTTTTAATAAGTTTGCAAAAACCTCAAGTAAACTTTTTTCACGTTGTCATTATGGGGTGTTGTATGTAGAATTCTGAGGAAAAAAATGAATTTAATCCATTTTGGAATAAGGCTATAACATAACAAAATGTGGAAACAGTGATGCGCTGTGAATACTTTCTACAGTACAGTATGAACTATGCACATTAGGACAACTCTCCCTTGTGCTAGTGCATAGTGATTTCTCCCAGCACCGTGTGTCGTATCACATTTTGAGCTAACAGTGTCAGTTACGTACTTTCACTTTTAAAAGCGTTTCATAGCTGTTCTCTTTAGTTGTAATTAATATACTATACATTGTTATGGCTGAAAAAATTGAAATTTTTAAACATTTACGAAACAGCAGAAGTGCTGCAAGTCTGGAGTAGGAAGAAAAACAGTGAACGATATAAAGCATTATTCCTACAAAACTGGAAAATGTGTCGAAAATGGAAACCACTGACAGTAATGTTAAAAATCACAAAACCCTGAAACATGCTAAAAATGAATAATTAGATTTTGTCACGTATCAATGGTATGCAAAAATGAAGATTAGGAATTCCACTATTGGGACCTATAATAACTGCAAAAGCTGTATCATTTGTTTCTTGCTTCTTTTTGCTTGCTTCTGTATTGTAATTTTATTTCTAAATTTTGTTATATTATGTTTTGTTAATATATTGTAGCATCTTGGCCAGGGTGAAGCTTGGAGATAAAAAGGACTGTTGAGTCTAGTGGTGAGGGTGGAGAGTGATACAGAGGAATGCTGTCATGGATATGATTGACAATAGAAGGAAGAGAGGGGGTGGTGCCCTGAGTGAAGGGCAAGATTTCTGGACAGTTCTTCTTGGTCTTAAATGGCATCTTTCAGTGATACTGAGGAAGTAATTATATATAGTTCTAGTTCAGTTTTGTTTGTTTTGTTTTATAGTTGTATATTCTTTTTAGATATTAAACAAGTAAAGTAAGTTTTTTGCAATCACTTCTTTGTCCTATATGCCTTCTTTTTTGAACCTGTTATGGTGATGTTGCTACAATATTAAATTAATTAATTTATTTTGTTTATACTATATTTTGTTAATATAGTTTTGTTTTGTAAATAAATATGACTATTTAACAAACTAATCTACTGTATATCATTTTTAAAGTAGCTGTTCTATTATCGGTATTTTCTCTTAACCGTCATAGCCTCGGTCCTGACCCCTGATGGATAATCAAGGTTTTACTCTAAATTATATATACATTCACCCATTTACATTCGTGAGAGTTAGAGGTGGAAATATGTAAATGATATTTGGGCATTCCAAACTGTGGGGGGCATGTTACAGCAGTATATTTTTGTGGATTAATTCATTAATTGCCTTTAGCTTCTTTCCCAACTACTTAACTTAATGCAGGTGCACTTAAGGAAGTGATTGCAGTGTAGCATTAGGGATTGGCCACACAGAAGAAAAAGAAATCAGAAGAAAGGAAATCAAGAAGGGAGCGAGGGTGTGAGAACTTGAGAAGTGCAAGAGCTGAGAAGGAAGGCTAGAGCTCTTGGCGGGTGTCCGGTGAAGGCAACCAAGAGAAAGAGTGAGATAGTGAGAGAGAGCACACAAAAGGATGAGAGAGCAAAAAAGAAAGAAAGAGATGCAGAGTGCTAACCAGCTGGGAGAAAATATCCAGATCTATTGAATAACTAAGGGAGCAGTGAAGGTGGAATAGATCCCACAGTTCTTTTTATCAAAAATAACTTTTTAATATTATTGAATATACTATGCACTGTGATGTAGGTGCTTTATTGGCGCCAACCCGACACAGACTGACACCAGAGGCATGGGTAAAATAAACACAAAAAGATTTATATTTTTCTTCAGCCACAGTCCCAAAAATAACCCAAAGTAAATCACACCCCAAATCACATTCTTCTCTTCCTCCACTCCTCCCAGGGCAGCTTTGTCCTCCTCCTCCTCCCGACTCTGGCGCCCTGAGTAGTGACTGCAGGCTCCCTTTTAGAGCGCACCCGGAAGTATTTCAGGTGGTAATTAACCTAAATTAGACTGCACATCCAGGTGTGGCTGCATTGCCGCCCACACGGGCTCAGGAAGCCTTGCAGCTCCCCCTGGCGGTGGCCACGGAGCCCAGCAGGATGAGCTCTGGTGTTGCATGTTACTAGCCCCAGTGCAACCCAGGGGGGCTGCCACCAAGTGTTCCGGTATCCCATGGTAGCTCCCCTGGATCCAGTGTAGAAGGTGTGTCCTGTCCAGGCATGGGTCATGGCCGTCTGCCACAGCACTTACCCTAGCAAATATTAAATAATACTATTTTATGATTTTATGTAATAGAAATTATCTTCAGTATTGTTTATATATCATTAGTTTATGCATCAGATGCAAATTTCAGCGATCTTTGGTTAAGCTCCAAAAATATTCCTCTTAAATTCTTCATGGCCAGCTTGTGAATACTGCATCTGAAACTGCAGATGTCAAATATGTGAATATGGAGAGGCAAACGTACAAATAAAGTATGCTGATATCAACCAAAATCATCAGAATTTCTAATTATAATGTCATATCGATGTTTAGCCAATACACCCCACCTTCCTTGAAAATGTATATCACAAATTCCCTAAAAACCTCTTAAACAGTTATGATGTTGATATATGTTTATTTCTGTAAGCAACAAATATTTCACAAATAGATACATTTTATGATTTTAACCGCAAAAGTATTTCACACACTGTATCATAGACCAAATTTTCCTTAACTAATACCACATATTTTTACTTATCTAATTTCATCTGAAAAAATTATATATAAAAAAGGGTGAAATCCCTAAAATTTGGGCACTTTGTTAATGAGGTGGAAGAGTAGTGTATAGTTTCACACCATCATTCATCTCAGTGGTAAGTCAATCCACTATTTGTGCACAGTTCTTTCTGGTTTCTTCCTACATCCCTACAACTTTATGCTATACTAGCCACACTACCTGTCATAATTTTAAAATATTTGCTGTTTGTTGCTGTATGTGTACCTTCTGTGCCTTTTCTCTGTATCTGCGTGTGTCTAAATCTGCTTTGACCGGTGCTCCTTCTATCAAAGGCGTCCCCATAAAACCTGCTTCACAAACTGTCATTTTTTTCAAGTCACCTTTTTTGCATCCTGTCTGCTTTTATACACCCTATCTTTGATGGCAACTCTCTAGGCATGTCTTCTAAGCCATTTTTTCTCCCTGTGTGTCTAACACTCACGTTTCCTCTTTCAATCGCATCACTAAAGCCATACTGATGAACAACACTGCTCTAAGGGACAGGACACAGACATACCTTCAGCGTTGTGCAAGTTCACACCTCACAAGAACTAGCTCAAAGTTCAGTTCACACAGATTAAAATGAGTAAATTCACGTTCATAGTTTACCATTTCAATCTTGGACTAGTTCATGTTTAGTTCAAGGAGTGAGAATAAATGACCTATGAGTTTACTTTTTTAAATTTTGCATGCCTTACTGTATATTAGGCTATTACAGTATTCTTGAATAAAATACTATAATTATGAAGACATCTTTATTTAAATACACTTTATTGAGTTATACCCAGCAACAAATATGTATAACCATATATGCTAATATCCTCCCGGTCAAAAGAGAAATTAAATAGATGCAAGTATACATATAAATTACCGCTCTATTTCCAACCGTGTGACACAAATGAAACCAGCGTGCAGGTGAACTAACCTATTACGCTGCCAGTCAAAATTTGCGCCACATATTGCATGTCCAAGGGGGAAAAATATAAACTGGCCTCTCAAAGTACAACGTTTTCCTAAAAGCGAAAGCAGAGCTTCACCGCATGCTTGTGTCAGCAGGGGTGCAGCTTAAGCACAAGCAGGCAGACACAGACAGTGCCTATTTGATTTTACGTTATTTTTTCCTGATTACAAATAAATGGCAAAAAATTTGTACGAAATAAATATCCGTAAAAATCCACTATTTGTCCATCCATCCATTTTCCAACCCGCTGAATCCAAACACAGGGTCACAGGGGTCTGCTGGAGCCAATCCCAGCCAACACAGGGCAGGAACCAATCCGGGGCAGGGTGCCAACCTACCGCAGGACACACACAAACACACCCACACACCAAGCACACACTAGGGCCAATTTAGAATCGCCAATCCACCTAGCCTGCATGTCTTTGGACTGTGGGAGGAAACCGGAGTGCCCGGAGGAAACCCACACAGACACGGGGAGAACATGCAAATTCCATGCAGGGAGGATCCGGGAAGCGAACCCAGGTCTCCTAACTGCGAGGCAGCAGCGCCACCGTGCCGCCCTCCACTATTTGTGCTTATCTGAATACCGTATTCGGATTCAACTCCACCCCTACATTACAGGGTAAGGCAAAACATTTAATCTGGACCTAAACCAGATCCAGAATGTCACATAAAGCTGAATTAGCTCATGTTCAAGTTTTTCACTTGCAAATACATTACGTTAATTTCACTGTTCTTAGAAAAATGGGCTTGTTCAATGAACACATTCTTTTGAACAAGTTCCTGCACAACACTACACACCATAGTGTTTTATTATATAGTAGATAAACTGGTGTTTTCTAACAAGCCCAGTGTCTATTCCCATATGCCTTGTACTGTATTAGCATCCTATCCACAACATGTACCTCCATTGTTCTTGATATTTTAGGTTTAAAGGGAAAAGGTGTTAATAAGTGGTTAAATGGAATAATTATATTTACCATATTCACCATGGAACATCCTATAAATGTTTCTCTATTTCAAAATGGTTCTTCAATTAATCATCCTCAAGAACTCCTTATGTACAGTATTTTGCCATTCAGCTCACCCTTCTTCTTCAAGCAGGAACCAGCATGTTGTAGATTAAGGTAGTCATGTGCTTGGCGAAGGGTGTAAGTTTCATTTTTTATTTGAAGCACCTTACAGGTTGTCATTCCAAGATTGGGATTTACCTTTCACCAATCAGATTCAATGTTATTAGACATCAGAAATCACAAACTGTATAAAAAGACATGCAAAATACTGTGAAGAAACAAAAAGACTTTGTGTATAATCCTGAAAGTTTGGAGCTAGAATCTATCATCATTTAAATTCCTAAGGTAAGCAGAGTTTTACGCTATGATATGCCTTCTTGAATATAGTCTCTTCTTTATGCTGCCATATTCAAATATTAAAGGTGATTGGTTGAATGTGAATGGCTGACCTTGATATTGTTCCATAAAAAAATAACCCATTGATATCACCCTGAACTGACACTTATACTGGGTATTAAGGTACAATTCTTTTCAATACACTGTATTTTTAAGTTATTTAAAGCTGCTAAAATACGTTTGTTAAATGTGCAATGCTTTCATGAGAGTTTTTGCTTTTCACACACCAGCCTTAACGTGTCCTAATGTAGTCCCAAATGTTTTAATGAATGACTGTCTATACTTCTTTTTTACCACTTTCATAGATGTTTTCACCCATTATATATGCTGTCCTCCAACTTTGGACATGCTTTGTCCAGTAGGCAAACATGAAGGCTGGACACCAACCAAGCGACCTTAGGTCCAAGGTGGGAACTAAGCCGGTAAGAAGTGCCAGTCTGTTGAGGGCCACACTCATGCACACACCTGCACTGGACCAAATGTAAATTGCCTATTACATTGTTTCTTGAATGGATCACACATAGTTGTGACTCACCATTATATTCAATGGGAAAGGGCCAGATATACTTTGCAGAGTGTCTCACAATGGGTTGAACAAACAGCATTGCTCTTCTATGAGCAGCAGCAGCAAGGGGGATGAATGTCAGTGGCAACCCTTGAAGGGGGACAATTCCCCCTCTCTGGGGTGACAATCAGCAGTGATTCTGTGTCTCAACTACACTAAGAAGGGCAAGATTGGGTTACGAGAAAAAAAGTTTTAGAAACACTGGCCTATTGTAATTCTAACAAGCATATCTCTGGAATACGAGAGGAAAGACACGCGGACCAAACATGCATAATATGCTAACTCCACACAGGGTTGAAGCCCATAGTGCAGCACTGGATTACAATCAGGAACAAATCAGCTAGTGCCATCGCAGCACACACTTTCACACTCTTTTATCTTAACCAGCACGTCTTATTGTGTAGTAAGAAACTGGAAAACCTAAAGAAGAGAGCATTTGGAAACTCCTTATAGATAAGAGAGCATTGCTAACCACTGCACCACTGTGGTACTCTATGATGTAAAATCAAACATAATATTATTTGGTGGCACAGAGGCTATCACCAGCTATTACATGGAAAACTTATACCAGGACAATTAAATTAACTTTTTTACATGTGAGGGGAAACTCTACGCAGACACAAAGAGAACAAACTAATTCCACATACACAGTGGCTAGGCCAGAAATTAAACTCCAGTCTGTCAAGCTGTGGGGCAGCATGCTAACCAATGTGACAGCCTGTTAAACCTTGACATAAATCTATTAACGTCCCATAGCAAAACAAAAAGAAACAATAAATAAGGAGCAGAATGAGTCAAATCTGACCTGAAAAGTGCTATCATTTTTAACAGTAAAAAAACCCAAAATCTTGTCAGAACGTTTGCCATGATTTTAAAATAATATGCCTCTAAAGATCTAAAAAGTAAATTGACAGTCCCCTGTGAACAAGGAGGAAACAAAGCAAGTACGCTATGCATTTAAACTTTTTCTCCAGGCGCCTGCGTTTTGTTTCTTTTGTATATTCAGGAGCTCAGAAAGTGTTGTTCTAACTAATAGCTTGTTATGACTCCAACTCACCTGCATTGTGTTTCTGGATTTCATTACAGACTTTACTACATGAGGAGCAATAGACAGAGAGAGAGAGAGACAGTGAGGGATTTTTTTGAGCTTCCTGTCATCTGTATTTGCAAATTCTCACCCTTCAGCATTTCAGAGTCAAGCTACGTCTTTGGAGATTAGGTAGGGGTAGGGCTTTTCCTACATGAAGCAGACAATTTACATTGGATACCTCATCTTTGTCAGATATCTTTGCTTCCTGTGCCATTTTAACATCATTTCAGATGGATTGTGGAGTCTTGTAGCGTGACTAAAAAAGTGTTCTCACTCCTCCATACTCCTTACTATATGCAGTGCACTGATTATAATTATATACAATAATGTGCATACTTCAGTTAAATAGCTGTGTTATGTGGCATATTCAAATTATATTTCTTTCTTATTATTATTGTTATTTTTATTTCAAGAGCTAAACAATAGTAGTACCTAACCCTAATTGCAGGGATAATTTTAAAAGAAAAAAACATTTAAAAATCCTTTTGTTATGGCCTTTTTTACATCATTGTCATAACAAGTCTGAATGTGACTCTGAAAGAAATTATTAATAGCCTGATTTTCGTTACGCTTCCAAATCACCAGCAGGAAACACATAAAGTGAAGAGGTGAACAGGCCAAGTGTACAATGAATAACAGATCGAATCTCATGGAGATAACGTACAATGTAAGCAGTGAACTTAAGATAGAGCAGAGCTAAAGGCCAGGCTCGACGTGAGTGCATGAAGAGACTTAATGGTGTACCGCGCCCTGGGTGTCTCATACATGAGATGAGAAATACATGAATTGGATAAGGATGGCAATGCAAATCTGTCTTGTATGAAGTGACATGTTTAAGTGGCTGTCTGCCTGCTATTCGTTCCCATGCCACACTCATGACTGAAAAAGCTGCACTGTAACTAGAATCAAAGGTGAATTCTTGAATGGCATAGTACACTCTGTCATTCCATAACACTGTTATTTTTTTGTTGATGTTACAGGAAAATTCTTGGTTAAACAATTTTAACTATTCAGCGTTTGAACCGTATTATTTACTTAGTGCTCATGATCTGAGCCATGATTATATTCTCATTGATATGCCCACCATTATGTATTTTATAGTGATCAATAAATATAATGAAAAATCCATTTCTTACAAAAATGAATATACCAGCATAAAAATAATTCTAATAATATGACATATCTTGATGTCTGATTAGGCAGAGGTGGCATGCTGGTACAACTACATCACAGCTCTAGAATCCAGAATTCACATCCCTGTCCTAATCACTGTGCATGTGGAGCTTACACATCCTCTGTGTGTCCCAAAGAAACACATGATAGTTTAGCTGGAAACTGGGTGAGCGAGTGACTGTGGATGTGTGCATGATAATGATGGAGTGGTGTCCAAAGCTGTTGGAATAGACTCTGCCCCTAAATTGGACTGGACTGCCAATACTGATGCACTGTGTAAGAAAGGACAGAGCCGACTATACTTCCTTAGAAGGCTGGCATCTTTCAACATCTGCAATAAGATGCTACAGATGTTCTATCAGGTGGTTGTGGTGAGCGCCCTTTTCTATGCGGTGGTGTGCTGGGGAGGCAGCATAAAGAAGAGGGATGCCTCACGCCTGGACAAACTGGTGAGGAAGGCAGGCTCTATTGTAGACACAGAGCTGGACAGTTTGACATCCGTGGCAGAGCGACAGGCGCTGAGCAAGCTCCTGTCAATAATGGAAAATCCACTGCATCCACTGAACAGGATCATCTCCAGACAGAGGAGCAGCTTCAGCGACAGACTGCTGTCACTGTCCTCCTCCACTGACAGACTGAGAAGATCGTTCCTCCCCCACATTATGCGACTCTTTAATTCCACCCTGGGGGGGAGGGGGGGTAAACGTTAATATTATACAAAATCATTGTCTGTCTGTTATACGTTCATTGTTATCACTCTTTAATTTAATATTGTTTTTATCAGTATGCTGCTGCTGGAGTATGTAAATTTCCCCTTTGGATTAATAAAGTATCTATCTATCTATCTATCTATCTATCTATCTATCTATCTATCTATCTATCTATCTATCTATCTATCTATCTATCTAT
>JANRMT010062813.1:65353082-65378400 GCA_026402145.1 Polypterus bichir lapradei
TATCTATCTATCTATCTATCTATCTATCTATCTATCTATCTATCTATTACACAGGTTTGATAACAAATAGTTGTGATATGGCTGTTGTTCAATCTATGCCTCTCACTCACTGTATGACCCTGACAAAGTCAAGTATGCCACCTGTATTCAAGCTGGCCAAAAATAAATACATACATACGTGCGTACATCTATATATATAAAAGTCAATGTGTGCATGTATGTATCTTCCAGCATCACTTCCACATGGAAGTTTTCATGAAACTTGGTATACGTGTTCCTCATTGGTTGACTAAAAATACTGTAGGGTGAAATCAACCCTAACCCGTCCCCTTCTGGATAGGGTGGGGGGTGATCGTGCAGTCTTGTATGCATGTTATCATCCAGTTGACACTCAGAACGACCACCAGAGGGCAAACTGGAGGCGACTGCCAGCATTCTTTATTTTTGAGCAGCACCGCGCCCCTGTTGCTTTTCAAATTAAATAATGTTGGCCAGTTCCAAGCGTCAACTGGATGATAACATACATACAAGACTGTAAGACAAGCACATTTAATGAGTCTTCATTGTTTATTAATTTATTTTTATTCTTGAAATTTTTTTAATTATATTTTTCTCAAACAATAAAAAAAAAATAATTATTTTCCTCCGGGGCAACGCTGGGTATTTCAGCTAGTACTTGAATAATTGTAATATTATCTTGGATAGAGGTGCCTGCCTAATGCATCCATTTTTCCACTGCTTTTCCAGTTTAGTTTACAGGCACAGCAGATCCTGACAGCACTCGACACAAGGCTATAACCTTTAATGGACTGCAGTGTCATTACAATGCAGGACATGGTAACACTCAGAAGATATAGTCTTGCCACATAATCTAATACATATGTCTTTGAGATGTGAAAGAGAACACTGGAGGACCACCACACATAGGGAGGACATGCAGACTCAATAGAAGCATTGCTTTTTCCAGAAATTGAACCCGGGGCTCCAGAGATGTGAAACAGTACAACTAGCCACTGTGCAAAACTCAGGCACATATAGCTTATATTTGTTTTTGTAAATATTACTAACAAATTGCATCAGTAATAATTTTGTGATTTTTTACTTTTTATGGGGCAGTTCTTCAAGCCATTCTTAAATAAAGGAAGTTATATTCAACATTAATTTCATATCACATTACAGTTTTAATTGAAACTAAGTATTTTTCCAAAGAGAGGAGTTTACTTGAATGACTGCAAATGTATTCACTGAAAATTTTCTGAATTCTGAATGAATTAAAATACTGCCAAATAGCTTAGTTGTTGAAGTTGTACCCTCTTAGTTCAAGAGACATTCTCATAGTTTGCATGTCCTGCCCTTATCTTCACGGCTTTTCTCTAGGTACTCCCGTTTCCTCCAAATTCTCAAAATATCTTGCTGTCTAAAAGGGCCTATAGGGAATGTGTGCCCTGAGATACAACAGCATTCCTTTGAGGATTGATAAGCCCAAAAAATGGAGAGCAGAAAATGGATGGATGAATCCAGACATGGAAATAAATAAAGGTTTGTGACAGAGTAATTCAGATTCTCTAAGGTTATGACATATGCAGAGATTTGTTAAGCTAGCCAAGTCTTCAAAGAGCCTGGCTTAGCCTGTTGTTACACCTCTGGATAATGCACAAACACTTAATCACTCTATTTATTTGAATAATCAATGGAAATGTGACAGGAGTCAAGGTGTATTTTATTAACAGCAAACAATTTGCAGACAGCTCTAAGGGACGGTCATATTTCATACAATTGAGCTGTTTTTTTATACTTTTTCATCTACTGCTTGAGTTACATATATTGATTCAGTGGAGCCTATTGCCCCAGCTTTACATTTGTGTATTTGGATGGTCTTGCTTGCAATGAATCTGTGCCAAATGTAGTGTACATAATAGGATGAGTTATTTTAAAATACAATTAAGTATACAGTGCTTACAGTATATTTAAAATATAATTGTAATAAAGTTTACAGTAGGGGTGCAAAGTTTAGTTCAATATCTTGTGTTTGGAATCCAAACTTGATCTAGAATTTGCATATTCTCCATGTCTCTACATGTATTTTCCTCCCATAACCATCAAAGATTTGCTGGTTAAGTTAATTGTCTGTTCTACAGTCATGGCCAAAAGTTTTGAGAATGACACAAATACTGGTTTTCACACAGTTTGCTGCATTTTGTCAGATGTTTCTATGGTATACTGATGTATAATTACAAGCGTTTCATAAGTTTCAAAGGCTTTTATTGACAATTACATTATGTTTATGCAAAGAGTCAATATTTGTAGTGTTGGCCCTTCTCTTTCAAGACCTCTGCAATTCGCCCTGGCATGCAGTCAATCAACTTCTGGGCCAAATCCTGACTGATGGCAGCCCATTCTTACATAATCAATGTCAGAATTTGTGGGTTTATGTTGTTTGTCCACCTGCCTCTCAATAGGATTAAGGTCTGGGGAGTTTCCTGGCCATGGACCCAGAATTTTGATGTTTTGTTCCCTGTGTCACTTAGTTATCACTTTTGTGAAAAAACATTGTTCGTCACTGTTTTTGGATGGTTGTGAGAAGTTGCTCACGGAGGGTGTTTTGGTACCATTCTTTATTCAAGGCTGTGTTCTTAGGCAAAATTGTGGGTGAGCCCACTCCCTTATTCGAAAAGCAACCCCACACATGAATCGTCTCAGGATGCTTTACTGTTGGCATGACACAGGTCTGATGATAGCGCTCACCTTTTCTTCTCCGAACAATAATTTTGTCCCAAACAATTGGAACGGGGATTCATCAGAGAAAATGACTACCCCAGTCCTT
This sequence comes from Polypterus bichir lapradei, assembly GCA_026402145.1. NCBI lineage: Eukaryota > Metazoa > Chordata > Cladistia > Polypteriformes > Polypteridae > Polypterus > Polypterus bichir. Next base: position 65,355,907 of record JANRMT010062813.1, read on the forward strand.
ATCAGTCCAATCCTTGTACCTTTTACAGAATATCAGTCTGTCCCTGATGTTTTTCTTGGAGTCGAGAGGCCTCTTTAATGCCCTTCTTGACAACAGGCCATCCTCCAAAACTCTTTGCCTCACTGTGTGTGCAGATGCCCTCACACCTGCCTGCTGCCATTCCTGAGCAAGCTCTGCACTTGTGGTGGCCCGATCTCGCAGCTGAATCAACTTTAGGAGACGGTCCTGGCGCTTGCTGGACTTTCTTGTGTGCCCTGAAGCCTTCTTAACAACAACTGAACCTCTCTATTCTCACTCAATCAGCATGACAGAGTGATCTCCAGCCTTGTGTCCTATATGCACATTTATCTGTAAAGATCAAGCACACACTCACACACACACACTTTCTACAAACAAAAGTTGCATTTGCCACCTGAAGGCCAAACTTCACATCACTACATCCACTTCTGACGGCCTGTGCATTGGATTATCACACACAATACACAGCCATCCAGCAACTCCTTTAAACCCTTCTACCATCACCTTGGTCTTTCCAGAATTTACCTTGAGGCCTTTCACTTCTAAATTAGCTTTCCATTGTAATATCTTTTCCTTCAGATCTGCTACAATTTTTGTCATCTATTCAACATTATCAGCATAAATCTCTCCCATTGCACTCCCTCATGCTCATTACTTACCAGTATAACAAATATTTCACTCTTCATTCATTCACATCTTTGCAGAAGTCTCCTCAGCTATTGGTAAGTAGTTTGGAAGTAAAGTACACAAATGCAAAGCAGATTTTTCAAAGAATATATGTTTATCTTTGGTGCATTTTGCGATTTTAGGCTTTTTATTACATGTAATAGCAATGAAATAAGTAATTAACTTGACATGCCTTCAAGTGCACTCTTTACTTATACTGGGAAGTTTGAGAGAAAGGAAACATATTCAGATTCTATACTCTGGTATATGGGTTAGTGCTGCTGCCGCAGTCTTTGAACCCAGCTGGACAGTCACAGTGTGAGATTTTTTTCCAACATCGAAAAAGTATTGAAGGTTAGTTGAGGTAGTTTAAATTGAACCTGTGTGAGTGATTGTGCGTTATGGTGTTCTTCAACTAAATTGGTCCTTTCCATAGTTTTCCCCTTTCCTCCATGACCCTTAAATGCAGTAAGCAGCTTTAGAGAAAAAATGAAATGTACAATAATACAAAACAAAAAGTCTTTGAATGAATATAATGATTTGCAACAAAGGGTTTATGAATGAATTTAATGATTTTTGACCACAAATAGTCAGCCCCTAGAGGAATCTCGTAATCTGGGCCAAGAGGTCATTACACTACTGTTGAACTGTTATTCTATGATTACTTGTAAAGCTCCAGATTTTATTGTAACATGCAAACTTACTCTTTTTGAAAAGGCTCAACTCTGTAGCACAACTTAGCTAAATACAAACTCTCCCTGACAAACAAACAATGGAAAGAACAAAAACTAGAAATTCTGAAGAACTGTTAGAAATGAGCACCATAATTCTATTGGAGATGTAAATCCTTTAAAAAATATAACATTTTCCTAAATCACCATTTTGCTTTTAGCATCTGGGGGGGCTTCCTCTGCTTGACGACAATTCTGCAGTTCATTTTCAAGATATTCAGGATGTCTTGTAATTAAGTACTGGTACTAAGAAAGTAGAATGCCCTCTAATAGTCCTGTAAGTAATGACTAAAATGTAAAGGGCTAGACACTGTTTACTGACATTGTTACCTTGCAGGGGATCCTATAGCACATTCTTTAAAGTCCTTAGAGCATTCTCTTTTAGGTCAGTGTAACGTATTACTCATAAATGTATACTTTTATTAGGATAATTTTAGGAGAGGTTGCACTTTCCCCAGTATAAGTTCATTTTACATATGTATTGCTTCTGCCAGAAGCATCCCCTATTTTATACTTCCAAGGTGACTACTGTTACCCTGGCACATGTTTACCAGCTTGGCAAGCCATCTCTATTGATACAGTCAAAAAGGTCCCTTCTACCTGGGCTGTCAGACTCACATTATAATGTAACAGAGAATAGAACAATTATACTAAGTTGTTTTATTAAGTCATGAACCAAGAATAGGAGTAACCATGGGAAAAATAAAAACATATAAAATTAATAACAAAAGGTAAAACAAAAGAAGTTATTTTATTCCATCAGATTTGAATAATGTTCACTGACTTACCCATGTATCCACCATTCACACCAGACAACGCAACTCTCCTGCTCCAGCTCCCCTTTCCTTTAGAGTGGTTTAACATTTAGAACAATTGATGTCCCTAGTAAACCGTGGCAATTTTCAATCAAGTGTAAGGGGACTAAACTAGTTTTAGATTATTCTTATTTTTTTATTTCTAGTATTTTATGTTATTATTTTGCTTATGGTTTTCAGTGCCATTTTTTTGTTGTGGACACCACCATTTTGTTGTTCTTCCAGGTTTGGTGACCATGTTGTACATATCAATGCATTTCTGTTGCTACAACATCATCCTGAGAAGTTGCTGTTAGGGTCTTGTCCCTGTTGTTTACTTTTTTCATGTTTGTGTGTTGTGTTAATAGTTAGACTTCTTGCTTTGTTCTCTGTGCATTTTATTTTGTTTAACATGTTTCTTAATTATTTTTTCAATTATGTATTTTATTTAATTTCTATGTCTTAGTTTTTTTTTGTCATCTGGCCTGTCTTCTGTATGTGGAGCACAGGGAGGCAGGGCCAACTGAATATGCAGTTGAGAAACTGTCCCAGCTGTATTAAAAGAAAGAAACTTCAAGTCATTCTGAAGCTTAGGCATGGCAGTTTTATTTGATTCCTGTTTCTCATGTTGATACTTATGATTATGGATTTACTGGCTATGACTGTTGCTTTGCTTTAAAGTAACTGGTTTATGTCTTGTGATTTATAGGTATTGTTTGTTTGTTTTTGACTTTTCAATATTTCATTTTTAAAATTTTTCTATAAATCTTTACATTTTAAATGATCTTTGTTTAGATATTTGGGACCAGAGATTTACCAATTTTTCTTCTTCTCATTATTTTGAACATTGTTTGAACATTTTGATGTTAAAAGGGCCTTAATCCCATTTCAGGCCTATGCAGGCAGAAAGCCTTCCATGTGAGTTGAGGTTAGGTTACTAAGGGTGAGGCCTGGGGCATCACACCTGGTTGAAGTGCTGGTTTGGCAGTGTGGTTTTTGAGGACTGCTCCCCTTTTTTTTTCTTCATTGTAGCAGGAATCACAACTGCTGTGTGTTGTGATGTCATCTTCTTGAGACTATTTAAGATGTTGATGCACTCCTCTTGAAGTCCAAGATTTAATATTTAAAATTATTTTATTGCAGTAGTAATTAGTTTTCAAAAAGGGTTTTGGGGTAACTACCTTTTACCTATGACCCTTGAATCTGTTTTCTGATTAATATTTTGGGCTAATTTGGTTAGTTAGTTTTCTTGGCTTTTGACCACAGTAGGTTTATAGGTTTTTGAAATTGCCTTCCCACCTCCAAATGCCAAATAAAATTTATTGCCCTCAAGGCAGTATAATCTATCTGTTGTAAGGCACACTGCTTCCCTATTTGGAGTTAGTTTCCTGCCATCTGCAATTTAAGAATAATTCTGTTGGTTTCCTTCCTGTCCCACAGGAGTTCTTCCCCTTGAAAAAAAAATCTTCAAGGGGAATAGAACATTTACTGTATCATACTACTCCCACGACCCTTGGTCTAATCATGCTGGCAGTCAGGAGTGTCCTCAAGGCACAACGCCATGTGTCACCTGTTCAATTCTTTCTAGTCTTCCCCTAAGAGGAACTGGCATGAAGCCAACAGAACTCCACTGGACCAGTAGGCAAAAGCATAAGGTACCCACCTTAGGAAATTTGCTACAAGTTACTTAAGAGTCACAGGTTTAATTGTTATGGACTCCAGCAAAAAGGTACATGGCCCCTAGACTCTTTAGATTACGAGGTGACAAGTAAATGCCATATACTTTAGTGCTTAGGGGAGCATACTCTTCAATCCAAACCTGGGAAATTAATTAATATGAATTCATGGTAGTGCTACTGCTGTGTCAAGAATCAGAGTTTTAATCCCACGACAGTTTGCTGTCAGAGTATAGTTGGTACATTTTCTCCAGAGCATACATGGCTTTTCTTCTGGGTATTCTGGTTTCCTCCCAAGGTAATTTTAATTGCCAAGTTTAAATTTGCTCTGTATGGTTGTGGGTATAAGCGTGAGTGGGCCCTGTAATGGACAAGTTCTCTGCTCAGGCCTTGTGCTCAGGTTTGCCAAGATTGACTCTGGCTCAACACCATCTCTTTGGTTTTGGATTTTTTGAGTTTGATAATATTTTGCTATGTTAGAAGCAAAATATCTTCACTGGCTACTATTGCATCTGTAATTTTTTTATTCCAAGCATCATAATGTAGCAAATGCATGGCGTAAGGGCTAACGCCATTAAGATCAGTAAACATTTTCCTGTAAACCAGGTGGACCTGTATTTTATTATTGTACAATTTTTTGCACATAGTAAACAATCTACCTTCGTTTGACGTAAAGAAAACATAAAAGGTGCTGCATTTATTAATATGAATTATTGTAATCAAGATTAATTACAGATCCATTTTCCCTGTGAGCCCACTTCTTCCATGTGCCAATCACAGCAACACTCAGGGACAAGCTTTGTATGGGACACTTTTTCATAGCAAGGCACCCTCACACTGGACCACTTTAGAGGATCTGGTCAAGTAACCTGCACACTGCCAGGATGTGAGAGCAAACTAGAATACCAAAAGAAATGCCCAAGTGGACCTGGGAAAATGTACAACCTGCCCAAAGGCAAGAATTTGCACCTTGGTTTTTACAGCTGAATGTTACAAGAGTTAAAGATTTTATGCTCTATTTGATTCATGTACTAGTATTAATAAGTATTACCATGAAACTCCACATAAACGGCATATTTATTGAAGCTATAAATTGATTAGGGTTTTTCAATGTAAACAGAAATTTGAATGATTTTTTTTTTTCTGAAGTTCAGTTTCAGGCTCAGGGAAATAAGGAAGATAGTGGTGTGGAACTAAAAAGGCCACTGGGATATTATCGTTTAAAAGTGAAAATTAATTATAGGGTGTTGTCATAAAGCATGGTCAGTAAGCTTGAAAATGAAAAGCAATTTTAAAAAATAAATCTCAGCATCAAACGGCTAAAAAAACAGTAGATGACATTAAAAAGCTGACATTTGCACAATTAGCTATGTAAATTCTATTTTGATCTATTTTACGAAAGTTCTCTTTTATGAAAACACAGTAAAAGGAAGCCCATTAACTAAGAATGAGATATTCTCCCAGACGCCTGAAATTATCTTTCAGGACAGAGGGCCCAATTTCCCAATCTCAGGTGTATGATTAAAATCAATTAAATCACTCTTCCAATGTCAGCAGCAAGATTCTCCTGACAAATGAAATTATGCTAAAAAAGTGTTCGTCGCACTCCTTGGCCCTGTCTCAGCATCACTCACATCCACAAATGAGATTAAAATGTGCAGCTCGGGGATTTCAAAGGGATATTTTCCATAAGAACATGAAAAATCTTCGGAACCCTATGTAAGTAGACTTTTAAGTCTCTGGTGACATCGTTTGTCAGCCTGCCTCTATATTCAAGATTCCTGGCTAACAAAAAGAGGTGAGCAATTTAACCTGTTTCAGACTCATTATTAAAAATAAATTAATTAATTATTTAATTAATCAATTAATTAATTTATAGAGAAAGATTTTTTTTTTGTTTGAGGTAGCAGTGTTTAAATTTTGGCAAAACCATTGATGTTTAAAAAGTTTTCTCTGTTTCAACTCATCTAACTTTACGATGGCTAAGTTACTTTGTTGTTGCCACTTGCGCCATGTTTGCTTTCTCAAGTGCTTTCATGAGACCATCCAGTAGACACAGCAGGGGGGTGTATTTGAGGATGAAAATGAACACAGTTTAAACAGCAGAGTCATGCCTACGATACATGTTGTTGATGACTGGATTACTGATTATCAGCATGTAGAGTAGGGGTTATTGAAGAAGAGTCACAAAGGATAAATAAACACATATGCCTGCAGTCCAGTAAAAGCTAATGGAGAGCTGCTGCTGTAAATGCCAGATTTCAAAGCCCGAGTTAGTTTTATGAAAAGGAGAAGGAGGAAGAGGAGGAGGTAATTTGACGACATTAGCTGGTTTTATGCCAAGGCATTTTTGAAAATGCACACTGAAGGATTATGGTGAAGTGTTATTTTGTGTGAACTGAACATGACCTTAGTGGCTGAGGAAATGCACTTGCCCAAAAATAAGCTTCTAGGGTAGTCCACAAAATTGGCACCAGATTTCTGCCTATCAGCCTCTCAACTCCAGGCCCACTTGAGCACCTCAAGTATAACAAATTGATAATGGGGTGTAATTAAAATGGCAGTATTAGAAAGGTAAAATGAGATTTACTGCCCAAAAAACACAATGCTGACATGTCCTAAAATATCTTCTGCAAGGTTTTTGTTTTGTTTTATCCATAATAGTGGTTTTATTTTCTTATTTATCAAGTACAGGCAGCACCCGATCTTGAGATGCCAAAAAAAAGGAAGGAAAAAAAAACCTGCTTGGATAATGAGGACTTATGGCCTTCATTCATTATTAATCAGGTCTACATGAGTTCATATTTAACTCAATAGGAATCTGCTCATGGAGTGAACCTCTGCTAATAACGAGCATTATCACCAAGAAAAACGGTGTAATTGTAATATAAAAGTTTGAAAGAAAATGCAGTCTATGCATCTCCTGTCTGTCTGTCTCTTCCTTCTCTTTTGTATAATGGGTTTGCAATGCTGCCAGCTATGAGTGCGTCTGGCAGCCAGAGTGAAGTTAAGGAGCTAACTGTAGTCCCTACGGCCATTTTCTTGAACTAAATAGGATTCTCCTACTTTTGTTATAGGTGGCCAATATGCCCAGAGGCTCTCATTTCAGACTTAAATCTAGGCACAATCAGGATCGATAGGGAATCGAACCCCTGACCTTCCAAATGGAAAGCACTGACACTTATTCATACTGCATGACAAACAGAATAAGATATGCTTTGAACAATGTGAGGAACAGAAAAGCATATCTTGCTGTTGTCACTGTAATTTAAGATATTTCAAGGTATTTGTCAGGCGACAGACTTACAGTTTTCAACAGAATAAAGACTGACAAGTATTTTGCACCCCTAAAGCTTGATAGGGCCTCTGTGTTTTCAAAGACCTGTTTTATTTTTCTGCAAATGCAAATAAATTAAAAGGTGTTTAAAGTACTAGTAATAAATGTTAGAAGTTAAGGTTTTGTAAAGTTCAGCCAAAATATAACTTCATATATTTACATATATTCATGAAATCTGTAACTAAAGAAATTTAATAGGGAAAAAAAATCCAAACTATGATTATATTAGGCAGGAAAAAACCCTCTGAGAATATATCTTCATAAAACATAAAAATATTCATGTAATACCTCAAAAAACTGATAATTGCAATGCATTAATCTATTTGTCATTTTAAAATGTAAATTATCGCTGGAAATTTACCTTGTCTTTTACTCCTTGGGGTCAAATAGCTATGAATATTGCATAACATTACATGGCATTTTCACACAGAATAGGGAAAAAAAATGTGTTTCATATTTTTCACAGCTTCCCTATCGGATTATTCAAAGAAACACGGCACACATGGCTTGAACCTCGTATATCCTGAAAATAACGTTTTACATAATGAGCATGTTATTCATTTAATAATGAAAGATAAAAAAGCTTTGCTTTCAATAAAGCTAATGGCAGACCTTATACCCTAATATTTAAGCATCTTGATGTGAAATTAACACTCCATTTTCCTGCAAGCAATTATTTATACATCTTGACACTTGGATGCAATCCACAATTAAAAATGTACAAAAAGTAACGTCTGTTCAAAAAGATCATTAGCTCTGCCATAATAAGGAGGGTCGCTTCAGCCCGGCAGAACTGCTTTCAACGATATTGCACATTAATACGAGAGTAATGAGATCTTTAACAGCCACTAATAATTATGAGACCTCAGATTTATGTCTCATCTGAAAAATGTCCTTTCACTGGTACAATGCCGCTGTATGTCCTGAAAAAAACTCAATTAAAATGAAAGCTTGGATTTAAACAGGCCTTGACTTTTTTATTGATATCTTTTGAATATAAGACAAGATTAACATTTAACTGCACTAGAATACTTAGACCTTCTTATATAAATATGCAGCTAATATTCATTCATTAATTTTTTTGAACTCACTTTTTGAATTACAGGGACAAAGGAAGCTGCAGCCTATCCTAGAAGCAATATTTATGAAAAAAAATATATAAGACAAAAAAAATCAGTCAGTCTCAGGACGTATCCATACACACTCCCACACTCATTCATGCTGGGACAGTTTTAGGTTAAAAGAATATGAGACAGCAACAGGGACAGGGCAAGAACCCACCCTGTATGTGACACCAGTGCCAGCTCATAGGAGGTCTCATTCAAATGTGCACTAGCCCCAGGCAGGAACACCTGTATGAGAAAACCAGCATGTATATTAAAAAATATATATATAGTTAGTGCTTTAAACAGCCTTTCCTGCTGCTCTTCACTTGAATGTTTTGTTGATATACTTTACCAAAAATTGGATCCACCGTTCTACATCACGCACCCCACATAAGGATGTATGAAATTTGCATTGAGAAATCTCACATTTCAGGCCAAAACATCTCAGGTCCAAGTCATTGTTTGTGCCAAATGGAATAATGAAATCTGGGCTAAGATTCTGACAAGTTGGATCGAGGCCATTGCTCAGCAGTAGAGTCGGTACTCCCTTCATTGGGATACTGGAAGAAGGGTTGTCATTCCTGTTACTGCATATCCCAGGACCAAGAGATGGCTCAACTTCATTATGTTCAAAGAATGACAGTATTTTGTTCTGTAGCCAGCAAATATAAAATAGTTTTCTGCTTGAGCCAGGGATATGTTTTTAAACATTTTCTGTGTGAAAGCAAAAAGAAGTTCTGAAAGTTGTCCAATTTGGAGAAATAATGTCGTGTAGCCGTGAACATTTTGCATACTTTCACCTGTGCAATTTGAATTGTGCATCACTTTAACTTACTCCTATCAAGATCTCCATCCATTTAAGATTTTTGAAATTCCTGTTTAAACATTACCTAAAAATAAAGAAGAGACTCTTTCGAAGGGATGAAAAATTTTGTTTTGTTGAGAATTTGAGCTTCCTGTTTAAACTATGCTCTCAACTGCTATTCTTGTTTTGCCACATTATGAAAGTTGGTTTAATTGGTTAACCTCTGATGGTCTTTAGGTTTCAATTTCTGGTGCTTAGTACTAATTCTTGTCTTCTACCCGACACTGCTGGGATAGGTTCTAACCTCCTGAGCTGGACTAAGTAGGTTTAAGAATTTTCCGTATTCAATTTACCGATTAATTGGCACACTGTGTAGATTTTATATCATCCTACAACTATAAAAAAATAGAAAAAGTAGACAACAGAGAGACACCATTATAAACATGAATAAGACCAAGCTTCATTATTTTAACCTAGTTTTGCCTGAGCACCATTTTAATGCATCTATATTATTTTTGCCTTAATCCTCAACTGCTAGCCCCAGAGCTGCAATAGGCTCTCTGTATGCGGCTTTCTCATCACAATTGACAAGTATTTCAGTTTCCTTCTGTCCTGTAGGTCTTTGATTAGATCAGAAGTAGAATCCTCATGACAATTTGACAGATCTACACTATTATAGATACATACACAAAATAGACAAAATTTTTAATAAATATTTTATTGATGTATTTATTATGAAGATGATAAAAAGTGTCCAATTTGTGAATATAGGTATGTTTTTATAATGTGGATAATTTATTTACATTTACTTATTTGGGAGACATCTTTATTCAAGTCAGCTTACAATGTTTATGATACAATTGGTTACAATTGGTTTTCCAATTGAAGCACAGGCAGGTCCAGTGACTTGCTGATGGTCACACAGTGTCTGTAGCGGGATTTGAACCCACAACCTCAGGGTTTGAAGTCCAAAGCCTTAACTACTACACCACCCAAGAAAATTATTTTTAAATTTAATTATCCATACAGTGTGTATTTATATTCTTGTGGAAGTACAAAATAAAAGAATAAACACAAACAGGTATTAATAAAATAAAAAGTAACACAACTATCAAGACTGTCTGGCATTTTTAAAACCAGTGGGTATTTTGTTTGGCCTTCCTTGCAATGCAAAATTGAAGCAGTTAACTTTTCTACACTTTTCTTGAATTTCCAGGTCGTCCTGTGGTAAATTCTTTCTAGTTTCTTGCAGGATTTTTTCATAACTCTTCTTTCTTTGACTTTGCCTTTTCTTTTTATTTTCCTAATCCAGTGTTGTCATTCTAATACCATTAGTGTTCCATCTGCAGACTTCCACTCAAAGTAGGTCTTAATTGTATTTGCCGTGTGTTTGGGGCTGTAATCATTCTGAATTATAAAGTTTCTGACAATAAGTCATTTTTGTGAAGGAAAAGTATAATAAATCAGAAGTTATCTATATTTCTGTGCATTGGTAGCAGACCGTGACTGAGCCACCGCCATGCTTCACAGAAGGCTGTAGACAGGCGTCAATTTACTTTTTGCCAACTCTTCTTTTGATAAATTACTGTGTTTGTGAAGCAAAAATCCCAACTTTGAACTCAACCATTCATAAGTCTTTCTGCCACTGTTTAACGCTAGCTGTCTCCCATATTGGAGTCTCTTGTACTGGTTTCCTTTCTGTCAAATGATTCACTAGTTTGGTGACTCTTTCAGATGCTGAGCAAACACTGGATTTCTTCTGTCCTTTAAGGAAGTGACCTTTAAGTACTGTTCATCACATACAGACATTGTTTTGGGTCTTCCACTGCATCTTCTGATTTCAACTTGCCCAGAGGATTCTTCATGGCAGTTTGAAGTCCACATCTTGAAAATCTTGTTTGCTATGCTGCTGCTCAATGACTATAGTCCTATTGATGTAAAGAAATATTTTAGATTGTCAAAATGTGTTGCGTTTCTAAATTTCTTTTCAATGCACTCCAGTATTTGTGGTTACCATCCAGTACACTCATTTATTTGTTAAACTACACCTCTCGCACACCTGGTTCATCAAATCATTAAATTAATTTGAATCAGATGTGCTGTTTGCTGAATTTAACAAGCGCATGGCATGGCTGTGTTGCCTAGGGGATTGGTTTGGGAACCAAACCTGTGTTGTTGTAGCCATCATACTAGGCAACACATTTTTGTAGAACTTAAGAAATTTGTGCATAGACAACGTCTTTGCATCCTACGAACAATTGTATTCTAAATGTAACTTTCCAGCAACACATTTCTTTCGCTATCTTCAAACTAGAAACTTTGTTAAACAGAACCTACCCGATTTTCCTAATCTCCCACCTCCTTCTATGCTGGAAAAAATATTGATCAGTTTCAAGGACATAAACAGCATCTCTGCAATAGATAAAACCATTTTACAGTCCCTTCCTTTCAAAGATCCAAGAGAACAGTGGGAAAAGGATCTCTTACTTAACTTATCAGAAAATGAGTGGAAGGTAGCAATGCAGAGAATTCACTCGAGCTCCATATGCACAAAGCATACAATTATTCAACTCAAAATTATATATCGAGCACATCTGTCTCACTTAAAATTATCCAAAATGTTTCCAGGGCAAGATCCAACTGCCGAATGCTGCAATCAAGTCCCAGCCTCACTGGGTCACAAGTTCTGGGCCTGCACCAAATTAACATCATTCTGGACCAAAATTTTTGCTTGCCTTTCAGACAGCTTTGGTGTCACAATCCCTCCTAACCCATTAACAGCTGTGTTTGGTGTTCTTCCAGATGGGCTTAAAGTGGAGAAGGACAAATTGTGATTGCCTTTACTACACTATTGGCATGCAGACTTATCTTGTTTAACTGGAAGAATCCTAACTCTCCTCTTTTAAGTCAGTGGGTAACTAATGTTATATACTATTTGAAATTGGAAAAAATCTAATTCTCACTTAGAGGATCTGTGCAGAAATTTTTCTAAACCTGGCAGGATCTAATCAATAACATTTTAGAAGAAGCTTTTAAAGCACTGAGGAAGCAGATTCTTTCCTTCTTCTCTCTTCCTTTTTCATTTTCTTCTCCATTCATCTATATTTACTTATTAATTCATCTATTTATTTATTTTTACTAGGTTTAAGTTTTATTCTGCTGCCTATGCTCTCTTTCTCAGGGGTGGGGGTTGATTTGTTTTCAATCCTATTCTTGTAAAATTGATCTATTTGTATGGAATGTTGTGTGATTTCAATAAAATCAATAAAAAAATTAAAAAGAAAGAAATTTGTGTAACTTTTTTTATTGTATTAATGATTAACTGCATTTATTCCAGTGTTATGTAGTGTTTTCATGAGCAAATAAACACCTACTGCCATGATAACTACATCTAATAATATTTTCTTGATAAAAATTGTTTTCAGTAGCTATCCAGTTAAGGGACAACCTTGCAATTATGTTGGAAATTGTTCCAGCTCATATTGGTTTCTGATAGTAGTAACATAACTTATATGTAAATTTTAACTATTTGTCCTTTGCACATTTTTTAATAAATATTACATGCAAATCATGTCTTCTTATTTTGATACTTTGATGCAAGGTACTCTAGCTATCCATCCATTATCTAACCACCTTAATGCAAATTTAGGGTCATGGAGAATGGGAGCCTGTCCTAGTAAGAAAGAGGCTAGTCTTAAACAGGGCGTTGATCCATTGCAGCGTATTCCCACATAGACAACTGAAACAGATTTATACTTGAGTAGTCAAAGTGTACCAAGACCAGGCCTCTTCATACAGTATACTGTACCTCAGTCATTTCAATTCTGTCATGCCAGAGCAATAAAAAAAAACAAGGTCTGTTTGGCCTTCAGTACTGATGGCAGAATAAAATACTACCACTGTGGAGTATATCACAGAGAATTGAAGAAACACATTGTGCATACACTATAAGATTGGTTATGTGTGAGATGAATCTATTCTTCATGCAGAATTAAACATAGCTCTTGAAATTAAGCATTCATACCTACAGTGTTCCTGTATGAATCTTAAATAAATGAATAGGGAGAAGCGTTTCATAACTAGGGAGGAAAGTTAGATGTTCTACATGACCCAGAATCTAAATAGCAGTCAAAACCAAGGAAACATGGTAAGTCTACAATACCTATGAAGTCCAAGGCCCAAATCACTGACAGCAAGCTCATGTGCAAAATGTTTTATGTTGAGAGTGCAATCTATATTGGTTATATGCCTCATGCAGCTCAGATAATCTGTCAATATTAACTTGATTTGGTTTGTTGTTTCTGCAGTGAAAAACTGTGACAAAGACTGTTGATAGTTCCACTTCTGCTTAGGGTGATGCCTCCACTTAAGCTGTATGGCTTACATGGCTGCTGTCTGAAACTGTGCATTTGAAGGGATGCCACACTCACCTTATTTGCCAGATCTGGAACAGTGTAAATATTATGTGTCCCTCCCTAAACTGACGATCCAGTTATGTTGGACAAACTATGGCAACTTTGTATTCAGCTGCAGAAAAAATGTTTTATTTAAGGAGCATAGAAAAGCTTAGTGTTCATGGGAGTTATGGTGAAAATAAATCTTGCTTAGTTCTATTGTCATTTCCCATAATAGGTCAGGCTCATATACATACTGTATATATATATTAGGTAACAGGTACAGTATTGCAAAGTAAACAATCTTATACAATTGCTGTTTTTTAAATGTTCATTTTGAAGACTGTGAGCAAATTAGGTATACAGAGTATACATATAAGTACTTTGTATTTCTCATGCATATCAGTTGATATCTGGTGTTATATAAGAATTATTAGGTTTTAAGTTCTGAATATTTAGAACAAACAGTTTAAAGAATATGGACATATAATAAACTATTTGGTGTATGCAACCACATACTTCATTTTATTACAGTTTTGTAAGTAATTCTAAGCAATAATGACACATTTTATAAATGCTTCAGACCAATTATAACATTACATAATTAGTAAATGCAGCTAAAAAGAAAGACAATATTATTATTCAATGCAAATACATCTCCTATAGTCTAATGGCCCTTTAACCAGTAATGTTACAGGTTTAACCTGTCCTATGATTTACTGTATTACTTTGAGTAAGTCACTTAATCTAACTGTGATACAGTTTAAAGAATAGATGTAAAAGCTATGTTATGTCCTTTGGAGGATTTCTGGAAAAAAATGTTATAATAAATTTCAAAAACTGCAAATAACTTGTAATATGGTATTGTTAATTATTTACATCTTCTATTGCTAGACTAACTAAATATTAAAGACTAACTTAAATTATAGATAGTATTTTGATTGTCAAAGTATGTTTTTTTTTCTCTACAGAGGGAATGGTTAGGTCTGCTGCCTCACAAATCTGGGGTTTGAATTGATTACTGTCTGTTTAGAGACTGCATGTTCCCCCATATCTGAATAGATTGTTATGAGTTTTTCTTCTGCATCCCTAAAATGTGTTTTATGTTAATTGGCCATTCTAAATTGGCCTCTTGTGTGTGAGTGGCCCAGTAGATGGGTGCCTCATTGAGGGATGACTCCTGCTTTTGCCAGATGCTGCCAGCACAGGCTCTGGTCCCCCGACCCTTATCTGGATTAAGAGATTATAAATGTTTGACATGAAACTCGAAAGAGCTGGGTGTGTGCAAGTATTGTTTGTTTTACCACCATTTATCTATGTATCAATTGAAATATATATTTTCATTAGTGAAAATAATCCTTTTAAATGTTTCTTCTGGAAATATGCCTTTAGAAGATTGATTAACATGCTGTTTTATATTCAACATTTTCAATTCACTATTCCTTCTATTCCCCATGATTCTGAATTGAATTAAACATTTTTGAGAATGTTATCGTATTTTAAGTTATGCCTATTCTTGCATATTTTTTTCATCTTTTTGATATAGTGCCTAACTTACAAACCTAAAAGTAACACCCACCGCTGCTTCAAAAAGTTGAACTGAAAAAACAGTGTATTGAAAAGCCTAATTAACTGACATTGTCCAGTCAATTCAGTTTGCTAAATCTAAGGCTCACCTCTGTTCATCTCACTCCCATGGGATAATTCAACATGCACACATTTTATAGCCCTCGAGAATGATTTCTGCAGACAAGGCTTAGACTGAGTAAGAATTTACCTAACTCCAGTAAGTCCATGTATCTTCTTTTATTAGAGATTTGAGAGAAAAAGCAATGAAAATTTTATTTCTTTAGAATTTCAGCCTAACAATTGAACCTCCCAAGAGGAAATCAAAGCCTAGAAGCCACCAGAGGGAGCTTATAGCCTTTAAATTTTTTTTTTAGACAAATCAATGCCTGAAAGTGCTTTCGGTTCTCAATTTGTTTATTCCAGTCGTAAATATTTTATTACTTAAAAGAGAAGCAGTGTTTGTTCTTAATTGCTTTTGATTAAATATGCTAATTACATTTTGGAATATTAATGACACATACGGTACAAAATCTTTTAATAATGCAGTGAATTCTGAGTATGAAAAATAAACAATGAATGTGCACAGAAGATAAAGGGAGTAAATTAAAGAAATGAACCACATTTAGTACCAAAATGTCACAAAACACTTCATGACTTGCCATTAATAAATATAATGAGTTTCATCTCTAAAATTAAATGTTTTATAGGGATAAAAACACATAATTTTATATAAGGTTCACAACTGGACAGAAAAAGTGAACCCTTTTCAGCTTAACCAATTTGTTCTTGCCCATAATATATAAAACACCTGCTTACAAAGAGACCCCTACAAGAAAAAACTTTAAAAATAATTTAAAATATCACCGGATAAGCTTAGTATGATATCCATTTACTGGAGCTATTTTATATAAATGCAATTTACAGGACTCATTTCATTTAAATATAAAGGTTGTGGAGTTAGTGGCTATCACGACAGACCCAAAACTGGGAAAGTTTGAATCTCCAAAAACCCTGAGAAGAACATCTTCAGACTGAAAGAAACCAGAGTACCTGGAGAAAAACCCAACACAGTCATGGGAACACAATGCAGTTTGCACAGATATAATAAGCAGGCCCAAATATGAACCCAGTCTACTGCAAGCTGTGAAGTACCAACATTAGGCTGAGATAAATAAAATCTGTATTATAATTTACTAAGTTCTGGGTGTAAATTATTAAACTCATATATCTGTAATTGAGCCAGCTGCATTTTTGAGTTAAACATCAGATGCCTGGATATTTAAAGGCACTGACAGTAAGCAAAGGAGTCTTCCTGTTGCAAAAAAGTATAGTATACATATAGTATATATATAATGAGGGATTCTGGATACTCAGAACAGATTTTTAATGTAGTCCTGTGCTTCTAAAGTTCCTCGTGTTTTAGAGCGTCCACAATGGAAACATTTTTGCTTTTTTCTTCCGTACATCAGTGACAAATTCCTCTGAACTCTCAAAGTCAACTTATTCCTTAAGTAACGGAGTATCCCTTTAAAAGTCATGGTATAGTTAACATGCCCTTCCTAAGAGAACTTCCCCGTCCTCCTCTTCAAGTGTACTTTTAGGAAACAATCAGTCTGTAGAGACCATACAACAGGTTACTATGAAACCTTCCAATTACGTATCTCATGGAGAACAGATTGACAAAATTTAAATGTGACAATCCATCGCTGTCCTAAACCCTCATCTACAGAGTGAAAAATCAGCCCTGGATTGGAGGCCAGCCGTCCGCAGAACCCATTAGCACAATTAATCACTCTCAATCCAAGACAGACTAGTGTTGCTAAATCATCAAATTATTAATCACTGGACTGATGATGATGTTTTACGAAACCTAGAGACTTGTCCACCATAAAGTAAACGTGTAAAGAACATATGATCTCCACACACTAATCACAGGCATCTTAACCTAAAATCAAGCAGAGTTCAGAGTTCAATGAAACAGTTAAGTAACTCACTGCAGCACCATATGTATGTGACAGCAAATCTTATTTTTTTAATATGGAAAATTATTTTAATTTTATCAGTGAAATGTCAACTGCTTTGCAACAAATTGAGATTTATTTAATACTGAATTAGAATTAAAAAGCTTCAAATGAATAATTAGTTGGATTGATTAGTACATTTCTAGTTTGACATTTTAAAGTTTTTTATGTTTTTGGTTTTTTTTTCTTTTTTACCAATGTAAGTAAAATTAGAACCGTTGACGCCTAACATTAAACTTAAAGTTTTTCGTGCAATGGAAACATTAAATGATTCAGGTTTAGATTGACAAGATCAAATGATTTCCGGACAACAGATATATGTTTTATTATATTTTATTTTCAATAACCAGAACATTACAATCTCATACTGCTTAATCAAATATATAATAATAATGTAACAAATAAAACCATTTACTGCAAAATGAATATAAAGAAAACAAAATAAAAAAGAGAAAAGCCTATGTTGGGAAAATGATTACATTTTTGGACATGACAGTATCTTCTATTAAGTGGGCACATTTGTTTGTCTAAAAACATTTAAACTACCAGGTAAACGCTACAATGGTTATCACTAATTCACTGATTTTGCCTGGCAAAGTCGCTCAACCTGCTTGTGCTTTGGCTGTAAAAAAAATAACTGCAAATATTTGTACAATCTAGATTGTGCTTTCATTCATTACAGGAAAATGCCATCTATAATAAGCTTGGCTCAACTGGTACATTTACTTTTGTATCACTCACTAGTCCACCAATGGTGATCTGTGTTTAGGTTAGAGATTCTTTAACTCTCTGGTAATTTTCCATTATCCTGATTGTCAAGCACATTTTGCCAATTCGCTTGGGTTTACCTTAAAAAAGTTAAGGGTGGTGGGATATACCGTAAATATTCAGTCTAATGCATAAAACCCCTTATAGGTAAGTTAGCAGAGGAAAGAAAACACATAATTTAAAAAGTCTTAATTGTTTCTATTTATCCATTTGTCTTTTTCTGCTCCTTGGACACATGAGCAGTTCTGAAGACCATGACCTTCAGATATGGTCTTAATTTTAGCTGGAAGGTATTTTCAGCTAAAACAAATTTCAAGCTCTATTTCAACATTCAGTCTTCTTGTAAACAAGATTACAGTGTTCTGAACTATTGAATAAAGAATGATGTAATAGTGTGCAACAGAAGAGCACCTCCTGGCATCTCTGCAGACTCAGAATAATGCCAGGAAGTCTTAAATATGAAAAATGTTGCATTAATTGGCCAGAAACTTCCCAAGAAATTGAAGATTACATGAGAAATATACAGCAACAAAAAGGAGGAGACAAACCATAGCATGACTGGTGAACATGACTATTGTACACTGACAGGTTACTCTGTTAGTCTAAATGGTTGACTTCCATTTTTTGTATCTTTTCAAATTCTTTCTTTCTTTCTTTCTTTCTTTCTTTCTTTCTTTCTTTCTTTCTTTCTTTCTTTCAATCTGTCCTCCCTCATGCCAGTCAACTCCCCTCCAATTCCTTCATCTAGCTTCTGATATTGTGGATCACTCATTCTGGAGTTACTCCTGCATAAAGTGGTAAAATTGCGACCACTGTATCTGTCCTCTTGGGGTTGGCGATACTGGCTTGAGGTCCATCTCCCATTGCTTTTCTTTAATTCTAGGGCCTTGAGAGTACTTACTTCTGAAGCACTTTAAAATGGTACCCTGTCTGTCTAAACAGGCATGAGTAGGAATTCAATTTACCCATCCAAGCTTCTATTTCTAATATTTCTAATATTCCTCTCTGTGACTGTTTATTTCTGTTGCATTACTGCCATATTTATCTTTTACAGAAAGAAGAGTAGCAAAATTCTGCAAATACTCACATTATTGTAGTACAGAGCCAGCCATCTATTCTGTCTTTGGACTGTAGCTGGAAACAGGATTCCTATTGTGAGTTTATGAAGGCTTGGAAGAAACATACAAACTCCCCTAGCCAGGAATGAATCTGAGTCTCAGGTACTTTGTGACGGTATTAAATGATGTACCAGATAAAATTTAAAAAGGTATATATTGTGAAAATGAGTGTCTTAATCACAAGTACAAACTGTACTTCTTAGAATCACAAACAAGATTCCTACTAGCTTTCTTCTGCCATGTTGTGAAACTTCCAAGTAAATAAAACATTTCAAGAAATTGTGATTTTTGTATTTTCTGCCAAAATCTGGCTGTAAAATCTTTAAGTTTCATAGAGCTTATTAAACAGTCCAAAATGTAAATAATATATGCTTTGATCCATATATGATTGCTGTACTTTCATAAATACAATAAATGATATTTTTGCAACATTTAAGGCTTTCCCTTTATTTGATCTTTGTAATGTTTTTTGCCTGTGTTGTTTCTGTAACTCATCCAAGCCTATCCAGTGTATAGCAATATGATTTCTGTGTTTGTGCAGTTTTTATTAATTATAAGTTCAAGGTTTTCTCCCTTTTTATTAGCAATTTTCAACAAAGCGGCGCCTTTCGTTATTCATGGAATTCTTGTGTCGACACAGTGATTACATATCTAATGAAAACTACCTCTGTAGAATTTGCAAAGTAAATGCAATTTAAATATCCATTTATCTATCTTTGAGTGTGCCTTTTGGCTATTAGTCCGCGTGAAGAAGTCCAGCTAGTAATCTTTTTTGTTCCTTGACTTCAGAAAGGAGAGAGCTTCTCATTTCTGCCTTGCATCGCTCATAGCTTATGAGATGAATAATGCAACAACACCCACTCCCTCATTCCTGATCCCCCTGGGCCAGAAGAGGCGAGTTCAAGTGCAAGTGCTGAAGGGGCATTGCAAGTGTCAGCTAACAATTATCTTGTGAATTTGTACACTTTATTACTAGAACTCCACTGGGCAAATAATGTCACGACAGGCAAAGTGTCTCCCTATTCAACTTTTTTTTTATCTAATAAGAACAATTTAATTAGAGTTAAATTAGCAAGGCAATTTACAGCAGGTTTTATTTTACCTACTGTGTGTATTCCACATTTATTTCAAAGCCCATAAAGCAACAGTTTGCTTAGAGTGCCTTGTGACTTGCAGGTCGCAAGGTATGCAAATGTTTAACGCTCTCTCTGAAACGTTACAGTTTGTTTTACACCTTTATGTAAAGGAAGATATTAAATGAAGTATTTGGAGAAAAAAAATATAGAAACCAGTGACATTAATTGTAGCATGTTATTCTGATATAAATGCTAGCTGCAACTAACCATTAAAAAGACAATGAATTCTTTTGATAATATGGTCAGAATTGGCTTGTCTGTGTAATCTTCTTTTATGTAATGTTAATATTAATTACATTACAATAGTGTGGTAGAGATGAATATAATGAAGCCATGCAGAACTATCAGTTGCTGGAGATCTTTGTTTTTAGTTTATTATCAACTCCGAAACAATAAAGATGGATTCCATTTTCTTGCCAGTGCTGTCTGGCACACTTTCTTTTTCTTCCTGAACCTACAAACTACTATTCCATTTACTGCAACCCGTCTTCTATCTCCGGACACTTTAAATGCTGCACTCCTCCTGCCTTTAAAGACTTTTCCTCGTCAATCAGTCCTTAGAGTTTTGAAAGCTGAAATTCTCTTCTCCAGTCCCATCAATTAGAGCACCACACCCATTCTTTTCTGGTGACTACCTGCATATTAGACTATAAATATTTAATTAAATTCTCTATTCTCCATTGACACTTCAGAAGAGAGACTGCGTACATGCATCCATTAGTCAGTTGCTGGTATGAAACAAGACTTCCGTAAACATTTTGTTTGATTTTAACAAGACTCGCAAAGTACTAATATCATATTAACAATATTGGTTACTTATTGTGCATTTATTAGTCAGTTAATGGTATGCAACAAGGCCTTGACATTTGTTATATGACAATAAGTAACTAATAGATGCATCACAGAAGACCCTTAAAGCCCCCATTCCAAAGTAAAACCATATTCAACCCAGTTTTTTCAATTCATGTTATATAAATGAAAGATGAAATAATGTATATACTTTGTATGCAGTATATTGAATTTCTCTCTGTATATATATATTTACACACACACACACACACACACTAGGAAACACGCAAAACTCTGGTCCTCAAATAAATGTGAGTGATATAAAGCAAGCTGAACCTTTCCATTATGGCAAGACACTGCTTTTAATTTTCACCACGAAAAAATACAGCTACACAGATTCCACTGCCGTTCTTTTTCTGTCTTTCTAGCATGGAGCTGTTTGTCACAGATGATGATCAATACTTATACTTGATTATAAATTTAGAAGTCATGTAGCATGTCCTGGGGGATTATAAATAGATGGACTGATGAGGATTGAGCATTAATTACAATACATTTTTCAGCCCACAAGTAAGGCACTAGGCAGATGGCGCTGCTTTTCTTTCTGCCTGGTCACTTAATTGATCATTTTACTTTTTCTAGGTTGCTACACACTCTTTTTTTCCAAACATTAAGGTTCTAGCCCCAATAGTTCATGAGTATAAGCAGATTGTCGTGCCACATGTGCTTGATGCTCAGCAGATGCTGCAGCTGTTGTTCTTATTCTTCCTATGATGTAATCAGATTCTGCAGTTTGTTTCATGCTAAGCAGATGTCACTGCTCTTCTATTTGCCATATCTCATTCTTGATCAGTTTGCTATAAGAAAGACACAAACCCATCTCATTTTGCCAAGGTTGTCACTACCTCATATTTGTTGATTTACCGGCATGTATTGGGTCTCATCAAATGTGTTTTTATTTTTACTACTATGGAATTCTTTGTCAAGTTCAATGAGCAATAAACTTAATACTTAGAATGAACATGTATGTACCATGCCCCGGGAGATTATCCAAAGATGGGGGGACCGTGATTTATTACACATGGTTGAATGCTTTTCTCTTTCTCTTTCTCTCATTTTGTATCCCACACTTGACACACAGCAGATGGTACTTCCTCCTATTATAGTCTTCCTTGTAATGTCATTGGCCTATGTAGTTCGCTTGATTCTTAGCAGTTGTCACTCGTATTTTTTTTCTTTCTCTTATATCACTTCATTTGCCTATCACTTTGCTGTAAGAAACACATGAGCACAGGTCAGTTTGGTAAGGCTGAAGATACCTCATATTTTTTGTCATACTAGATTTATTCCCTGCCTTGCGCCCTGTGTTGGCTGGGATTGGCTCCAGCAGACCGCCGTGACCCTGTAGTTAGGATATAGCAGGTTGGATTATGGATGGATTTGACTAGATTAATTAAGACCATAATCAAGGTTCTAGCTGCAGTAGTTTGCGAATAATCAGGTGACAAATGTTCAGACCTGAGCATTTTATATATATATATATATATATATATATATATATATATA
>JANRMT010062813.1:65398400-65438653 GCA_026402145.1 Polypterus bichir lapradei
CGCAATGAGAGGAATCGCAAAATCAACCGGAATGTTCAAGCAAATTCTAGAAAAAAGACAGCTGTAAATCCATTAAGTAGTTCTCTCGTTCTATAGCTAAGCAGAGGTAAGGTACACAGCCTGAGGCTACTGCATGAGTGAGGAGGTCTCCTCCCCTCGACCCACTGCATATCTCTTAGATTTGCGCAAATAAATTTGTACTGCAAGTGAACTATGATACTTACCATGATGAGAGAGGTTGCAAAATCAACCAGAATGTTCAAGCAAATTACAGAAAAAAAAAACAATCTAAATCCGTTAAGTATTTCCCTCATGACATACATACAGACAGACACTGGATTTTATATAGAGAAAGATTGTATTAAAGTTACGTTTCCAACAGTTTCTTGAACAATTCCCACACGTTCAGCATAGGTGGCTCCATATACCTGTGTTCAACAAGCTCAGCCAGTGTTTGTGTTGAGGTTGCACATTCTCTCTGTGTCCATGTGGATTTTTCCTTTATTGTGCTCTCCCCTGACTCTAAATTGGCCCTGTATTAGAATGTGTGGGTGTATGTGTGAGTGTGTCTTGAAATAGACAGGTACCCTATCCAATGATCATTCAACTTCAGGATAGGTTATGGCCGTCTTGACTTGAATCTTATGAATGAATGAAATGAATGAAATTTGAAATGAATGAATCAAGGACCTGCATAAACCAAGATGAATAACAATAAATTGTCTTCAGTTTTTTTTAATAAGCTATAATTAATTGCTGGGGATATACAAGGTTATATGTTAGAAAAGAAACCTTTTTTGTTAATATGACATACATTTTTAAATCCCCATTAAACAAATTCAGGGACAGAGGGGGCCAGATGCTATTCTGCTCGCACTGCACTGGGTACAATGTAGGGTTATCTCTGGACAGTGCAGCTGTCTAATGCAATGCCACTCACACACACAACCACATCCCCGCTATACCAATTTAGAGTTACCAATTAACTTAAGATAGATGTCTGGTGATGCAAACCAAGGGTGAATGTGCAAACTCTACACAGACAATGACAACCAAAGGATTTGAACCCTGGATGCTGGATGGCACAACCCTCTTCTCAACCCCATCTAAACATTGTGTCTTCCATTTCTCAAACCAAATTATAACAGAATGTTTTAAATGCTTTTAATAAGTAAGGTCTTTTGAAATTATATTCAGATTTACTATAAGCGCATATGTTTTTTTCTCAGCTTCCCTGAAACCAGCTCTTTCAGGACACTTGAATTAGCTCAGAGTAATAGATCTAAAGGGTTTGACCTCTACATCCTCAGGTGAAGCAATGGCCAATCCAACATAAGCAGACAGGCTAACTCCATCTGTACGTCAAAGCAGGGACTTACCTGAAGTGGCCGTCTTTCTGCTTGAAGGAGATCTGCTAACCCTATCACTAAGGACAAGTTTAAAGCCCTATCCTGAAGCTTCTTTTGAATGAGGCATTAAATCAAAGTGTTGTAGGCTTACTGAATGTTAAATATTCCATAGCACTTGTCAATGATGAACAGGGGTATTGAGCCTTGTGTCACGGCTCAATTCCCAAAAGCACTATCATTTCCTTTTCTGTCCATAGGGCACAGCCTCCTTTATAAACAGCTATGAATTCTGAATAGGCTGCTATATATAAATGTACATTTCAGGAGTGCATCCAGTTTTGCAAGGAGTTTTTAGAGCTGGCATCAAAAGCCCAAATTACTTAATATTCTATGCTGTGTTTGGATTAGCTGGAAAGATCAAGTGTTTTCTTTGGGGCCCAGTGTTATGCTGACTGGTGGTTCATGTTGCAGTTAACTTATGGGAATAAATATGAATCACTATGGTTTAGTAAGTCAACAGGTTAAAAATTCATTACAATGTTATGACGGTTACTTTTGCTGTAACACAACTGCCTAACCCCAATGTAGATTCAGATCTCATGGGTTCTGAGTGTCTGTACAAAGTGTATCTGTCATTGCATGCACACTTTTCCTCCGAAGTATTTTGTGATTGCTATGCGAGCACCAAGGGTGCTTTTTAACCAACTATTATAAGGTAACTTATAAAATGGAAACACTCACTTCCAAAATAACTCTTGAAATTACTCATTACTGATATTTAAATACTTATAAACTGTCACTAACCCTCCTCTGTTCAGTTTTTCTTCTCTGTGTCCTGCTGTGGCACTTGGTCCCACATGTCTACTGCCAAGCTCTTTTTCTGCCCATGGAAAAGTAATGTGAGATGCTGGAAGCCCTGGTATTAAAATGTGGATTCTGTCACCACATTAGACGGCCCAGCACAGCCAGTTGGACTGAGATCTCCAGCACCATGATTGTGTATGACATTGTCTGTTACAACTGATCGTAGATCTCCAAGAGGTTAATATTCTCCAGGGATGACTGCAGTTTTTGTTTTCCCCTGCTGTGTTGCTAATTGGCCATAGCTTAATGATAATGTTAACGGACAGATAATGTTACATTCTATTTATGTTAATCAGTTTGGAACTGCTTTGTCTTATTTTGTGTTTAAATAAATCTGTGTCTTTATGTGTATTCATTATGTAATTAGCCATTTGTAAAAATTTGTATTTGCCTTTTACTAGTAAACTTGTCAAAGCACGCTGAACCTACTCGCTATATAGGAATAAACTGAACTGAATTCCACTTTATAAAAAATTCCCTTTATCTACCTATATAACTGATCTGATCAATAAGGTTTTATTTCTGAGACTGGAATTCAATCCTGGCCTAGTAACTGTGTGGAATTTCTCTCTGGTGTCAAAGACACCAAGCATGGGCTGGCGTCCCGGCTGGGATGGTTCAAGGTTCCTTAACTGGTGGGGAGGCCAGCATAATGGCAGGACAGGGGGAAGCAATCTGTATGGACTATTTACTCCCTTGACACAAGAGGATGAAGTCTGCCTGGTCTACGATACCCACATGGATTTTCACAGGGCAGGATGGGAATAGCAGGACGGCCCTATTGGGGTCCTTGGGTGCCGCTAGGGGGATCTACATGGGAATGCTGCCATTACTTCAAGGGGACTTCGGTCCAATTCAAAAGTGTTTCCGTCAGGCAATGCTCTAGGCACCGGAAGCCCTCCTGGGCCTGAGATAAAAGGAGATGCCCCATCTGCCTCTGGGATTCAGAGTTGGGAGATAGAGGGCAATATACTGTGTTGGACTGACTTAAGCTTGGCAAGGTATTGTTCTGAATTAAATAAATGCCATTGTAGTTTAACCTGGAATTGCGTTGTGGCTGATTTATGTTTGCTGTTTGATACTCGGTCCCTGGGTTGGGTAAATATGTTTTCCTTAGAAGACTTGCAAGTTATGTTAATTGAGGCTTCCAAATAGGCCTGGTCTGAATGAATACGGATGTTTTTCTAAGTGTGTCCTGAAAATGCTGCTGCGGCTGGGAATGGGTCCTGCCTTGTTTTCAGTACTGCAAGGACAGGCTACAGCTCAGCATGCCTGTGACTTATGAAGTGGGTTTAGGAAATGGAAGGATGGGTAAACTATTTCTGGGCACCAGGAAAATAGGTTATTAAAACAGGTGCATTTCTTAACCCTTTTGACCCTGACATCATATTACTAGTACATATATATGCAGCCATTTTTGTAAAGCACAGGTACGTTTGCAGCCGTTGGAACCGGGCCTGCTACTATTAACACAGACTGGAGAGACTGGCATACAGTCTGCGAAACACAGAAGTGAAAACAGATGTTTCCGGACAATGAGCACCACATAGTAAGTAGCTCCGCTTTCAATTTTACTTCCTCAAGAAGATTGAAATATTTGGCATCTATTGTATAATAATAGTGATTTTATTGTTTTTTTTTTTTTTGAGATTTCTAGACACCCCAAAGGTAGAATATTTCACAAAATAATTTCCCCATAAAAACAGAAAATCTAGGGCCAAAAAGGTTAAGTCCCTGCTAGCTTCAAATATAAGAATTGCTCCAAACCCAAGGTACAGATTCAGTCTTCAGAAAAGTAAAGATGCTTACAGTTTTAAAAGGCTGCTTGCATGTATATACAGTAGATTCAGAAAGTATTCAGATGCCTTCATTTTCAACACAATTTATTGTGTAGATTTAATTTGAGAAATGGATACATTTGCCATTTTTGCCCATCAATCTACATGCAATAATGCAGAACGACAAAGTGAAGAGTGTTTTCAGAAAGGTTTGCAAGATTATTAAAAATCTAAAACTGCAATCTCTCATTCATATAATTATTCAGACCCTTAATTAGAATCCCCTTTGGCAGCAATTACAGCTTTAAAAGTTCTTGGGCGAGTCTCTACCAGCTTTGCAAACGAAGATTTGGGCAGTTTATTCCATTTTGTTCTGGCAGATCCTCTCAGGCTATGTTAGATTAGATGGGAAGCATCTGTAAACTGCCATCTTCAGGTCTCTCCACAGATGTTCTATTAGGTTTAAGTCTGGGCTTTGGCTGGGCCTCTCAAGGACAGTCAGGGATTTGTCCTGAAACCACTCCAGTGTTGTCTTAGCTGTATGCTTTGGGTCATTGTTGTGCTGAAAGATAACCATCACCCCATTCTGAGATCATGTGCAGTCTGGAACAGGTTTTCTTCAATGACCATTCAATTTTTGGCAGCATTCATCATTTCCTCAATACTGACCAGTTTGTCTGTCCCTGCCACTGAGAAGCACCCGTATAACATGATACTGCCAGTGCCATGTTTAACCATAGGGGTGGTATTAGGCAGGTGATGAGCAGTGCCTAGACTTCATCAGATAGAGGGCCTTGACTTTCGCCTAAAGAGTTCCATTTTTGTCTCATCAGACCAGAGAATCTTTTTCCTCATGTTCTTATAGTCTTATAAATGCAATTTGTCAAGAGCTGCTTTCATCTTGTCACTCTACATAAATACCTGATTAATAGAGTGCTGCTGAGATGGCCCTTTTATCTCAGCAAAGGAATTCTGAAGTTTGTGAGAGTGACCATTGGATTCTCAGTCACCTCCATGATGAAGGCCATCGTTACATGCTTACTCTATTTGGCTAGAGAACCATATCTAGGAAGAGTCCTGATGGTTCCAAACTTCCACCATTTCATGATTATGAAGGCTACAGTGCTCCAGGCAGTACTCAAAGCTTTCAAAATGGTCTTGTACCCTTGCCCTTATCTATTCCTCACTACAGTTTTATCACAGAGGTCTACAGAGAGTTCCGTGTACTTCATGGGGTGTTTTTTGTTCTGACATGCAGTGTGAATTCTGGGACCTTATATACAAAGGTGTGTGCCTTTCTAAGCTATATCCAGTCAATTCAGCTTGCCATAGGTTGACTCCATTCAGATTCTAGTCACAACTCAAGGACTTTTAAAGCAAACAGGATGTACCTGACCACAATTTGAAGTGCCATATTAAAGGGTCTGAATATGTATATAAATGACAGATTTCAGTTTTTGATTTTTATTAAATTTATAAACCTTTTTAAAACAAGTTTTTACTTTGTCATTATGGGTTATTGAGTGTGGATTAATGAGTACATATGGAAAATTAATTAATTTAAAATTAAACGTACAATGCAATAAAGTGTGCACACAATGAAGAAGTCTGAATACTTTCTGAATCCACTGTATATATGAAAATTATAATAGTATCCCTAGGCTAAATTCTGGAAACAAAATAACTTCACATTGCAACAGTCTAAGGAAAAAGCAAATGACAATATTTTAGGAATATCAAGTATATTACAAAATCCCTTCATGCGCTTGTGACTGTTTTTTAAGTCTGACTAAATTTACCAATTGTCTTATATTACCAAATGTACCTGTTCATGCCATTTAGAAACTTGTTTGTTATTTCAGGGAAGCCTGGCTCAGTGTTAGCCTGCCAAGAAAGGCCAATGTACAGTACGTGTAAAAGAAACAAAGCTATGAAATCTAAACTATCCACTCTGGTCATCTGAAGATTTTAGGCACACAATATGACTTAATGTTTTGTAAAAACCATTTGTACTGGTGGAAGTGTATTAAAAAGTGTCATACCTGAAACATCAGTTTACTTCTTCTATTAATCCATTAAAGGTAAAAAGTGTGAAACCAGAGGTTTAGAGCTTTAGAGGAACAGCCTTGCTGTGCTTTGATATTTTCACATTATTTGTTTGGGAGTGAGACTGAACTGTGCTATAATAAAATCTTTTTGACGGCCAACAATATGGCTCAGTAAGGATTACTTGGCATGAGCACTGTCTATATTTATTGGATATGGAAAACTAAACTCTTGTCTCTTAGAATAGTCCTATATATGCCCATTATTAATACCATCACCAATAATTTTTAAATGTGCATACTGTTAAACACTTGTCATATTTTGGTGTTTGTTGCTTGTCATGCATCTCACTTTGATTTTCTTGAGGAATTTGGCTTATCTGCTGGCATATTTAAGTGTTGAAAATGTCTAAGTATCTCTCATACTCTCATATTTTAATTCTTTGTTTATTTTGACCTCACCCTTTCATTTTTACCCTCCAGTATTGGCTATTAGTTTTAAGTGTTTCTTTCATAGTTTTTCTTTTTCTTCCCAGTTATCTGATGATATTCTCGGTTAGCTCAATAACCTTTTTGAGCATTTATAACCTTGTCTACTTTCCTCTGCTTGCAATATTCACCTAGATTGTATTAATCTAATCCTTTAATAAGGTCATGGTCTGACTCAGGCTATGGTTGACCACCAGTACTTTCAATTTTTGTTCAAATGATTTTTCTTTTTCTCCTTATGTTTTGTGTCCTAGGTATTACTAGCCAAAGACACCATCAAAGCCAATGCTAAGGTACAACTTTCAAAGCCAGCCATGTGCATGTACATATCACTGACATCACTGTGTATATTTATATTAGTAAACAATAAAAATGATTAGAATAAATATATTTTATACATTGATGACTTATTAGACCTTTGCAGTTTTCTTTACATTGTCTAGCCTATGTGTGTCATCTGCGGTTTTCCACGGTAGTTTGCAAAACTTGCAAATTAATTTCCATTTAATTTCTGATGACAAACCTGCAGATTGTTGAATATGTGAATCGTAAATCATAAAATCATTTACGAGAGACTGGCCTATATCTAATGCATACCTTGTTTTGTCAGCAGCATTGTTAACCCACAATAAATAACACAATAGACTTGCTGAAGCAATTTGTACTTCATCTGTCTTGTAGTGAGCAATAACCTGATTGTGAATCATTTTTTTTCAGTTCCTCTGGATATTAAACATTGGTTTTCAGTACAGTGTCATGCTTTGTTACTGCTCTTTACTAGCAATAATCATAGAGCCAATAGAAGATGCAATTCCTTGTTACATATCTTTACAGTAAGCACATCTGCACACTGGTCTACTGTAACCTGCACTCCCAATGGCTAAAAATTATGACTACTCATTTTCTGGGTCACCACTTTTAGAGATCCTATTTCTGGTCTCTAGACTAGTCTCTCGAAAAGCAGCTTTTCAGCAATTAAATGA
Source organism: Polypterus bichir lapradei (assembly GCA_026402145.1). NCBI lineage: Eukaryota > Metazoa > Chordata > Cladistia > Polypteriformes > Polypteridae > Polypterus > Polypterus bichir. Next base: position 65,405,909 of record JANRMT010062813.1, read on the forward strand.
TTACTTGAACAAACAGTCTATTCTAGGTACATTTCAGTCAGGATTTGGAACAAATCATAGTAAAGAAACTGTACTGGTTAATGTAGTAAATGACTCAAAGTGGACGACCGAAGTTAGGCAAGTGATACACAGCATTACTTTATCTGCAGCACTTGAAGACTCTGATATTGTGGTCTCTCTAATCCAATGTCTTATATTTCTGAATGGTTAAGTAATTATTTTCTCAAGCTAAATAAGGAAACAATAGAAAATGTATTGGTTGGGAAAATGGATATATTAAAGGTCTTAGAAATAATCTTGATCCTTTAGTATTAAAAGTCAAGGTGGAGGTAAAGAGTTTAAGTGTAGTCATGGACTCTGACCTAAACTTGAAATTGCACATTAACCAGATTACTTGGACTGCATTTTTTCAATTAAGGAATATTGCGAAGTTAGACCTCTTATACCATTTCAAGACACTAAAAAATTAATTCACACTTTTGTTTTCAGTCGAATAGATTACTGTAATTCACTCTCAACAGGACTACTTAAGAAAGACTTCAACCATATGCAATTAGTGCAGAATGGAGCAGCCAGAACTTTAACGAGAAAAAGAAAATCTGAGCACATCTTACCAGCATCATTACAGTGATTACCTGTTTCCTTTAGGATTGATTTTAAAATACTACTAATGGTATGTAATGCCTTAAATAACCTTGCTTCTTCCTATATTTTGGAATGCCTGTTCCCCTGCATTCCAAGTTGAAACCTTAGATCTTCTAATGGCAGTCAGCTTACTATTCAAACAGTTAAGCATAAAAGAAGTGGTGAGGCGACCTTCTACTGTTATGCACCAAAAATCTGGAACACTTTACTAATAGAGATACACTAGGCTAATACTCTGCACATTAAAAAATAAAAACTCCTAAAATCCCAGTTTTTAAAATTTGGCTTTTTTGTAGCAACATTTTAGTTCTGCTCCCCATATACATTCTGCATGCATAGAATTATATTCTTCTTCTCTGCTTTTTTTATGGTTTTTCTGGGGTGGCATTTTGCATCACCATCACCTGAATGAGTCACCGTGCAACCACCAGTGATGCTGGATTTAAGGTGGGAACCTCAGCTGTCCATGAGACCAATTGCGTCGATTCCTCTGTGACAAAACCTGAAAACAGTGAGGAATGATTTAAGCATATTTAAGGTGTTTTTATGGCCTTGGAACCCCTTCAGGTTTTGTTTTTTTCTCCAGCTTAAATGGAGTTTGTTTTGTGGTTGTTGTTGTTTTCTCTCTCCTCTCAGTCATCTGATCGACCAATCATTAGACTCATCTTTACAGACCTACAATGCAATCTTATATATAAACGTCTACCCATGGAAGTGTGTGTGCCTGTCTGGCCTGGAAGTGAGAAGAGGAGTTGGGGTAAGAGCTCCGCTTCCGAGGAAACAGAAAACTCGCTTAGCCACAAGCGGGGCCAGTACGTCATGAAAACGAAACCTCCAAAGAAATAAAAAGTCACTTAGCCGCTAATATCAACAAAATGGTATCTCTTTTACTTTTCCTCCTGCTGCTAATGCACAAGTGATGCGAGAGAGATGCCCAGAGTATTACCTTTCAATTACCTGACATCTCTACATTTCAGTTTTTTTCTGACAATTTCAATAGTTTCTAGGACCCTGGGTTTTTTACAGCATGGGCTTACACAGTTAGTATTATATATAAAGACTTTATTTTTCTACTAATTATATAACAATTACATGTAAACTCGGTGCAGTGGGTAGCGCTGCTGCCTCGCAGTTAGGAGACCCGGGTTCACTTCCCAGGTCCTCCCTGCGTGGAGTTTGCATGTTCTCCCCGTGTCTGCGTGGGTTTCCTCCGGGTACTCCAGTTTCCTCCCACAGTCCAAAGACATGCAGGTTAGGTGCATTGGCAATTCTAAATTGTCCCTAGTGTGTGCTTGGTGTGTGGGCGTGTGTCTGTGTGTGCGCCCTGCCTGGGGTTTGTTTCCTGCCTTGTGCCCTGTGTTGGCTGGGATTGGCTGCAGCAGACCCCCGTAACCCTGTAGTTAGGATATACTGGGTTAGATAATGGATGGATGGATAGATGTGAACTCACATTAATTTATTTTTTGTTACTTACTCATTATTATTATTCTTAGCTAATTTTATTTGCTTTTCTTTTCTTGCAACTACAGTATTTTTTGACATCTTGTTACACAATTTGATCTACATCCTGTATATGAACATCCTCCATCCATTATCCAACCCGCTATATCCTAACTACAGGGTCACGGGGGTCTGCTGGAGCCAATCCCAGCCAACACAGGACACAAGGCAGGAAACAAACTCCGAGCAGATATATTAGCATGTACTATTGGAAAAAAATGCTATTGTTGTTGATGAGCTAAATAATTCAAAATACTTCACAGTCAAAATCAGTGCTGTTTTTGTGAAAAAAATAAAGGATTGCAAAATAAATCGTGTTATTCTAGCAAAATTCATACCATTCAGACAAGAAGAAAAAAGTTTAGTTCCTCTTTGATAGCATTTTCATTCATTGATTCCACATGTGTGAGCTTGTCATTCAGTTGGCAGTGGCAACTTTCTGTCTGTATTGCTGTGTTGAAAATGCAGTTTAATGCATAATGATGCAGTTTGGTGCAGAAAATATGTCACAACTTTCAAAAATGCAATGATTCTAATAAATAAAATAGAAATGATTTAACTGGTGTATGAAGGATTACTTTATGCAGCTGAATATAAGGAGTGTGAACATGGCTTTAGGGAGTCATATTCCTTGTTTTCCACCCAAACAAAAACTCTTCAGTAAGTGTAGGTACTTTTCACAATTTTGGTATCAGCTTTGTAAATTGAAACTTTCCTGTCTTGCTCATTTCTAGTCTCTATTTCTGCTATGTTCTCAGAAATTCTTTCATCCCACTATTTCCATATTAATCCTATAGTGTGGTAATTTGTTCTTGCACTTAAAACAGCACACTGCTCTTTATTTTACTTTTCAACACTCTACACAGTGATGAAGGCATTAAAGATAACATTATATGTCTCACAGCATTATTATCCTTGTCAAATCTAGCACTTCAAACAGCAAGAGTCCATTACAAATAGTTCTGGACATTGCCTGTGTGGAGTTTGAACATTCACTTGGCATCTGCGTGAGTACACTGGCTTTCCTCCTGAACTCCAAAGACATGCAGACTTAGTTCTCACTTTGTGCCCTGATCCACTAGCAAAGGCACCAGCTCTCCACAAGCCTTAAACTGGATAAGCTGGAACTAGTATGAATGGAGTGATGTAGCAGCAGCCCTTTCTACTGAGCAACTATGAAACAAATTTTAAAAATTAACATTTTACAGATTATGATTTAACACTAAACACCTTACATGGTAAAGCCACAGCTACTTGCTTTCCAAGGTTTATCACATGCACAGAGTATTAGACTTTCTATTTTAGGCTTGTAGTGAGAAGTTAAGCAAAATGACACCTTTTATTGGCTAACTAGAAAGATTACAATATGCAAGCTTTCAGGGTAGTTCAGCCTCTTCTTCAAGCAAGATGTAAAGAAGAAGGGGCCTGAATTGCCTTGAAAGTTTTCATATTGTAATCTGATCAGTTAGCCAATAAAAGGTGTCATCACCTGAGCTTGACTTCTAACTACATCCATAATGGTTAACACGGTACAACACCCTAGTACTACAGACATAATTTAGGCTTCAATAAAGCAACCTTAACTGATTTGGTTTTTAAACAGCAACTCAGGTTGTAGCGATAAAACTGTGATCAGAAAAGCAAGTTGAAAACATTTATTTTGCCTTATTTCTCAAGGTATGCCATGTGGCTTATTCATTCTATTACATGTAATGATGCCAATGCTGGCTCCTTGATTTTTTTGTTTGATATAGCCTTACTTTTTTTTAATAAAATGTAGAAAATTTAGTGTTATTTCCCATTTCTCCCTCTTTTTCAGATCTTCAGCAGAAATTTTTTCCCACAGCATTTAATTACGGATTAGTCTCCATCATTTGTCTAACTGAGAGACTGCTCTGTGCCTTCGCCGCTGCCTGCGCAGGGCTCAGACTTTTATAGTACAAAGCTACACACAGCTTTCTTTCAAAGAGTACTGTGATTAGAGATAAAGTAGTGCTTTTGAAAAGCCAGTTATTTGGGGAAAACTATGAAAGTATTAAATGTGAATACCCAAGGATTCTAGACTATAAAATAAAAGCTTTACTTGGGGTTTAATTCAGCCAAGAACGATGTGACAATTATTCCCAAACCTATACCTGTATCAGGCATCTCTAAAATGGGAACAAATACATATTTTATTCTACATCACAACACTCTGTATGGGAAGTTTAGAAACTTTTTAACGTTTCTTTATAAGGTTAAATTAGATATAAGATGGTGTGAGATGACCCACATAACAGTCCCATATGCAATCTACATTGAACTTTTTTGACTTACAATAATTTCAAAGTATAAAAATGTGTAGTTAACCCAAAGCAACTGTACAGCTCCCTACCATAGATGAAGCTCACAGCTTAATTTTATGTACATGTCAAATGCTGCTGCTTTACATGGGCTGGGCAAACAAAGCCCGAGAACACAAAGTGAAGTTAACGCTAAAAGAAAGAAAAACATAAGTTCAATAATTTCATAGAAATGCTGTTGCAGTTTTTAATTATCTTCATTGCTCAATTTGTTTTTCATCAGATTTGATCAGTCTGATTCAGAGTCTGCCGCAAGGGCACTTTGGTTTATGAGAGAGAAACTGAAGTAGCAGGAGGAAGACCTAGGCAGGTATGGGGAGGATGTGAAAACTATACACAGAGAGTGCCAGTTCTGAACCCTGGACCCAGGAGGTCATAACACACTTATTTGATTGTTTAGGGTTGTAGGGAGCCGTTGCAGGATTGGACATTAATCCATTGCAGAACACACAAACACACTCCTACATTTCTGAAAGAGTCACCATTCACCCTAACAAGCACATCTTTGGAAAGAAAGAGGAAGCATGAAGTGAAACACCTAAAAAGATGGACTGAGATTCAAACTCCACTTTTCCTGCAGCTTTGACTGGTCATGTCATCTGGAAATTGAACCATGAAGGCTAATTATTTTATTACATATTATATATTTAAACTATGAATAGTAAATTTGCTCATTAAGGCAGATAGCCCACTCCTCCTAAACAGGAAGTCATATGGCAGCAACTTCGCATTCAATGTACAGCATGCAGACCTCGTCAAGTGGTTTAGTTGTTGTTTGACCAAATTCAAGATCTTTGGACTTTGTCCATGGTGTCATTGAAGGCACTAAAAATGGTGGTTCCAGGAACTCAGAAATGTCTTACTAGTATATCCTCACTCTTCAGTCTCTCGACTTTACAAACAATGGTACAACAAACGAAAACAATCACCCCAAATGAGCACGTTTGTGTGAAAAAAAACCCCCAATATTTTCTTATAATGAGATGCTTGGGGAAAATAGCCAGACTCATTTAACTTAACAGAAAAGCCACAAATGATCAAATTGCTGCTCTGTACAATAGAAGTGTGAAGAATAACCTTTTATGAACACACCAGACCTTGAAGCAGATGGACTACAAAAGCTGAAGACCATGCTTAATTCAGGAAGAACAGAAAGGTGAAGCTACAGTGGCCATGTGATCACTTAAATTGGACGATAAAAGTTTGGCAATACGTTACCTGACTCAGCAAGTTGAATCTTAATTTCAAGTGTAACATGCAAGTGAGAAGTTGACAATTTGTTTTTAACAGCATGAATCCAGGGATCTATAGACCCTTGCAATAATAGTACAGCCTGTACTATTACCATTGTAGTGTAATGGTGCGGGCAGTGTTTTCTTGGTACATTTAAATCTCTTAATGCCCAGGAGAATTATCTAGATGCCACCTAAGAACTGTTGGTTAACATGGATATAATTTTTTTGTCAATGTCTACTTTTTTTCAGATACTGTTACAAAGCATGCCAAATCTCAAACTGGTTCAGTGAACATGACAGTGATCTAATATTACTCCACTGTCTCCAGATCTGAGTCCAACAGAGCACCTTAAGCATTTGGTGGAACAGCAGTATCACAGGATATCTGTGAGACCAACAATATATGAAGGAACTGCATGATAAAGTTGAATCTGCAGAGACAAAAACTCTTAGGGAGTTCATCCGGGGCCTTGTTGAATTAATGGCAGAAACTTTTTAGGGTGTTTTGAGGCAAATTGGGCTTAAAACTGGTGCAGAAAAAGAGTTCCTGATGAAATATCTACTGACTGCATGCTCACATTTAAGAAGTATAATTATATATTTTTTTTAATAATTCTCTGTCTGTTCACCATTGCTTTTCATCAAACGTTAGTACATATAAACATTTTTTGATGACTAAGGTTAAATGTTTCTTTTCATACAGTACCACTTGCTAGGCATATTTCAATTCCACTTAGACAACAGAAAATTGTTTGGAATTTCAAACATACAGCAACCTTTGAACTGACATATCACTGCACCAGCTGAAAGCATCGCCCATGAATCATGCATGAGGTCATTTAAAAGTGCTACTTAGACAAACACAAGGTTCTTACTGTACTGTCATGTGAGGGGGGTGGAGGCATTTTATTCAGTCTGAAGAGTCAATATGTTTTAAAAAACACAGTCCCCAGCAGTAGTTGATCTTCACACACAAAGGATTTTATGTTTATTTGACCATTGGTGACACAATTGTCTAGTCACACACTAGGCAATGCCATTCATTGCATTACCCTGCTGCATTTGTTTAAAGTTAAAAAGTAAAAGTAAGAATATCTTACAGAATGAAAGAAGTGTAAGGATAAACTAAACAGGAATATTGGAGAGAAATCCTATGTGATTTGTTTATATTACTTCCTTGTATTGCTTTTTAATGAATTGTTGTAGCAATTTTAATTACCCACTGCTAAGTCTTTTCTTCTTGAAATTCATAGTGCCTCTTGTCTGCATGGAGGTGGATGTGTCCTTGCTTCTGGACTGATTCACTTCAGAATGCTATTAAATTAATTTATATTACCTTGTATATGTCACATGATGTTGCATTGTTTAAATTTCAAAATTACACTATGCATTTCTTTTATTTGTACTATATATATATATTAATGTTTTGTGGTGGCCTGTGCTTAATAAAACTACATTCAATTAAATCTATTTCAGTACTTACTGTATTTGTTGTTTGGTGCACTGGTTATTTATCTTTGTAAAGATTTTTGCATTCACTGAAAAAGGTTTCATGCATCCATTTTTGTTTCAGTAGCTGCAGACAATCTTTAAAATGTAACAAAACAGAAAGTGGATGAAAAAAATTTCCACTGTAAGAGATAACCATGACACTTAACTTTGGCAGTTGCCCTCAAATCCAACGAGGGATAGTGTGAGCACATAATGAAGCTGTCTCATCCCTAATTTTCTGAGTGTCCTACACTGCTGGAGATGGAGGGAGAATGGTGGAACATAGAAAGAATAAAGTCACAGAGAACTTACTGGTACCTGAAGAGTTGTCCTTGCTGCTGATCAGTCCTCCAAATGTTTTAGTATTCTGTTTCCCCTCCAGACTGCAGCAAAGAAGACGAGGACCCAAAGAGAGAACAGTAGCCCCATCTCTTCCAAATTCAACGTCATAAAAGCAGGATAACTTAACAAGTTGTTCTCAATAGTATTCTCTCCGTGGAAGAAGATATTGGTCTGATCAGAATCACTGGCTTCTCTGTTTCTTTTTCATATACAACATGCTACAGAGCAATATGGTCCTTCTCGTTCTTTTAACACTGTTGATATCATACTTGCATATAGAATCTTTTTAGTAGCACACACCACTTTGAAATGCTGTAGAAATGCATAACTTTAGTAAAAACATTTACATACTGTATATATTATAAAAAAGTATACATATACTTTTTATGGACCACAGACTACCTTAAATAATAGGCCATGCTGTTTGTCTGTTAGCCTTGAGGTAATTCACTGCATAATGTTACAGGAGCATTTTCTTTTGAAATGTCTCCCTAAATAAATGATGTTGAGATGTAGGTAGGCAGGTAAGCAGGCAGTGTGACAAATGGGTTAATGTATTGAACTTAAAACACCAGGTAGGCAGTTCAATTCCACAACACTAGCTCACTTTTTGACAACGAGAATATCAATTAATTATTCTGTGCTGCAACAGTGACAAATATATACAAATAATTGAATTATATTATAATCTTGAAAGTCAACTTGAGAGTATGAGTTTACAAAATATATAGGAAACTAACAAAACATGTGTAAATTGTATTAATAAGGGGCTAGATCAGTAAAGCAAATTGAGTAGGTGCTGATTAAAGAAAATCTAGAAGTGTTCTAAAAGAATATGACACCATTCTTTCCTATGATATGCCATAATTTATTGCTTTTGAAATGGAGCTGAATAATATTCCTCATCTCCGATTAGTGCTCAACTGGGATCTGTTGACAATGACGATGATAGTATATGGTTTACATTGCTGTCATGTTCTTCGAACCAGGCCAATTTATAATAGGCTACTCTGCTACCAAGAAAGTGAAAAGAATCACTTTAGGATAAATGAAATCGCTCAGAATTGGCTGCTTTGTAGTTCTTGACATCTGCCCTACCCTTAAAAGAGAATTAATGGACCCAAACTGTTTACACCACACTATAACAAAGATCCCATTGTATGAGACAAGCACTTAGTCCTAAAGTCTTTTGGGGTTTTTTTGGTGTATGCCATTCTTTTGGTTTTCAGCTTGTTGAGAAAATGGTGAATGGCGGCCAGATGACTTTTCCATTGTTCAGCAGTGCCTATATTGTTTTTAGGCTTTTCCCAGCAAAAGTGAATTTTTAGGAGGTTATACACCATAGCCTGTGGATTTCTGGATGGGCTGTTTTTGAATAAACTTTCTCTACACTAACATTTGCAGGCCGAATTTACCTGCATTTTAAATCAATATCTTAACATGACGGTCCACGCGTGTGTATTTTTATTCAAGTGTGCTCATGATATAACTCAAACTGCAATTTAAACATGTCGGTAGCCACTGTTCATTACTCACCATCAGTTAGATGAGCACTGTTTGTCACTGAAGCTGAGGCCAAACATGCTTTAACAATTATCCATTTCTTAAAGTGTCTTCAAGACATAGTAAACTTCATGAATAAGTGGGCATGGCATTAAAAATGAAGGAATATTACATTTGTCTATGATCTCACTTATTTCTGTGTTTTATTACAGTGTTTAGAAACTATAATGTTATTCAGTAAAGCAATCAATAGTTATTTCATTTAGTATTCATAAAGATTGTTATTTCAATACCCTATGTAGGTGATAGGAATACAATAAAAATTTGGTATGCAAATTAAGAGCTAAGTAGACCATTTTAAGGCTTGGGCACCACAGCTTTCACTGAAAGATGTAAAGTGCTTTGTAACAGAGACAAGCCTGTCCTCAAAAGACCCCCGTTTGTTTGCAGGTTGTTCGCAGAAAGCAGATATGTAGATATGCCGGGGTGTTCCGTTTCAGGGCTTTGTAGCTGAGTAACAGGGCCTTAAACATAATTCTGAAGTAGACAGGAGGCCCAAATGGCCTAATCATAAGCTTCAAAAAATCTCAGTTCAATCCTGGTGGGTTTTTCAAGCCCTCAAAACACTTAAAAATGTTTCTGTGATGATTGAAAGTAAACATAGTACTTCAGTATACCATATCTTACAACAAATGGCGAGACACATGGAAGTATATTGTTGATAAAAAATAAAATTTACACTGTTATCAAAACACCTAGCAGTGCAAAACCTATAAATTCCATTATTGGACATTCAAGCAAGCTAAGTGACTTACCAAAGGTCACACAGTGAGTGAGTAGTGGAGGCTGAGCCATTGGCTTTGACTTTACACCACATTGCCTTAGCCTTTTATGCTGTTAAACAGTACCTGCATCACCCAGGTACTGTATATTTGTATAATGGGTAAGAAACCAAATATTTATATGGTATATTTTTTTAAATGCTGACCCTTTTGTCAATGTTGGCTGAAATTCTAGTGACCCATTCATCATCTGCTTCTTGTGTATGACAGGATTCCATAATTGCCATAACTCCTTGCTGGGTAGGAACTATGAATGCTACGTTTTTGTATTTCTTGGTTTAGTATGGTTTAACTAATACATCTATAATCCCAAATGAATAAATTGGATGGCTTGTTGAGTAACTGAATCCATGAACTCTAGAAAGCATCAACAGTAGAGATGGCCAGTGGGAGAATTGAGATTTACAGACATCGCCACAGGTCTCTGTATTATTACAGGAGACAGTACCGTTGTATTCAGTAATTTAATAAAGACGATTCAAAGTTCATTTAAAATTGCTACAAAACAAAAAAGGAGCATTGCTTTTTAAGGGTTTGATAACACTTGTATCTCTTTTAGACTTGTATATTTCTAAGAAAAGGGTCTAGAAGAAAACAAATGGACAAAAAATGTTTTCAAAATTCAACATTCCTAAACACAAGGCAGGATAAGAAAAAATGACATACTCTTAGACAAAAGTTATAATATAGTGAGACAATAATATCATCATCCAAATTATTTTAGAAATAAAATGCTGTACCTGCACTCTTACAAAACATCCTGCTTGGACCAGTACAAAATTTTCTGTGTGCTGTGTGTGTCCTCCAATCAGTCGCAGTGCTTTTCTGCTGCCTGATGGGAATTGTAGCCCCCATGATGGTACTGGTTTTTGAGTTGTCCCCTGCTCTTTACAGCTCCTCTACCTGCCATATAGCCTTTGTCTTAAGTTGGACCAATGGCAATGAACATGCAGACTTTGGTGAAAATTGGTTTAGCCAGCTAATATGATGATTTTATTGATATAGATTATGATCTTTTTAGGAAATAGCACAACTCTACTTTGCCAACAGAATCATGCATGCAATAAGTAACAAAAAACATGCTATATATGAAGTCTTAGAAAGCGAATAACAGTTTTGAACTCATTGATGTTGCAAAGGCCAAAACCTTTTATTTTTAATTTTACATACACAGCAATGTATACTGTATGCTTGTTTGGCGTGATTAGCATAGTTTTCTTAAACAAGATAAAAGTTGAAAATCACCACAGTAATAACCAATTGAATAAAGAAGAAATGAAGAGCAGATATAACATTATAATAAAACAAAAAACCCCAAATAACACCCAGCCACCACATACAGTACACAAATGATTTGTTGTGACCAACGATGACAAGAGATAGAGATCAGACCAGAATCAGATTCAGAATGAGAAACAGAATTCACTTTATTGGCCAGGTACACTAATGTGTACTAGGAATCTGTCTTGATAGTATTGGTGCAACATACAAGGACAATATAGAATACAAATGATACGTATAAGAAGATAAAGTATAAAATTATAAAATATGATTCGGCATACAAAGGCAACACAAAAAAATAAAGAGCCAGTAGGATTAAAATGTCCAGGCAGTCTGACGTGCAGGTATACGTAGATACTGAGTAGATGTTCAGGAGGGAAGTCATTGGAACAGGTGAAGCCCAGGGTGAGTTGGATCAGCAATGATCTTTGTGGCCCACTTCCTTACCCTGGACTCATATAGGACTTTAATGTACAGTAAGTTACAGTCTATGATCTTTTCAAAGTCTTGGATGATGCACTGCACTTTAGCCTTAACCTGAGCTGAGGCCGGCAGTTATAGATGAGGTCAGAATGGACTCAATGATGGCCATGTAGAATTGGACCAACATTGCTTGAGGGAGATTGAATTTCCTCAGCTGATGCAAAAGGAACATTTTCTGATGGGCCTTCTTAATAGTGTAGGTGATGTTACTGTCCCACTTAGATTTTGTGACAGCACAGTGCCTAAAAACTTAAATGATTCTGTGATCCCAATGGCCAAGTCATTTATAGCAAGTGATAGGTGAGCAGGTGACTGTTTCCTGATATCTATGATCATTTTCTGAGTTTTTTGAATGCTAGGGACCAAATTATTATGGCTGCACCACCATGCCAGATTTCTCACCTTTTGTCAGCCATTGTTTGAAATGAGGTCTGTAACTATATTGCCACCTGCAAATTTAAGACGTTTGACAGACAAACTGCCAGTGGTGCAGTCATTTGTATAAAGTGAGAAGAGTAGTGGGGAAAGGACACATCCCTGCTGTGCACCAGTATTAACAGTTATTGGGCCAGATGTGTGCCCAGCCGCACGTACTGTGTCCTATCTGTAAGAAAGTCTGTGATTCAATGGCAGATTGAACTGGGTGAGATTCTTTCCAAGGAGCTCTGGGATGATTGTATTTATTGAAAGTAGAACTAAAGTCCACAAACAAGATCCTCACATATGCCTGTGGCTTATCAAGGTGTTGGTAAATAAAGCTCATACCTAAATTCACTGCATCATCCACAGACCAGTTGGCACTGAAAGCAAACAAAAATGGGTCCAGGAAGTCTTTTGTAGCATTTTTGAGATGGTTCAGAATAAAATGTTCAAAGGGCTTCATTACCACAGAGGTTACAGCTACTGATCTGCTGTCATTCAGGCCTATGACCTTTGTTTTTTTTTTTTTTTTGGTATTGGAATTATCTTGGAGGTCTTGAAGCAGGCAGGAACAGTGCACAAATCCAGAGATTGGTTGAAAATATCTGCTAATACTGTAGACAACTGGTCTCCACAGTGCCTGAATTTGGAAAGGGAAATATGGTTTGGGCCTGCTTTTTTCAAATTTTTTGCTTTTTGAATAAGATGCAGATGTCATTTTGCAGTGATGAAAAAGAGGAGTGTAGAGTAGTAACAGTGAGACCATCAGATAGATAGATAATATTAACGTTTACCCCCCCCCCCCCCCAGGGTGGAATTGAAAAGCCGCATAGTGTGGGGGAGGAACAATCTCCTCAGTCTGTCAGTGGAGAAGGACAGTGACAGCAGTCTGTCGCTGAAGCTGCTCCTCTGTCTGGAGATGATCCTGTTCAGTGGATGCAGTGGAGTTTCCATTATTGACAGGAGCCTGCTCAGCGCCTGTCGCTCTGCCACGGATGTCAAACTGTCCAGCTCTGTGCCTACAATAGAGCCTGCCTTCCTCACCAGTTTGCCCAGGCGTGAGGCATCCCTCTTCTTTATGCTGCCTCCCCAGCACACCACCGCGTAGAAGAGGGCGCTCGCCACAACCGTCTGATAGAACATCTGCAGCATCTTATTGCAGATGTTGAAGCACGCCAGCCTTCTAAGGAAGTATAGTCGGCTCTGTCCTTTCTTACACAGAGCATCAGTATTGGCAGTCCAGTCCAGTTTATCATCCAGCTGCACTCCCAGGTATTTATAGGTCTGTATCCTCTGCACACAGTCACCTCTGATGATCACGGGGTCCATGAGGGGCCTGGGCTTCCTAAAATCCACCACCAGCTCCTTGGTTTTGCTGGTGTTCAGTTGTAGGTGGTTTGAGACACACCATTTAACAAAGTCCTTGATTAGTTTCCTATACTCCTCCTCCTGATGCAGCCCACGATAGCAGTGTCATCTGCAAACTTTTGCACGTGGCAGGACTCTGAGTTGTATTGGAAGTCCGATGTATATAGGCTGAATAGGACTGGAGAAAGTACAGTCCCCTGCGGCGCTCCTGTGTTGCTGACCACAATGTCAGACCTGCAGTTCCCGAGATGCACATACTGAGGTCTGTCTTTAAGATAGTCCACGATCCATGCTACCAGGTGTGAATCTACTCCCATCTCTGTCAGCTTGTCCCTAAGGAGCAGAGGTTAGATGGTGTTGAAGGCACTACAGAAGTCCAGAAACATAATTCTTACAGCACCACTGCCTCTGTCCAAGTGGGAGAGGGATCGATGTAGCATATAGATGATGGCATCCTCCGCTCCCACCTTCTCCTGGTATGCGAACTGCAGAGGGTCGAGGGCGTGGCGGACCTGTGGCCTCAGGTGGTGAAGCAGCAGCCGCTCCATGGTCTTCATTACATGTGACGTCAGAGCGACAGGCTGGAAGTCGTTCAGCTCACTAGGACGTGATACCTTTGGGACTGGGGTGATGCAAGATGTTTTCCAAAGCCTCTGGACTCTCCCCTGTTCCAGGCTCAGGTTGAAGATGCGCTGTAGAGGACTCTCCAGCTCCAATGCACAGGCATTAAGCAGTCGTGGCGATACTCCATCTGGACTCGCTGCTTTGCTGGTACAAAGTCTCCTCAGCTCTCTGCTTACTTGGGCTGCTGTAATTGTGGTTTGAGGGAAACTCTCTCCTTTGCTGGTATCAGCAGAAGGATGGGTGGAGGGTGCAGTACTCTAAGGTGAGAGTAGGTTAGGGTGGTCAAACCTGTTGAAGAAGTTGTTCATCTGGTTTGCTCTCTCCATGTCTCTCTCAATGGTGGCACCCCACTTCGAGCTGCAGATGGTGATTTTCTTAATCCCATCCCACACTTCTTTCATGCTGTTATTCTGCAACTTCTCCAGTTTTCTCCTGTACTGCTCCTTCGCTGCCCTGAGCTGAACTCGGAATTCCTTCTGCACGCGCTTGAGTTCATGCTGATCACCGCCTTTAAAAGCCCTTTCTTCTGGTTCAAAAGGCCCTTGATGTCACTTGTAATCCATGGCTTGTTGTTAGCATAGCAGCATACTGTTCTTACTGGAACTACAATGTCCATACAGAAGTTGATGTAGTCAGTAGTGCATTCAACAACCTCCTCAATGTTCTCACTATGTAACCCCTGCAGGATATCCCAGTCCGTAGTTCCAAAGCAGTCTCTCAGAGCCTGCTCTGCCTCAAAGGACCACTTCCTGAATGAGCGTGTGGTTGTAGGTAGCTCCCCCACTCTTGGTTTGTAGTGAGGCTGAAGCAGAACCAGGTTATGATCTGCTTTCCCAAGCGCAGGCAGCGCTGTATGCATCTTTAATGTTTACATACAGTAGGTCGATAGTCCTATTTCCCCGGGTGTTACAATCCACATACTGGGAGAAGGCAGGTAATGTTTTGTCCAGCATCACATGGTTAAAGTCTCCAGAGATTAGCACAAGCACCTCAGGGTAACTTAGCAACCGCTGAATGGATGATGTCACCCGCTATCTCCACGTTCGCCCGAGGAGGGAAGTTATAAATAACAATAATGATTTGTCCAAACTCTCTGGGCAAGTAATAGGGATGCAGACTTACGGACAACAGTTTGATGTCCCTGCAGCAAGTGGAGATTTTAACGTTTACATGTCCTGAGTTACACCATCTTGTATTTACATATAGAGCAAGTCCTCCTCCTTTCTGCTTCCCGCAGGTGCTTGCGTCTCTGTCCGCTCTAACTGTGCTAAACCCGGGTAGCTCCACATTAGCATCTGGGATGGTAGTTGTTAGCCACGTTTCACTAAAACACAGCAAACTGCATTTTCTGTAGGTCCTGACATTTTTCACCAGCGCAGCCAGTTCGTCAGTCTTATTTGGTAGTGAGTTCACATTTCCCAGGATCACAGAAGGCACTGAAGGTTTGTAGCGCCACTTTCTTGCTAGACGCTTGGCTTTTATCTTAGTGCTGGCTCTGCTGCCCTGATAGCACCTTCTTACCTCGTCAGGTAAATAGGGAACCATACCGGCGTGGGCATTTGTTCTCAACGCTTGAAGTTGACTACTTGAAAAGATGAGTCTCGGCGTGTAAAAATCCATGTCCAAGTAGTAAAAGTAGTAAAAAGTAACCAGGGAACCCAGCCCTGTAGGGACCTGTGGCCACCGCCAGGCGGCGCCCCAGTGCCTATTTATCCCGGGAGCCCGGCACTTCCGCCACACCAGGAAGTGCCGGGGGGAAGACGACAGGGGACACCCGGACGGTGTCACAGGGGTGTGGCCAACTCTAATTGCCGGGAAGCAGCTGGAGCCCATCCGGGTTCCCATAAGAGGGGCCGCCTCCCTCCAGTCATTGGTGGATGTCGGGAGGTAGTTGGCAGAGCTGGAGAGAGGACAGGAGGCGGCCAGAGGAAAGGCACAAGGACTGTGAGCCCTGGACTTTGGGGGAATCGGTGCAAGAGGCACTGGGGTTTGTGAGTGCACTTCTTTGTAAATAAACAGTGTGTTGGGTGAACTTATGATGTCCGTCTGTGTGTGTCCGGGCCAGCGTTTACAAAAGGTAGAAAGATAAAGTCATACACGGAGCTGCTGGAATGTCTGCCACTCACAGCGGCGCCTGATGATGATGATGATGTCGCATAAAAACCTCTGAATGCACATTAGAATGGTAAAAAATTACTCATAGTATGTCAAAGGCAACAAAGAAATAAATAAATAAGGGAATGAACACAAAAAGTGGCCTGGTTAGAAAAATAATTTAAGAAAAAGTAAAGAGAGTAAGGTTTGAGGTAAAACAAAACCTTCCACTAACCTCCATCAAGACATTATACTTCAAGTCATGTTAACAAGATTAGCTTTAACTACGCTAGTAGTCTTATTCCAAATGATGATGGACTTAGTTTTAGATACTGTATGCTTTGAGTGGAAGTATATATTTCTTCCAGTCTGGAGTCAGAATGGATATTCAGCTATAATCGTTTTTCTGAAAATGATTTCTCCAAAAACGGAGCACGTGAAGGGTGAACTGCTGTTCATTGTTGGGCATACTCATAAACACAAACACCAGGGTAACCTGACAATATTTATCTATCTATTGTGATGGAAGGCCGGGGACCTGGAAGAGCAGAGAACCAGGAGGAGGGCAATTTATACCCCAGGACATGAGAGGGCAACCCCTCTGGGTTGCATCGGGGTCACGGGCTTGGGGCTTAGAAGCTCAAACCTGTTGGGGTCCGTGGCCACTGCCAGGGGGTGCCTGGAAATGTCAGAAAACAAGATCTGCAGCACTTCTGCCACACCAAGAAGTGCTGTCTAAAGAGGAGCTGGATTCACAAGTAGTGCTTCTGCCACACCCGGAAGTACTCCCAATAGGTTAATGGGGAAGTAACTGGAGCCTCCAAGTGCACTATAATAGGGGCCATCTTACATCCACAATCAAGGAGCCGGAATTGGATGGTAGAGGACGAAGCTTGTGAGGAGAGGCAGCAGAAAACTTGAGAGAAAGAGAAGTAAAAAGGGCTGAGCCTTGTGGGTAATTTGTGCACTGTGTGCTGTGCAGAAGAGAATTAATAAATGTGTGTGTTTGAACATTGTGTGTCTCAGTGTCTGTCTGACACTGACTGTAGCTGGTCTTTTATACTATCTATCTATCTATCTATCTATCTATCTATCTATCTATCTATCTATCTATCTATCTATCTATCTATGTTATCCAGTTTCATTTGACTATTTAGGTCTACTTCCCTTGGCTCTTGGGTGTTGTGGAAGCACATTAATTCTCAAAAAGTACATGGAGATTAAGGTCAGGGTTAGTGCTGCTAACCTATTAAGTTTGCTGTGTTGCAAAAACAACCAGGGTAAACAGAGTGTGAAGTAAGGGCCTATATTATTAATATGGGATAAACATCCATCTATTATACAAACATACAGGGACCCAAAGCTTATTCATGCAGCACTGGGCAAAAGTCAGGAACAAACTCATCAAACTATTTTGCAAACCTGCTTTAAATGTCACAGATTCACTGAGCAAATTCTGGCAGCTCTGAATGCAGGGCCAAAAAAAAATCCTAGATAAGCCATACCCACTAAAACAGAGAGAATTTAGAGTCACCAATTATCAGAACATGTACATGTTTAACTTGTGAGGGGAAATCAGACAAGGAAAACTTGTGCTGACATGGGAGAAAGCAAACATTTTACACCAGCTGGGCCTTTACTTGCCAACAGGATGCAGGACTCAGAACCCTTAAGGATGCAGTGCTAAACGCTGTGCCACCCTTACGAATAAATGAGTTATATGGAAACCTTATCCAGTTATCATTCTCCACTTTTTGCTTAAAAAGCTAGTCATCAGACATTTATAAGGTAGACCACAATGAGTGAGAAAAAGAACTATAAGTAGCATTAATAAAGCCTTATTTCCATAACACTAAATGTCAGCTTCCCTTTCCTTTATGTAAAAATAAATATTCCCTTTGGCTTAGAGAGTTTCTTTCAAAAGTTGTCTTTATTATGCTGTGCAAAACACCATGGGGTTGCAAAAAAGGGAATCGATTTAAAAAACATTACACTCAGCAACCGTTAAGCCTGATTTATCTTGATTTACACTGGTTATTGTTCCTGCGTGCACTTTATTAAGCGTATACATCCCAAATCAACGGTTTGTAATTGGATATTGCTATTTTAATACAAATTACACATTTGGATTACCATGACATGCTGTTT
Source organism: Polypterus bichir lapradei (assembly GCA_026402145.1). NCBI lineage: Eukaryota > Metazoa > Chordata > Cladistia > Polypteriformes > Polypteridae > Polypterus > Polypterus bichir. The sequence goes on from JANRMT010062813.1 coordinate 65,424,227, forward strand.
TATTAATATATTTGCAGCCACAAGCAAAATGTAAACTAAAAATAAGTTGTTTTTTTTTTTAAAAAAAAGTTTATTGTTTTCTGCATTTAAGTGGTGGCTTCTTAATCTCTTTAAAGAGATTTAATGGGTCATTTTATTAATGATAAAAGTTTTCCATAGTAGATTCCTGTGATTCATTAAAATCACATTTTTTATGGGTTATGACAAAAAATCTTTCCATACCGTGGGAATGTGAGAATCCCACCACGCTTACTTAAATCCTTTAAAAATAAATAATAAAGTGTGGGGCGTTAGCTGTAAATATTTTATGACAATTAAAAAGATGCATTTGCATTCTTAAATTTGGGAACAATTTAGAAGCCGTTTGCATTCTGTGTACTAATTTTATTAAAATAGCAGAGTGCAAGATCTGCTGGATTCTCAATTTCTAATTTGTATTCCTTGTTTTATTGTAGTATTTCAGGTTCCTAATGTCTCTTTTTTTATTTATATAAGTGCACACACATATTTAGATGAAAAGGTCAAATAAAAAAATTAAACATTATAATACAGTGCCTGGAAAATCAGCTTCTATATGAGTTGTTAATATTGGGAAACAGAGTCTATTAGTGGTTATTCATGTGCTATTTTAAAGTGATATATTAACTCTACCCAGTTTAAAAGTATTGGGAATTCAGTCTCTGTTCTGAATAATAAAACGGGCTCGTTGATACTGAATAAAATATATTAATAATGATTTGGGCATTTTGCAGATGAAAAAAATTGAAGGATGGCTGATTTAAATCTTCCCTCAATCTTCCATCAATAAAGGAGAGACATAGCAGGGTTGAAAGCTGATCTGGGAGAGTCATGTTTTTATAATTGCTTTTTCCCTTCAGGCACTTGAAATCCAGAGGGTCACAGGTACTTGTGTCAGTGCTGGCACAGTCCAGGAGCCCTCGTCAAAACCCAGAGACACAAATTAATTGTTTGAATTTCTGGGGGTCTAATTTGTAGAAAGGGAAAACAGTGTCTAACCTAATTATATGCAGACACATCTGAGATACATATCCAAGTGCAAAACAATACAAGGCAAGTACAATCACAATTTTTACTGCCGTACGTTCCTTTTGTTTTTTTTCTGCTCTTCGTGGTTTGAGATTTTCTGATAAAGGAACAATGCTGTGAAGATCTGAAGAGGAGACAACAAATGGAGTATCAGGGGGCAGCTGAAGGCTTTAGCAAGACTCTATGACTTTTATGCTTTTCTTGTAGTGTTGGTGTCTTGTTTGTCAGTTATGGTTTTCTTGCTTGATATGAATGATGCCTAAATATCTTGCTTACTTCCTTAAAAAGGCATTTATATTATCAGCATAATAAAAGCAATAACATAAAAAGTTGTTTTAATATAATCTATATTTATCTATCTATCTATCTTTTGGGACTAGTATCAGTTTTTACAAGGAGGTCCAATAATTCAATAAACAATAAATATTTTCTTGTCTGTGATTGATCAACTTCACACAGAGTGAAACAGCCAAAATATTTATAATGAAATAATACCTATGTTCACTGTTTGCTTAAAATTAGTATTTATAGTCTCCACTTTCAGGGTGCATTGCACTGCAGATTTCATTCATGTTTGCTCATGCTGTGCAATATTTATTTAAAAAAAGACCAGACAGAAATGTGTAATGTGATCTGAACTTTATGTAAAATTTAGTAAGTTCAAACACTGATCCACAGTGAGTGTCATGTAATATCACAACTCACAAAAGGTGGACCTAAAGCACATTGCATCTAAGAAATGCAGGTAGCTAGTAGTGAATACCAGCTACGTATGACGAAGAGTTCCTATTAAAAGATATGTGTCTGCATATCAACCACCATTAGGGTATAAAAACAATCTACATGAGTACAGGTTATTCAACCCAACAAAGTTTGCCAGTCCTATCTACTTACTGTATCTATCCATCTGCCATCCCACATGCACTTCAGAAGATGGCATCTACCTGAAGTTAATCATGTTCGGGCCCAGCCAGTACTTGGATGAGAGACCATCTAAGAAAAGCATGAGTTGTTAGTGGAAGAGGTGTTGGTGAGGGCAGCAGGGGCACTTACCCTGTAGTCTGAATGTGGATCCTAATGCCCCATTGCACTGATGGAGACACTGTGCTGTAAACATGGCACTGTCGTTCAAATGAGATGTAAAAGTGAGGTCCTGACTCTCTGTGGTCATAAATGTTCCCTGGATGTCCTTTGTAAAGAGCAGGGTGTATCCCAATGTCCAGGCTAAACTGCCCCCTATGGTGTAATCATTATGGTCCCCTAATCATCCACTGTCTCTCTCACCACTTCACCACCTAATAGCTTATGTGTGTTGAGCATACTGGTACAAAAATGGCTGCTGTTGAGTCATCCAGGTGGCTGAAGTTGCTCCCCACTCACTAAAGCACTTTGAGTGAGAAAAGAGTTATAGAAATGAAAAGAATTATTATTATTATTATTATTATTATTATTACTACTTAATTCACATCAAACTTCACTCTGGTTGTAGCATATCGATTATGGTAAATCTTGCGCGTATATTGCTTACAGAGCCTACACCCATTCATAGGTATTAAAAGGATCACCTCACGTTGTCACAGTATACTTACATTTTATATACTCTGTAATTATCTGCCTTACTACCATATACCAAGGCATTATTAGAAAATACTTAATGTGCAGTTGAAGTACATAATCAAGAATATAATATCCACCAACTCATCCGTTAGTTTGCTGAGCCTGCTTAATGCAAATATGTACTTATTTACACCATTATTCATGTTTCATAGTTATTACTCAGTAATTGTGAAGAGTTTAACTAGTTTTTAAGCAGGTACTTATAAAGTAATTATAGCATAAGTACACTATATTACAAAAACAGTAATTGGCTGTCTAATTGTACTTTATGGCACTGCTGCTGGCTCTGAGACTTTTTGTTGCAATTCAAAGATTTCCAAGTAGCAGATCATTTCTTCAAAACCAAAGTAGTTCCATATCGATTCAGTGGATGTTTTAAATGAGTAAGTCATACTCTGCTATTGCATGATACATGTGAACATATATTTTTGCTGCTAATTTTTACTGTTTGCTTCTTAGATATTAAAAACACATACTGAATTTTCTAAACCTACCTATTCCTGATTTGAGTAGTACAACAAAACAACCTGTTCCAACCAGAGATGTTAGGCAAGAAATGACACATCAGCCCTTTTACAGGAAATGCTCATGCATACAATGTCATTGAACAAACAACTTAGCAGTGAGTGTTTAAATTTTAATATACAACTAGATCGCCTGTTTCTTCAAATACATTAGAAAAATTACAGTTGACACAGAAAGGTATTTAAAATTTGAAGTTAACAGATTGTTTAGTGCCCTATGTTAGCTTTAGTTAGTCAGTATGATTGCTTGTCTAATTTGTGAAGTTCTCAAGGCATAGTGCAGACTCAACCACTTACGACTGAATTTATTCTGAATTTATTCTGGCATAACACTGGACTTGTGCAGAATCAAACCATTTGTTGGTTTTACATTTGAGCAATTGTTCTACACTAGTTTATGTTTTTACAGAATGCTGAATTTATTGTATATAATGATCGAACCATTAAGTTATTTTTTTTTATTGAGAATAGTTCTAACATTATTATGCTGCATGGCATCTCAGCATTTGAAATAGATTTACTTTTATACTGAACAGATTCTATAAATGATTCAGAACATGACAGTGTTTATCATATCATCTCAGTTATACTTTTGTTATTATCAATACTGCAGAATAGGTGCTACCAGTCCTTATCAGTTCTAAATGAAAGAGATTGTAGATACAGGAGCTTACTTGAAGGTTCACGGGTCTCCTTGTCAGCAAAGTAAGGACAGATAGCAACTCTCATGTGAAGTATGAGTGAGTAAACCTTTACCGAAAAATAAAAAAAGACATTACGATTTTGACTATTTCCATTCTTTAGAAAATGCTGCATAATGAAACACGATAACTTCATGGACTAACTTTAATCAGTCTCTAACCTTTAACACTTTGTATCTAAACAACCTATTTAGGATAATCATATTTTAAGGAAATTAATAAATGTGAAGCTTTATTCATTTAATTTGTATATAAAATGTTTCTAAGCTGACGTGCATTCCCATGATTTCATTCAAAGAACAGTCATTTTTTGACTGGGTAAATGCTTATGGCATCCCTAAACCTTCCAAAAGTCTCAGTAGGTGCCAACTGATTCATTCCAATTTAATTTATAAAATTTCATTGAATGGAGCAAGAATAAGCTGTTTGGGTATACCAATACTTCATGGTTTTTAACACAAGCTCCTCATTTACTTTGTTAAAAATGTACATTTGTATTAAATAAGTCAGCTTATTAACCTTCATAAAAAGTTATTTTCATTTAAGGCTTTTTAAAAAAAAAATCATCTAAAACACAAGGCGATGAAGTATAATCGTTTTACAAAAAAGAAAAATAGCCCGATTGATCAGAAATAGTGTATTGAATCGTGAGATCATAGATGGGGAAGAAAAGAAAAGTTAAGTTGCATATTATGGACATTCCCAAAGCACCATTCTAGGAAACTATACAAAATGAAAAGGGAAAAAAGAAGAACTGGGAATTAAAAAATATAATTAATAACTTGATTTTAAAACTTAAGAGGAAAAAAAGTGCTTCTTGATAGTGGAAACGTATGTGTTGTTACACAAAGGGTAGCCAGTTAGCCTGGGGCTACTGAAATATTAAATATGGGTACGCAACTCACATTTTATTTTTGGTATCCTCCATGGCTTTGTGACTCCAGAAATTTGCTATTTCCATCCCTGTGGGAGACCACAAAAGGAAATGACTAATGTGCCTCAGACTCTTGGCTACTGTTAAAGATTTCAAAGGAAGCTATTCAACTTCTGTTATTTTTTTTAATAACAATATATTTAATTATATGCAGTAAAATGTCTGTCGGACATTGTATTGATACACATAGTACACACATTGCATTTGTTTTTCCTACCCCTTTTTTCAATTTACTTTTTATTTTTTTAATATAGTGTTTCAAACGAAAAGTTTTGCTGAAACTTTAGCTCACTCAGTGCCACAGAGTCAAGGGGTTTTGACATCTAGAGTACTTCCAGTTCTTCATTCTTTTACACAACATGTATTGAGTAATCTTTCCTTTAAACTTGTCTTTTTTGTGTCTTATTGTGGTGTAAAATCAAGTTCTTTTAAAATGAGACAGCACCACGTTATAAATGCCTTAATAGGACATAATATTTATTTACTAACCCACTTAGTCCACTTCTGGTTGATAAGGTTCCAGTGCATGACCCAGAAGCATCACATACAAGGCAGGGATCAACCCTAGACTCCATCGCAGGGTCCACTCACACACATAGCCATAAAAGGCAGTTAACCTAACATACACATCTTTGACATGTGGAAGGGAAACCCAAAAAAACTCCATCTAGACACAAGCAAGTATAAACTCCACACAAACAGCAAATGGGCACAAGATTTGAACCCAGGACACTGGGTTTGTGAGGCACCAGCATTACCTAGTGCGCAACCCACATAGGTTTTGTTTTTTTTAGTTGCTGTCAAATTGATTTTAAACAATGAATTCAATCATTATAAAACAGGTCATTAAATTATTCCAATTTATATGAGACGTTTTTCAACAATGTTCACTTGGCACTGTGATGCAATGCAAGGTTTTTATCATTTGGCAGTCACAGTATATACCGAACAGTTTCTTTGAACATGATGCTCCTATAAAAATGAAGAATTAAATGTTTTTACAATGGTTTGGCTTTCACTTGCTAGGATACAGCCGGGAACACTCCTCTGAGGATGGGGAGTATGAACAGGTGCGATTTGTAGAGTAAATGACATGCAGAATAGTTTGCATAATGTATGATCAAGCAGGGCTGGAAAAATGCTGCTAAAAATATTAAAAATAAAGAGCACTTATGTAAATCCGAAGATCAAATTTACGGAATTGTGTTTTCTCCATGATCCCCTTGTTCTCATCTCAAATGTCAAAGATATATTGTGGGATGGCATGGTGACACTAGAGAGCTGAGTGGAACACTGCACGGTTATTTGCTCAGCAATGTTAATGTAAAATAGTTTGAGTAATGAAACAGGCCCTCCACTCTTTTGCAGTTTTATAACAAGGTCCTTTTTGTTCTTGTAATATTATGATGTTAAGCAAAATCTTCAAGGGGAAATGCATTATATACCATTCACAGTTAGTTATATACAAAGCTTTAGCACTTCCTGTCAGACAGTAATCATACAAGGTCCATAGAGCAGTGAGGTTCTCCCCTAAGCTGTGGTTCTTCTGATTGTTTAATCTCCTGATAGTCAAGTATCTGGACCTTAAAAAAGATGACTGTCCTCTCCTGGCACAGCAACATTACTTGGTCCACAATTTACCAGGCCCACTTTGCAATGCTCTTATCAGGCATATGTCAATTTAGGTATGAGGACCCTGCATCTAACATGACAAATATTAGTAATATTAGCATTTTGGGCAGAGGCTTGCCTGATGAAGATGCTCATTAGTGAATGCACACATTTTTCTTCAGTTTTGTTGGAGCGCTAAGTCACTCTTTTCTCAATGATGTGACATTTTGTGGACTTAAGAGTTCCCTGAAGATTGACTTCATTGATCTGGTGAATTAATATTGAAAGCATCAGGCCTTTTTGTATCTATTAAATATTTACAGCACTCAAATATTATAGTAGGAAAAAGTGCCAAAGACAATAAAAAAACAAACATGTAGCAGAGAGTTGAGTATAAGTATGTGGCTTTAAACTTCATTTACTGTGAAGTCACAAGGTTGTGCTGTGCAATTTCTTTTAAAAGTTTAAACTAACGTCAGCTCCTTGTCAGCTCCTATGGCACCTAACTTGTAAATGGGCAACCTTCCTTCCATGGTATACCTGCCACTGTCTTATAAAATTTGGGTATGCATTGTCACACACATGCACATGGGAAACAGCTAAAGGGTCTAAATAATAATAATTCTACGCCAGACCAGGGGGTGGCGGAGTGTGCTGACTGTCTCCCTCAGTCTCTTGCAGACCAATCTCGGAAAATCCTCTTTGTTGCGGTGCTAGTGATGACATCTCTTCCGGTCATGAAGACGTCACTTCCGGTTCCGGTGCCAATGATATCATTTCCCCTACTCTATGTTAAAAACTCCATTTTGTCTCAATGCCAGTCAGTTCTGTTTTGGACTCTATTCTTTGAACATATCTTGCTATTGAAATCAACATTTGCTGCCAGGAAACAATATATGGGTGACTGCCCCAAACCTTTATGATGTCTGTGACTCGTTTGTATGACAGCATAGAACATGAGAGTTTTTTGTTTTTGGAAATTGTGGAACCCAAAGGCACACATCTTCTCATACAGCATACAACAAAATAATCTTATTATAGAATACATCCATCCATCCATCCATTATCCAACCCGCTATATCCTAACTACAGGGTCACAGGGGTCTGCTGGAGCCAATCCCAGCGAACACAGGGCGCAAGGCAAGAAAAAAAACCCAGGCAGGGCGCCAGCCTAATTCAGATTATACAATACAATACAATTTTTTTTTGTATAGCCCAAAATCACACAAGAAATGCCACAATGTGCTTTAACAGGCCCTGCCTCTTGACAGCCCCCCAGCCTTGACTCTCTAAGAAGACAAGAAAAAACTCCCAAAAAAACCCTTGTAGGGAAAAAATGGAAGAAACCTGGGAAAAGCAGTTCAAAGAGAGACCCCTTTCCAGGTAGGCGGGGCCTGCAGTGGGTGTCAAAAAGAAGGGGGTCAATCCAATACAATACAATACACAGAACAGAACAAAGCCTCAATACAGTATAAAAATAAAAATTTTACAAGTATGGACCAGAATTTAACAGTAGATGATATCACATAATATGATTTGGATTTGTTTAGAGTCCTGGAGACCTCATCCATCAAGCTGCCTCCCCCATTTGGCCATTCCACAGCTGAAACATTGCTTGGCCAGCCAATCCGATGAAGGGACCCCTCTACCCCACGATTCCTGCGATCCTCCATCAGGGATGACTTCACCTTAGGCAGGCAAAACAACTTGGCAGGTGGGCCATGGCATCAAGTGTCACATTTGAGTACAGAGAAGAGAAACCGAATAGGTGAGGTTTAGTATCAAATTATAACTATCATGTTACTTATGTTTTAGTTCTAATGACTAACAACAGAGATGCAGTCTGTACAGTTAATCAGCAGGATATGCTAAACTGAAGTAGTGAGTCTTCAGCCGGGATTTAAAAGTTGAGACCGAAGGGATATCTCTTATAGTAGCTGGCAGACCATTCCACAGTGTGTGTAACTAAAAGCTCGACCTCCCACTGTTATTTTATTAATCCTTGGAATCATAAGCAGATCGGCATCTTGGGAACTTATTACTTATTATTGGAGAGGGGCACATCCACTCAGTAAATCAGTCACTCTTTGAGCTCCAGAATATCTAAAACTGCTTATAAAGTCTTTTGTCTATAAAAGACAATGTGGTGCAGTGGTTAGTGCTGCTGACTCACAGCTCTAAAGTCACAGGTTTGAATCTTGCTCCCAGGTACTCTCTGTGTTCGGTTTGCACATCTTCCTGGATCTATGTTTGTTTTTTTCTCTAGGTTTTCAGTTATTTTAACTAGCAATTGTAAAGTGGGCCAGCTTGAGTGAGAGTTGTGATGGATTGGTGCTTCACCATGGGTTGGTATGCCCTAATGCTAGCATGACAGGCACAGGCTACCCATAACTCTAAACTGGATAAGCAGTTTCAATGTGGATGGATGGGTATTTTTAGTCCTAGAGTGGGATTTCTGTATTTTATAACATAGAAAATGCTGTTTCCATAGTGATAATACATCCTTTTGTCTAATTATATTGTAACAAAGATACACTAACAACAGTCATTCTGCTTTGTAATACCGATTCCACACCACATTTCTAGCAAAACGTGTCATAGGTGAGAGGGAGGTAGGCACCTTTCCAGGGCTTTGTGTTAAAACTTTATATGCCATTCACCAGCTTATAACTGATCCTTCTATTTTTGGAAGAAAAGACTAACAGCACGAGGAAACAGCATGTGTAATCATACACAGGTAGAGTGAGACCACCATTAATATTGGCAATTTGAGAGAATTTCCAGTGCTGGGAGTAGAATAGGCAGGATTTGTTTAAACTGTAGCATTACTCATGGTTAGTAATGAGCGAAGGTTTCAGTTTGCATACAGTTCTGCAAAACTGACATTAAAGTTTGTTTTGCTGGCAATTTCACAACTCACTAAAAAGAGTCTTTAATGTTTTTTTTAAGGATGGAAAACAGGAATTATCGGTATCTAAAGCACTGTTTTCTCTTCTATGCATACTGTACCTGTGTTGTTTCCTCCAGCTGTATAATGTATGTAATCTGTCACCCACCTGTCATTTCAATACTAGGTCCCTTATTCACATCACCACACAGGAGCTCAGCAGGATTTTTAAAAAATGTTTGCTGCACATTTTCAACGTGAAGACATACTCATTGTGCAGATTACTATGTTTTCTCTACAGGAATATCTCACTAAAAAGGAAGCTGCCCTTGCCACTATGCTGTTCCCAAGAAAACTGCTCTCTCCTATTTCTTGAGTAATGCATAAAAAGTTAAAGCTAAGCACTCTCCAAATGTTCTGGAGCTTTGAGTTTGATTTCTGTCACTGATGCACACTCAGGGTTGTGATCATAAAGATTGACAAACATTTAGCAAAGTAATTGAATTTACTAACAGGACTCAACTAAATATGTACACATGACAGAAGATGAATCTGGCAATTTTTTTCTTGATTTTTTTTAGCAAAATGACATATGGTCATATATAGAATTAAAGCACCTAAACATTTCCAGACAGACTAAACATCTTTTTTTAGTGGCATGATTTTATTGCATTTTGCAAATATTTTTGCAATGTGAAACACTGTTTCGCACCAAATTCAGTTTTGCATGAATCGTTTCGCTCATCACTACTCATGATTAAACCTGACATCTGACCGTTGTGTGAAACACCCTGTGGTAATTGAAGTGTCTCATTACTTCTCCATTGTTGGCTGAATACTGAAATCTTATTTGGGTGTGGTGGAATATGCAATTACTGTAGCTTTATTGGATCCTATCAGTTAGGATGTGACTATCAACAACAGCAAAACCAAGGAGCTGGTGGTGGATTTTAGGAGGCCCAGGCCCCTCATGGACCATGTGATCATCAGAAGTGACTGTGTGCAGAGGGTGCAGACCTATAAATACCTGGGAGTGCAGGTGAATGATAAATTGGACTGGACTGCCAACCCTGATGCTCTGTGCAAGAGAGGACAGAGCCGACTATACTTCCTTAGAGGACTGGCGTCCTTCAACATCTGCAATAAGATGCTGTAGATGTTCTTTCAGAAGGTTGTGGCGAGCACCCTCTTTTACGCGGTGGTGTGCTGTGGAGGCAGCATAAAGAAGAGGGATGCCTCACACCTGGACAAACTGGTGAGGAAGGCAGGCTCTATTGTAGGCATGGAGCTGGACAGTTTGACATCCGTGGCAGAGCGACGGGCGCTGAGCAGGATCCTATCAATCATGGAGAATCCACTGCATCCACTGAACAGTATCATCTCCAGACAGAGGAGCAGCTTCAGCGCTAGACTGCTGTTACTGTCCTGCTCCACTGACAGACTGAAGAGATCGTTCCTTCCCCACACTATGCAATTCTTCAGTTCCACCCGGGGGGGTAAACGTTAACACTATACAAGATTATAGACTGTTATACCTGCCTTGCACTCTCCACCTTGCATTTTTTAAGTTGCACTGCTTTTTTATTGCTCTTTAATTAATTGTTTTTATCAGTATGCTGCTGCTGGAGTATGTGAATTCACCTTGGGGATTAATAAAGTGTCTATCTATCTATCTATCTATCTATCTATCTATCTATCAGAAAGACACAAATATCCTGTAGTATCTTTTCAGAGCAGAAATGCACTTCCATTTAGCAGAGTGGAAGCCACCATCTCACTTGCCGAAACAGTGCCGATGTTATTCTATGAAAATTTCCAAATTTGAGAATTATAATTGTTCTGACTTTTTTATGAACTAAAAACTTTGTTTTCTTTTTTTCCTTCTAGGCTAAACCAAATGTCGCTGGCCACAGACCCCCATCCCGATGAGGGTAAATCAGGATAAAATCAAAGGAAACAACATAACCGTAACCTTCTTTTGAACATGGATTTTAATGTTTTTTCTTGTAAATCCAATATTGGGCAATGAGTGATTTTAATATCTATTTTGAAGGAACCCTCCCAATTTTAATTTTGAGTTCAGGGAGTATAAAAGATTAATTAGGGAGTCCTGGAGCCTCCGAATCATGAGCATTTCACACCTTGCTGCTGATACAAAAAAGAATGCCTCCAAGTAACTCTTGGCACTGCTTTCTTTGAATCCTAAGCTCTAATCATAGGTACAATATTATCCAAGAACTTGCCAAACATATGTAGACTAATATTTCACAAGGGTTTTTAAGTGTGTGCACGATCCTAGTTGAAGTTAGTCAATTTACATCTTCTCTTCCTGCAGCCATCCATTAAAACTGCTAGTTGTCAAACATTGAATGGGTTGCTTCACCTTGTTAAGACATAATAGATCATGTGAGCCTTCAAAGAAGTCTCAGCCAATTAGATCTCTGTTTTCTGTTTTCATGTCACTGTCTCCTATTTCTCAAAATTTTCACTTTTTGCAATTTGTATAATTTTCATTTAGATCTAGCAATGGACTTTGGTTGAACATAAAAATAGCTGCATTTGATTTAATGCTGTATCCTGTTTTTAAATGCCAATCTCTCCATCCATTATAAATCCCTCTTAATCTACTACAGAGTTGCAGGGGCAGAGGTCTATCTCATCAGCACTGGGAAGAAGGCAGGGACCAGGGTGTTATTTAAAATGCATTCACACAGCGAAAATATTAAAAATAATGACTAGAGATATCACCAGAGTTGGACACCATAGTGGCACAGTTTTTTTTACTTTATGTGTGTATTTTGAAAGTTGTCCTTGTGTTATTGCGGGTTTTTCCCCAATTCTCCTTCCACCTCCTAAAGATGGGTATGGTTGACGACTGTGACTGCGGGTGTGCACATGATTGTGCTCTGCAAAGGACTGGCGGCCCTTCTCTTTCCTTTCCTGCCATTAATGGTTCCCATCTGGGACAGACTTGGGCTCCCTGTGATTCTGAATTGGATTAAGCAGGTTTGAAAATGAATGAGTCATCAGATTTTAATAATTAGTGATGTGATTCGATTTAATTCTGGTAAGGACTGGACCAGTTGTTTGTATATTTTGAAATGGTGCATCAAGAGTAAATTCAGTTTATATTAATTTTCAGTGAAGTTTTATGTTGAAGAGAATCATTCTGCAGGTTCCCATACACTTAACATGAATAATTGACTAGAAAACAACATCATTCTAAGTAATGGAGTTAAAATAATCTAATTGAATACTTCTCATTAATCACAGTTATTTTGAAAGGGCTCATAAAAACTATTGCTGTTTAGTATATTTTAACTGAACTGAATCATTGCCTCAGCCCAGGATGGGATGCCAATCATTTGCAGATCATATTCTGACAAAATCATAGCAAGGAAAAACAACATTGAACAACAGTTCACCCAATGTGTACATTTGTTTGGAATATTAAGGATACAGGACTATCTGAAAAAAACCCCAAGTGAACACTGGGAGTGTGTGCAAACGTCTCTAGCAGCAATGACCACTGCCCCCTTGATGTCACATAATTTTTTTTTTTTACTTACAACACATAACATACAATACATGCAGATACTTTTTATATTAAGTAATGAGATTTTTTTGCATTTTCACTAATACTCCTTTCTGAGAGGTTAAACTGCTGGGTAGGCTCACTTACAAAAGCAGTGGATTTCAAACTTGGCCCAACAGACAGTCGTGAATGATGCCTTTCATAACATAAATAACACAGCAACCTCAAACTCACTTAATCACATTCAGAGTCATAGGAAGCTGCAGTGTAATTTGACAAGATCAGGTGCATGGCAGGAGCCAGCCCAATGCAATGTCCAATGTCTCACAAATTTGCAGTTCATTTGGATGTGAGCTGAAAACTAGTCTACACAGAGAAAAACCCATGCAGACACCATGAGAAAAAGGCAAACTTGACAAAACAACCCCTGGACATGGAATTCATAACAAGGAGGCTAGTGAGAGGGCAGTGCTAACCGCTGTGCCATCCTCCCTGCCTTTGATTCTCTAGATAAAGACTCACTTCTTGCTGTTGACTGAAACTGCTGTTAAACTACATTTTTTTTCCTTTATTAATAATAGGCATAAATATTATATTTGTCTCTTTGAGGAGATGGTGAAAGATTGTATTCCTTTTTTTGTTCTATGAGTTAAGAACTCAAATGCCTCTCAACTTTCCTTTTTTGTTTCATTCTATACAGTATATGTGTTAAAATGGTTGAAACCTTAACTGTTATTGGCTTGGTTGTTTAACCAATAGTCAATTAACACAGAGAAGTTACAGGTGCAAGTGATAAAGTACAGTAGTCTACAGTGGAGGTAGCTCATTAATTCACAGTCATTAGTACCAGGGCTCATTCATCATAAATGTGCTGGTCTGATAATGTATTAATAAAGAATTATCAGGGAAGAATGGGTGGAGGTGCACTAGTCTGTGTCTGTTCACAAGGCTCATGGATCTTCCTTGAATTTGTTAGAACTAAAATATATATTACTGGGATTATTATAAAACAGAATGCTGACTAGAGCTGGCATAGTGGCACAGTGGACAGCTCTAGACACCCAAGTTATATCCTGGTGAACATGAGGGACTCCAAAGACATGAGTATTATGTCAATTTGTGACATGCAGTGATGATGAAAGAGGTGAGGGGCAAGATACTGTATGATCAAAGGAGACGATCCTATCAAAATTTTACTTGTCTGGTTATTTTCTGAAACTATTTGAATAATGGGCTATCTGTGAGACGGACTGTGATTCTGATACAGATGTGAGCAACAATGGAGCACCACATGAAGCGGTCCTGTCTCCTGTTTTCTTGACTCTGTACACCTCAGATTATAAATATGACAGCAGGACATGTCATTGCAGAAATTCTCAGATGATTCTTCACTTTTGGGGTGCATTGATAAAGGGGATGAGACAGAGAATAGGAATCAGTGTGGGTGTATATATATTTATTTGTTTATTTTTTTATTTTTTTAAAGATCTTCTGCAAAAAGCCTAACTTCCCCCTGGGGACAAAGAAAGAAAGAAAGAAAGAAAGAAAGAAAGAAAGAAAGAAAGAAAGAA
>JANRMT010062813.1:65439451-65479341 GCA_026402145.1 Polypterus bichir lapradei
ATATTATCAAGGCTTTTAAAATAAATTTTTCCATAGTGTAATATAAAAAAAGACATATTAACATAATGTTTAATTTTAGTTGACATTAATATTTCAATTAAAGATATAGTGCATTACAGTGTAACATCTAGATTTTTCAAAATAAATTTAATGAATGAATTAAAAAATAAATTTAATGTGGTTTACAGGAAATCAGGCTTTCACAGTCCATAATGAACTGCTGTGATGGACAGGAGATCAGATATTCACAGTTCATAATGAAACAAGGCTGTGCTTTTCAAATGCATGAAAAGAATCAATGCTTTTGCATATTGTATAATAAACTGATTATTTGCCTTCAAAGTTTATGCAGGCTACAGAAATTCTTGAAGAGGTCAGAGACTGGAGGCTCATAAATAATAAGCATTTGCACCTAGCAGTCCTGCATTTGGTACTGAGGCCCATTGAGAATGAATTTATAATAAGAATAATTTGAAAATCTCAGAGAAGTTAAGAATCCTTAACGCAGGTGTTAACATTTGCATGTTTAAGCTGGCAGCACAACAGTAGGTGCAGTATTGTAGTTTCGCACGCCAGTGGCTTGGCTTACAGGTGACCACCCAGCTGCAAAAAAGCCGCATGTTGCCCATTGTGAAGTTTTCACACTTGGTTATTAATTCATGCATGTCACAATAACAGCTACAGATGCTTTGTTACATCCATTTAGTGAAAGCACCCACTTGCTGATGACACTAAAAACCTATTGGACCAAAAGGAAATAAGAATTTGATAGCTTTCAACATTCTGCATAAAACTAGAATGTGTTCAGCAAATCTGTGCAAAAATGATTGTTTTAACAAATGACAAGCATAGGCACCACTGAACGCTAAACGTGTGTTGGCAGTGAGGTATTACTAGTTTACTTATACAGTAAGCAATGGAGTTTATGTTGTGCTCTAAAAAATCTGAATTTCTAACTGTCCCATTGAAAATTAAAAAAAATAACACAAGAAGGTCACAAACTAAAAAATATATTGTACAGTATAATCTGCCACCCCTAAGCACCCAATGAGCTGTTTGTAGATTTATTAATAATTTAATTTATATAAAATAAACTTGTGACAGTAGAAAAGCTTCATTATCTGTGAAAAGTCAAACATTATTTCTTGAATGTAACTGATTTCTTTAAAGACCATGTCACATCTAATGACTTTTCTGGCGATTTTCAGTTGTAGTACATAATCTTAGCGAGTCAGAGGCAGTCGCCTAATGTGACATGCCAGCGACTCATTTCCACTAATCCATGACTCACTCTGATAAAGTCAAACAGGTTTGATTTTGTTTTTAGTCGTATGGCCGGGATGTGCATTCATGACAGCTGACAGCCAATGAATGCTCATCCAGAAGTATAATTTATATGATGCAGCAATGAGGAATAAGGAACACGGGTGTTTTGGACCTCACAAACAGAAGAGACGTTTCTGTCTCATGTCTCGTCATTTATGTAGCATGACAGAATGAAAAAAAGAAAAAACTGGTGGCCGAACTTGCCCTACCTGTTAATAATTTCTTATACTCCATCAAGCTGCATGTTATTGGTTTTCAGAAAAAGGGGCAAGAACAACATTACTTGAAATTCATCACACAGTTCCGCATATTGACTTTCTCAGTGATTAACTGTTGTATAAATTGACATGGTCTGGTGACAAGAAGTTGCATAATGATGCTTAATCTTCATTCATCTGAGTATTTCTAGGGTTGCTATATTATAAAATGGCAGCCCCTATTGGTGTTTTTCTCATCCTCAAAAATATCAAAATAGAAACATTACAGATGAGCATTGTACATTCAGAGAAACATTCTGAGTTACTGTAGCCTGTCCAACAGCATGAAACCAGTTTGGACATTCTCTTCTGACCTCTCTCATCAACAAGGTGTTTCTGTCCGGAGAACTACTGCTTACTGGATTCTGAGTAAACTCCAGAGACTGTTACAGAAATACTCAAACCAGCCCATCTGGCATCAGTAATCATTCTACGGTTGAAATTACTGAGATCTAATTTTTTCCCCATTCTGGTGTTTATTATAAACATTGACCGAAACTCCTGAACTGTATCTACATTATATGAATTTTACTGCTGCCACATGATATTCTGATTAGATAATTGCACAGATAAGCAGCTGCACTGGTGTTCATAATAATCTGCTCAGCGAGTGTCGTAGGAGGCACATGGGATAGACAGGCACTCCAACAGGAATTTGGGAAGATTCCCTACCTGGATGGGAGGCCCTGAGTGAACCAAAGGGCATCCCGGCCAAGAGATGGTAGGAGGGCATCCCAACCAAGAAAGGGAAGGATATTGTACCTGGACAAGACTGCCCTAATTGATGCGTGGACACCCCAGCCAGAGGAGATGATTCCTTACCCAAGTGGGAAGCCCCAAACAAATGGACAGGCATCCCAACCTGGACATGTGCTTAATACCTTCCCTGGTCAGGATAAAAGAGAAAAGGGAAGGATGGTTTGTGAGAGATGTTTAATCCCACCAGGCACTAGATGGTGGCAGCCCTCCATATCGGAGCTCATACGGGAACCAGCAGGGAATGCCAGGAGTTGTAGTCCGGCACCACAGCCCTGCTTGGGTCCTGGGTGCCACAAGGGGGCACTGCAGGGACAGCTGCTCTCTGTTATATTGGACTTTGGTATGTTCGGAAGTACCTCTAATGAGCAGCAGCACTGGAAGTACTCCTGGGTCCTCAATAAAAGGACCGCACTCCCGTATCCAGGTAAGTCGGAGGTGGGAGGAAAGAAGGCAACACTCGACTGGAGGAGGGCAGTGCGGTGGTGAAAGGAGAGAGCAGTTGTGGAAGAGCGAGAACCTGTGCTTAGTGATTTGTTACTTTTGGAGGTATTGTGATGAATAAACACCTTGTGATTTGAACATGGGACTGTATTGTGTCGTTGTGTTTGGGGTTTGGGGCTCACTGGTGCCCAGGTTCTATCACACTGTCTATTGCACATCTATGATTTATATTAAATTCCTTATATGTCCTTGATATTGAAAGCCATGTGGAAGCTCCAAAGTTTGACAAGACGTTCTGTGTCTAATCTTCTAGGATGGGACATTTTAACAGTAATAATTTACTTTATCACATTTTTATAGAATGCCCTTTAGAGGCAGGGTGGTGTTTAGGCCTTACAACCACTAGAAATTTATTTTCTCCACCATCTTGCTGGCTGGAGTTTTTGGTTTCTTTCTCCTCTGTGGCCCTCTGACCATAGCATCAAGCTCTGTAGTTTACCATTTTAACCATTAGAGACTTTAAAACTTAAATGTAGTTACCTGCAATTTAAGTCATATTTAGGAAACCTTTCACCTCTGTCATTTATTTATTCATATTGTGTGAGTTTGTATTAATTTATTAATTATTTATTTATATTTTTTGTAATTGTACTTTGTTTATTCTACTTGCTGTAAAGTTTTTTGAAATAAAAATTTTCTATAAAAATAAATGTTTTCAACAGGAAAAACAAATGAATTGTCATCAGTTTTGAAAACAGAAGTGATGCTAGAAGGTTAAGCTGAAACGACTCACAGTTTTGTGTAATATAGACTCAAATATTAGGAAATGTGCTGTTCATAATTCTTACTTAGATCCCCACTACTAGTACATTAGACACTTTCTAATCTTCAAATTAAGAGACCAGCCAACCACCCATTATCTAATTTGCTAATCCAGCTGAGGACCACCAGTGGCCTGAGCTCATTAACATCAACCACAAGACAGGAAACAACCTTTTATGGGATGAGGATTACGTGATATTAATATATTCATCTTCTGAACTCACTTTCTATAATATACTGTTCTGGAACAACCATGGTAGTATGGAATATAATGAAGTATCCAAATGTTTTTGTTTAAGCAATGAGAGTACTAAAAACTAAATGGAGAGTATATCATCCTTAACTGCCAAAGAGCCAATTCAGACTCTCAGTGTTATAAATCAAGATAACAAATATCAAAACATAACACAGTCTTTTAGTCATTTAGATTAACATATCAGATACAGCAATGATCTGAGGGATTGCATTTATCTCAACAAGAGCTAACATTAGGAGCCATTGGGCATACATAAGGTAAATTGATCTCTTTTTCATTATTTTTATGATCTCTGCACATGTTGTGAAATTTCTAATTCCCCACCAACATTGCAAAAAGATATGAAAGATAAATCAAACAACTAAAACCCAGCTTTCTCATGATCACATACTAAGATTTTCTGTATGCAATGTTAAACTTTCCAGTGTGTTTAAATAAAAAGCTAGAATTCGTGAACCTGCAGAGATGTTATTTTTTTACCTAAGACCCTTGGTTTGTTCACGGGTCCTTTGATCAGAGTGTAGTTAGAGCTGTGGTTCGGCATCATAATGTAACAACACCTATGTGCAGCATAGTAATTAGTCTATTTGTTACCTTTAGTCTGTTTCTTATAATGATTTTTCTTAATAGGTATTGAATATAAAAAATGCACATGTTCTCAAGAACCTCAGACATATTTATTCAGAAATTCAACACCAAATTAAATTACTAATTTATTAGTCTTTATTATTTCAAAGTAGCTTGTCATAATTCTGTAAACACTACTACCCATGCTGCAAAATATACAGTTGGGGAGTTTATAAATTAACATCTCAAAAACTGATTCTGTAGGGAAGTGTAAAGAATAAGGCAACATACTGTACAGCACACAATTTTTGTGTTCTGCTTTAGTTACCCAGCGTGCTCTGCACTTGTTTTTTTTTCCTTTTGTTTATCACTCATGGCAGCATGCATGCTTTGAGCCTGACATTTGAGTTTATTTTTTGTGTCTTTTTTTTAATTTTATGATAAAAAAGAGAATTGTGCCGTATTATTTCCATTTGGAGGTCCGGCGAGCAACAAGATTTTGCATATCGTCTATGGCTTCTCAGGTCTCCAGACCTTACCACCTGCGATTTTTATCTATGGGGGTACATTAAAGAAAGAGTGTTTGTTCCACCTATGCCCGCTAATCTTCAAGATTTGTGACATCGAATTGAGGAAGCTGTGAATTCAGTAACTAGGGACCAGTTGACAAGTGTGTGGCAAGAAATGGTCTACCGTTTTGATGTTTTTCACGCTACACTTGGTGCTCTTGCTGAGTGCATACAACCTCAAGGACCACAGGACCAAACTTTGAACTTTACTCTATCCAGTGATTTGCGAAATGTGTATGTCTTATACAGTTTATTTGAAATACATTTTTGAACTCTTCTCTTTGATTTTGAATAGCCCTGTATAATAAACTGGCATTAGAAAAACTGGTATGAGCCATCAGGAAGTTTAGTCCAGATTTCTAGTTATATTTGGTCCTAAATATAAGATACCAAGAGCTATTCTTCATTACTTACAGATTGTTGACAACATTTTTGGATGCAATGGTATAAAATAAGTGATCCAAGAGCAAGTCAATGCAATGGTTGTGAAGATGTGTGTTCTAGTTAGGCTGTATGTAATGGATGATCACTGTGTATTACCTTCAATTCTACACAAGGTATTTAAACAGGAGTGTTTTTCACAACACCAATATGGGTTAGTGTGATGATTGTCAGTGCTCACTCAAAGGAAATCCCTACAAAAATCAGAAATGCATAAGTCACAAAGGGTTAATAAATATGCATTTTTAGCCAGTGTGAAGATGGACTTCTTCATGGTTAGAATTGTAAGTGTCTGGTATGACCTATAATATTTTCTTATTTGTTAATGTTTCATCTACATTGATGCTAAAACCTCCGAGCTCTGTCTATAAATTTGTCAAAGATTAAATATGTCCTGAATTCTGCATGTAAATATGAATGCATGAAAACCAGCTTACCAAATTTATTTGAAGAGAGCTACAGATAGAATAAGGAATGTAACAGTTGCGATTCTACCTACTCACAAATGGCACAAAGGTGAAAAAACTCAAAAATAAAAGTCAGACTTGCAATCTGAGACAGGTCTGATCTTACAGAATAGGCCTCGTCCTAGTCCCAAACTCAAGAGGAAGGCCAACTCTGGGGAAAAGTCTTTAAAGTAAAAAAAAGAAATCACAAAAAGACAGAGAAGAAAATGTGAATTCTTCTGGCCCAAAATTAAAACTAAGTTCCATCAGTATTTACATATTTATTGAGATTTCAAAAGTTTTACAAAAGAAAGCAAAGACAGAAGAAAAAGGGAAACAAACAGTTTTGCCCAAGAAGCAAAAAAAATCTGATTTGAATTCCAAACAAACTACCTTTAAATGAAAGCAGTTAGTCCATAAGTGCTGCAATGCAAGAATAAAAGCTAAATTAAAAGCCAAAGAAGAGAAGATAAATTCAATACTGAAGCAGCCATTTTATGTGCTGCCCACTCCTAAATAGCAGAGGTCACCTACTGCATCGTCTCCCTTGGCTCAACATTAAGGACACTGGGTACGTAATTTAAAGGACTAATAAACATACTACAATTATAACAGAATAATCTATATAAATCTAATAGAACATCTGTCTGTCTGTGTGTTCCCTAAACAATCCAATAGCCTTTGACCGATATGGACCAAATTTTACACAGTTATGTTTAGGATCATTTGGACCCTGGGATTCCAGTGTTTTTTTTTCCTATGTGCTATAGTTTGCACATCACTTACTGGTTCAGAGCAATATCCGAACAGACTAAAGCCAGAATAACAGACAAAATGACCACATCTTAACATTACCAACCCCGGCAACACCACATACTGCTTCTATCTGCTATAATATAAAACATGAGTATTTTGTGCTTTTGCAGGAGGTTTTGGGTGAGGTTTGATCAACAGTGAAAGTGCAGTGCAACACAAAGGAAAATCAAAGGATTGTTGCTTCATCATCATTTCTTAATCTTCTTCTTCTTTCAACTGCTCCCGTTAGGGGTTGCCACAGCAGATCATCTTCTTCCATATCTTTCTGTCCTCTGCATCTTGTTCTGTTACACGCAACCCATCACCTGCATGTCCTCTCTCACCACATCCAAAAACCATCGCTTAGGCCTTCCTCTTTTCCTCTTCCCTGGCAGCTCTATCCTTAGCATCCTTCTCCCAATATACCCAGCATCTCGTCTCTGCACATGTCCAAACCAACGCAATCTCGCCTGTCTGACTTTGTCTCCCAACTGTCCAACTTGAGCTGACCCTCTAATGTACTAATTTCTAATCCTATCCATCCTCGTCACACCCAGTGCAAATCTTAGCATCTTTAACTCTGCTACCTTCAGCTCTATCTCCTGCTTTCTGGTCAGTGCTACCATCTCCAACCCATATAACATAGCTGGTCTCACTACCGTCCTGTAGACCTTCCCTTTCACTCTTGCTGATACTCGGCTGTCACAAATTACTCCTGACACTCTTCTCCACCCATTCCACCCTGCCAGCACTCTCTTCTTTACCTCTCTTCCACAATCCCCATTACTCTGTACTGTTGATCCCAAGTATTTAAACTCATCCACCTTCGCCAACTCTGCTCCCTGCATCCTCACCATTCCACTGACCTCCTTCTCATTTACACACATGTATTCTGTCTTGTTCCTACTGACCTTCATTCCTCTCCTCTCTAGAGCATATGTCCACCTCTCCAGGGTCTCCTCAACCTGCTCCCTACTATCGCTACAGATCACAAAGTCATCAGCAAACATCATAGTCCACGGGGACTCCTGTCTAATCTCGTCTGTCAACCTGTCCATCACCTTTGCAAATAAGAAAGGGCTCAGGGCTGATCCCTGATGTAATCCCACCTATAACTTGAATACATCCGTCACTCCTACCGCAAACCTCACCATTGTCACACTTCCCTCGTATATATCCTGTACAACTCTTACAATCTTCTCTGCCACTTACGACTTCCTCATACAATACCACAACTCCTCTCGAGGCACTCTGTCATATGCTTTCACCAGGTCCACAAAGACGCAATGCAACTCCTTCTGGCCTTCTCTAAACTTCTCCATCAACATCCTCAGAGCAAACATTGCATCTGTGGTGCTCTTACTTGGCATGAAACCATACTGCTGCTCACTAATCATCACCTCACTTCTTAACCTAGCTTCCACTACTCTTTCCCATAACTTTCATGCTGTGGCTCATCAATATTATCTCCCTGTAGTTACTTAAGTCCTGCACATCCCCCTTATTCTTAAATAATCACCTCTCATACAACTCATCATATGCCTTTTCTTTAGCCTTCGCCACATCTCTCTTCACCTTGCGCCTTATCTCCTTGAACTCTTGTCTACTTTCTGCATCTCTCTGACTATCCCACTTCTTTTTTGCCATCCTCTTCCTTTGTATACTCTCCTGTATTTCCTCATTCCACCACCAGGTTTCCTTTTCCTCCTTCCTCTTTCCAAATTTCACACCAAGCACCCTTTTTGCTGTCACCCTTACTACATCTGTTGTACTTTCCCAGCTGCTGGTAACTCTTCACTGCCACCCAGTACCTGTCTCACCTCCTCCCTAAACTCAACCTTGCAGTCTTCCTTTTTCAACTTCCACCATTTGATGCTTGGCTCTGCCCTCACTCTCTTCCTCTTCTTGATCTCCAACGTCATCCTACAGACCACTATCCTATGCTGCTTAACTACACTTTCCCCTGCCACCACTTTGCAGTCTTCAGTCTCCTTCAGAGCAACTCTTCTGCATAGGATGTAATCTACCTGTGTGCATCTTCCTCCACTCTTGTACGTAACTCTATGTTCCTCCCTCTTCTTAAAATACGTATTCACTACAGCCATGTCCATCCTTTTGGCAAAATCCACTATCCTCTGACCTTCTTCATTTCTCTCCTTGACACCATGCCTACCCATCACCTCATCATCTCCACTGTTCCCTTCACCAACATGACCATTGAAATCCACTCCAATCACCACTTTCTGTCCCTTGGGTACACTGTTCATCACTTCATCCAACTCACTCCAAAAATCTCACTCATTGCTTCATAATCATTACTCTGCCTGACACTCTTTTCACCTCCAAAACACTCTTGACATACTGTTCCGTCAGAATAACTACTACCCCATTTCTCCTCCCATCCACACCATGATAGAACAATTTGAATCCACCTCCAATCCACCTGGCCTTACTCCCCTTCCATTTAGTCTCTTGCACGCACAATACAGTATATCAACCTTCCTTCTCTCCATCATATCTGCTAACTCTCTCCCCTTACCAGTCATACTGCCAACATTCAAAGTTCCTACCCTTAGTTCCACTCTCTTTACTTTCCTCCTCTACTCCTGCCTTCCGGAAACGTCTCCCCCCTCTTCTTCTTCAGCCAACAGTAGCCCGATTTCTACCAGCATCCTGTTGGTTAACAGTACTGGTGGCGGTCGTTGTTAACCCGGGGCTTGACTGATCCGGTATGGAAATTTGTATTCTTGTCCGCATATTGAATTTTACTTCAGATGCCCTTCCTGACGTAACCCTCCCCATTATTCCGGGCTTGGGACCGGAAACAAAGACACACACTGGTTTGTGCATCCCCTGTGGCTCGGTTGTCATCATTTCTTAATAATTTAGGCAATACAAAGTGTCCACTTTGAACTAAAAAGACAAGTGAGACATGACCGCATTCATGGTTACAAACCAGCAAGGATTTACCATAATTCTGGAATCCAAAGAGACGGGAAAAGAACAAATTCTTAACTCACGAGAGCAGAGACATTGATTGAGAGAAAGTGTGGATGGCTGAAGGGACAGCTTGCAATAGCAATAGGGTGACCATTTAAAAAACATATAAACCTTTGCTTTCTTTCCCTAACTCAATCTACAAATATTTGGTTAGTATTAAACAAACAAAGCAGCTTTCATTAAAATCTAACACATGCAAAAGTGCATAAAAGAGAAGAAATAAAAACATTCAAAGCAGGGAGGGAGCTCTGGTTAAACAATAATAACAGTGATGTCAATAGCCACAAAGACAAGTATCAAAAAGCCCTGAAAAATATTGGTTTGGAGTTCTTTTAACTTGTCTCCACTTTGCCATACCTTGTGATAAAGTTATTTTGTTCACTTTTCCTTCTTCTGATATAGTTTTACAGTTCAAGAAATAATGAAGTTGTCACAGTCAAGCTACAATTTAATCTACGTTGTTAAAATTCTAACTTTAAGTTCAAGTTCCACTTTGAAGTTTGAAACAGGACTTCATCTAAAAAAATCTCTTGGTTTCCCTACTGTGACATCCATGAGCTCTAAAATGAAGTGGTTGATTCCTCGAGTTCACTCAGTATTTTGTTGGGTTTCTTTTTCTTTTTTACCTCTCCCTGCTGAGGATGTAACTCTGATTTATCCCTTAGCCACACTAATCTTGGTTTTCACCTTTGCACCTTAAATTGGGAAGCGGAAACCTGTAGAAAACATAACCTGCCTGTCACAGAGATGAGAGTGATTCCACATAGAAAAGAGATGAGGCTGCAAGTTCAAGAGAGAACACCAAAAGGGCCACAGGTGGGCCTGGTTCAAGAAAGTAGAGGATGAATGTCAGCTACTGTGTGAAGAGTGCAGCATGCATGTTAACACTTTGTGTGTGCTCATTTGGAGAAGGCTGTTATTAATTACATTATGTACTGATTTACTGAATCACTCTATCTATGAGAAATGAAAAGTCAAATGTTGTATGTTTTAAGATTAAGCACATTCTTTATCTTTCCACAACACAAATTGATTACCAGGATGACTGATCCCTCATTACTATATTCTACACTGTTCCTGATTCTATTAGAAAGTCCTTCTGTTGCATAAATCTGTGCAAAGAAAATTGTAAGATTCTCCCAATAGGCCTTTCTTTAGGCATGTCTTTCCAATATGTGGTGGACCATGCTGCCATACCAACATTAGTAGCCTAAATACAAAAATGCTTCTTCAAATATTAATTTTCCATTAAGTCCACTTTTTAATTTTTGATAAATGTCTAAAGTCTAAAGCATTATTGTGGACACTGCACCGATCCGCCTGTTGATCTCACGCTCCATTCTTCCCTCACTCGTGAACAAGACCCCAAAATACTTGAACTCCTCCACTTGGGGCAGGATCTCGCTCCCAACCCTGAGAGGGCACTCCATCCTTTTCCAGCTAAGGACCATGGTCCCGGATTTGGAGGTGCTGATTCCCATCCCAGCCGCTTCACACTCAGCTGCGAACCAATCTAGAGAGAGCTGAAGATCACGGGCTGATGAAGCAAACAGGACAACATCATCTGCAAAAAGCAGTGATCCAATCCTGAGTCCACCAAACCGGACTTCTCAACGCCCTGGCTGCGCCTAGAAATTCTGTCCATAAAAGTTATGAACAGAATCAGTGACAAAGGGCAGACCTGGTGAAGTCCAACTCTCACTGGAAATGGGTTTGACTTACTGCCGGCAATGTGGACCATGCTCTGACACTGGTCATACACGGACCGAACAGCCCTTATCAGGGGGTCTGGTACCCCATACTCCCGGAGCACCCCCCACAGGATTCCCCGAGGGACACAGTCGAATGCCTTTTCCAATTCCACAAAACACATGTAGATTGGCTGGGCAAACTCCCATGCACCCTCCAGGACTGTGCTAAGGGTGTAGAGCTGGTCCACTGTTCCGCGACCAGGACAAAAACCACACTGTTCCTCATGAATCCGAGGTTCGAGTCGAGGTCAGCAGTGCACCATCCCAACCATATACAGTATTGATACTGCACTGCTTCCCCCTCCTGAGACACTGGACCGTACTCTCCTCGAAGCTGTCCGAAAGTCATTCTCCATAGCCTCCCCAAACTCCTCCCACGCCCAAGTTTTTGCCTCAGCAACCACAGAAGCCGCATTCTGCTTGGCCTGCTGGTACCTATTAGCTACCTCCACAGTCCCACAGGACAAAAGGGTCCTGTAGGACTCCTTCTTCAGCTTGTCAGCATCCCTCACCGCCGGTGTTCACCAACGGGTTTGGGGATTGCCGCCACGATAGGCACTGACCACCTTACGGCCACAGCTCCGGTCAGCCACCTCAACAATAGAGGCACGGAACATGGCCCATTCGGACTCGATGTCCCCCACCTCCCTCGGGACGAAGTTGAAGTTCTGCTGGAGGTGGGAGTTGAAGCTGCTTCTGACAGGGGACTCTGTCAGACGTTCCCAGCAGACCCTCACAACATGTTTGGCCTACCAGGCCTGACCGGCATCCTCCCCCCACCATCGAAGCCTACTCATCACCAGGTGATCAGTTGACAGCTCTGCCCCTCTCTTCACCCGAGTGTCCAAGACATGTGGCCACAAGTCTGACAACACGACCACAAAGTCGATCATCGAACTGAGGCCTATGGTGTCCCGGTGCCAAGTGCACATATGAACACCCCTATGCTTGAACATGGTGTTCATTATAGACAATCCGTGACAAGCACAGAAGTCCAATAACAAAACACTGCTCGGGTTCAGATCAGGGGGGCCATTCCTCCCAATCATGCCCTTCCAGGTCTCAATGTCATTGCCCACGTGAGCATTGAAGTCTCCCAGCAGAATGAGGGAGTCCCCAGAAGGTATGCCCTCTAGCAACCCCTCCAAGGACACAAAAAAGGGTGGGTACTTCAAACTGCTGTTCGGCGCATACGCACAAACAACAGTTAGGACCCGTCCCCACACCCGAAGGTGGAGGGAGGCTACCCTCTTGTCCACCGGGGTAAACCCCAATGAACAGGCTCCAAGTCAGGGGGCAATAAGTATGCCCACACCCGCTCTACGTCTCTCACCGGGGGCAACTCCATTATGGTAGAGAGTCCAGCTCCTCTCAAGGAGATTGGTTCCAGAGTCCAAGCTATGCGTCGAGGTGAGCCCGACTATATCTAGCCGGAACCTCTCGACCTCACACACTAGCTCAATCTCCTTCCCCTTCAGAGAGGTGACATTCCACGTCTCAAGAGCCAGCTTCTGTAGCTGAGGATCGAACTGCCAAGGTCCCCGCCTTTGATCACCACCCAGGTCACACTGTACCTGACCTCCTTGGCCCCTCCCATAGGTAGTGAGCCCATGGGAAGGGAGACCCACGTTACCTCTTCGGGCTGTGCCCGGCTGAGCCCCATGGGTGCAGGCCCAGCCACCAGGCGCTTGCCATCGAGCCCCATCTCCAGGCCTGGCTCCACAGGGGGGGCCTGGTGACCCATATCCGGGCAAGGGAAAACACCATCCAAATTTTTTATTCTTCATAGCTGGTTTTGTTGAACCGCTCTTTGTCTCAACCCTCACCTTGGACCAGTTTGCCTTGGGTGGCCCTACCAGGGGCATAAAGCCTAGGACAGCAGAGCTCCTAGAATCATTGGGACACGCAAACCCCTCCACCACGATAAGGTGGAGGTTCGAGGTGGGGTATATATTAACATGTATTAA
Organism: Polypterus bichir lapradei; assembly: GCA_026402145.1. Taxonomy (NCBI): domain Eukaryota; kingdom Metazoa; phylum Chordata; class Cladistia; order Polypteriformes; family Polypteridae; genus Polypterus; species Polypterus bichir. The sequence continues at coordinate 65,452,849 of JANRMT010062813.1, forward strand.
TTTGTACATTGTATGCTTTTTACACATGAGGGTTTTGTTTCTTTGGTTTATTTTGAACGTAAACTTAAGTTGACAATGTTTATTTTTTGTTCCTGTTTATGCAACGCCATTTGAAGGCATCATGTGATGGAGATTATCACTTTGATGACATGTAAGTGACAAATATCTAAATGCAACTGTCACTTTATGCACAGTTCATATATACAAATAATGATAGAATCTTCATTTGCAGATTTAGTTTCTGAATTCAAGTAGGCTCTAGTGCCAGGTTTGTGCTTTTCTGGTGATGACTTCTTTTTGCTCTGATCAGCATCTTGTTTTGGTTTTCAATTATTTCTGATCTCACAGCTTTCATCCTTTGCTTTGCGTCTCATACTTGGTTAACCATCTCCTTGTCAATAATTTTCTCACAATAATCCTTGGACATGTCTTGTGTCACTATATTGACAGACTTTAAGTACCTGTAGACTAAAGTTAACATGAGAGTTTTTCTCTGGGAGCAAGCAAAAATTTCCAGTTACATTATTCTGTGAGTAATACTATTAAGTAATACAAATTAAAATATATATTGTAGTGGGGCAAATTAAGAGGCATGGCAAAAGCCAAATGCTTGGAGTGCCAACTGGGTACATCCCCATTTAAACAAGAAAATCAATGAAAAATATGTGCTTTAGTACACTGTTTATAAGGTATAACTTTCCCTCAGAATCACCTGGCAGCAAGCTCTGGCCTTGATCAGCAAATAGCAAGGTCAGCACCAAAACGAGATGCCGCCTTCTGGGAGCATTCTACCTTTATTTCCAGGTGGACCAGAAGCATAAGCATTTTAGCATTGGTAATGCACGGTATGTATATGTTAAACAGTGTTGAAAACAATATAGATGATATTTTCATGATTAGAATTATAAGACTGCAAGTTAATTTTTTTTCTTGAACATTTGATCTCTATAATACAACATTCTTAAACCACACAAAACAGGAAGTGTTAGCAACGGGACTTTTTATTTTGCTCTTGAAACTAAACTAGGGATAAGGTCTCATTCTTAACATCATAAAATGACAATTTTCTGGACTTCCACATGGATAAAAAGTGAGTCCCTTGAACTGTTGGATACCTTTGTGCATACACATCTTGTGAACATGTGCTGATATGGTCTTTGAAAATGATATTGGGCAGAGAGGGGTTAGGTATGTTCATCTTAACCCTGATAAGCTTTAACACTAGAATTACCAGAGCCTACGAAAAAACTCGTAGATCCATCCCACCTTAAATCGCTTCTTAAATCCCTTCACACCTCTCCGCCAGCGTCCTTTGTCCTCTAAATGTGCTGATAAACTCAGGCTGCAAGCAGTCGGCTATTCCATCCCCCCACCGACTTAGAACGTGCACAAACTTCTCCCAGCTCATGCCTCCATTGATTTTCTGGGAGTGAAGTGGAGTTTTAGAGTGGAAATAATAGATCGTTGTTTGGAACACACGCATTTCATGTCTGTTCCGTTTGTACTGTAATCTGTGCAAACACATTGTTAAAACAGAAACGTTTTTTATATTCTAGTAGTAGATGACAAAATGTAGGCATAAACTATATAATGTATGAAGCCTGAAGTCCAAATATCAAAAGAAACACTTTCACAAAAGGTACAAATCTAACACAACAATTACACTTTTATTCAAAAATATAACTGCAGAAACAAAAAGCCGCCTTAACATGCGACATTGACACCCCTTTATTATGACTGTCTCTGTGGCATAATAGAATCAGCTGCTGACTGGGAATCAAAAGGTCGGGAGTTCGATCTTGCATTACTCCATTTTGAGAAGTAAATACTGCTCTTAGTCTTACTATTTTAGAATAAAAACATACATTTGATTTCAGTCTGTAACAGCCAGTGTAATTTATGATACTTGTAAAAGTTAGCTTTGGTTTTTTTTTTTTTAGTCAGTTTTATTATCTCAGCCACGTTCGCGAGCCCAAACACACCCCACCCCCGCATCTGACACTGCTGTTTTCACATAGACGCGCTATAACAGAGGTAAAATCAGCTCCCTTCTACATCAGAGCAAGAATGCACATACCAGGCACTTTTCGTGGCATTACACACATTTTTGAGCATGGCCTCTGCACACTACTTGTGACTTTAGGCTTTAGGAAGTAAGTAAATAAATAAAGGTAAATTGTGTCATAAAATGATTTCTTCAAAAAGTCACATATATTTGTCTCTTTCTTTGTGCGTTGATCACTGCCAGCATGTTGTAGCACACAGCATCTGGCCACCTGCATGTTCTTGCGCGCACTGAATAAGAGACAAATATACAGTCTGAATGAGAGAATCAGACTGAAAAAAAGCAAACATTTCAAAATGCCATACTTTTACAGCTGATCTGATGCTGTTCGTTTTCAAATAATATTGCATTAGTGCAACGATGTTTTCTGATTGGTACTATTCAGGTCATAAAATGATTTCTTCAAAATGTCACATGTATTTGTCTCCTTTTTATTCCGCTGCTGCGCTGACATCGTGCACCAGAAGGCGTGAGCTTATTCAGTGCGGCAGGAGCACGCAGGTGGCCGGTTGCTTGTACTATAACAAGCTTTTTTTAAAATGTGCATTGATCACCGCCTGCATGTTGTATGTAGCACACAGCAACTAGCCACCTGCATGTTTTTGCGCACACTGAATAAGCTCCTGATCTGACTCTAAGTAATAGCGGCAGCATAAATTCAAACCCGATCTGACGCTGTTCGTTTTCAAATAATATTGCATTTGTGTGATGATGTTTTCACATATATTGTCTCTTTCTTTCAGGTGTGTAATAGAAACCACAGCATAGAGAGAAGTGTGTACAACGCTTCTTACAGGAAAAGGCGATGGAAAAAGAAAAGATGATGCAGCATCAACAAGCTTCAGTTCTTTATTTACCTTTAGTTACCTTTATTTATTTACTCACTTCCTACAGCATAAAGGCACATGTAAAATCCAGAGCTTCCCATATACATATACAAAGTACAGCGATGGCAAAAGTGCAATGTGCATTCTTGCTCCGACGCTAGATCTGCAGCGTATGACCAGTGTGTTAGAAGAAAAGAGATCTCAGACTGGCCACCCTGTATGTCAATCAAGTGGCAAATGCCATAGGGAGGATATATGATAGACTAACATTTAAAAAAACATTTTTTTGAATGCAATACGATTTACCTGCACTAACCTTCCGATCTACTGGTCGATCACGATCGACATATTGGGTAACCCTGGTGTACAGTATATCTTGTCACTGTAAGTAGTTTGCACTGTTCAAACATACGTTACCTACTGTAGGTATTGGCTTTAAAGCTTTGTTGTGAAAAACTGAGATTTGGAACTTTGTGTTATTTGTGCATCTTTATTTTGTAAAGATGTTATTTATTTTTACTCAAGTTTTATTTTATTATTTGGAAATAGCAGAATTTGCACATTATTTTATATTTTTTGTCTGTCTTATTACATTTCTAAATTAATAAATAATTTAATATGATCAAACAGTTACTCAGTACTTGAGTAGACTTTTCACCAAGTACTTTTTTACTCTTAATTTTTTGGATGACTACTTTTGACTTCTACTTGAGTAATATTATTTTGAAGTAACGCTACTCTTACTTGAGTACAATTTTTGGCTACTCTACCCACCTCTGTTCGTTGCATAATCTACATGTCAAATCAATCATCTGTATGCTTACATCATGAACAATGCATATATTTTTTGCTAAAATATTGTGAAGTAAATACTTCCAGAAAACGAAAGTAGTCCACAAACAGGAAGCCCCTTAACACTGGGTTGCATTTTTGAAGACAGGACTCTTGACCAATGAATTAGAGTTATTTATTAAATAGGCCAATATATCAAAAATTGCTCAAAGAAAGGAGTTGCCTAAAAGGTAATCCAAACTGAAAAGTCCCATTACACTTGGCAAAGATCCAAAGGCAGAAGCAAAATAATTCAGAAAACCAGAAAATCAAAAAAATAAAATAAATAAATAAAAAACTTGCAGTAAACTACAAACAAACTCAAAGAATGACTGTAGGAATCTTTCTCTTTGGCAGACATATAAAGCCAGATGAAGGATCCAACAGCAATGATATCAGTGTGGCCCTGCCTTGTTTCTACACAAATAGTAAAAAATGGAAATAATAAATAGTAAGTGAAACTGAAAGAAATAACACAAAAATATAAAAAAATAACTGTGTTCTACCCCATTTATGTATAGACACAGGGGTGTGTGGGGTTTCCATCGCTTATTAGCTGAAGGACCTCTCTCTGCCTACTCATTCTAGGCAGTGGTTTAGATTCTTCAAGAAAGCATTGAAATTTTGTTTTTGTCTTTTTGAATTGTGATTTCTTCTCAATGTGAATTTCTTGGTTTTGACCTTCCACTCTCAAATTAAGGTACTTTTTCTGGTTTCCGAGCCATTGATTTTTTCAAGTTTTGGTTTACCTTTTGGCAAACCCTATTTTTGTTTCTGCCTTAGACCCTTTTGAATTTGTTAAAAAAATAAGTAAAAATTTAAACAATTTTAATGAATTCTCTTAGGCCAGAAATGTTTTACATTTTGCCCCTCTCCCTTTGGATATTTGAGATTTTAACCTTTTCCCCAATTTTAGGCACTCTGCAGTCAGGAAGTCTGCCAGTTGAATTTGCTGATAAGATGAATTTGATGATGAGGCCTGCTTTTTTGGTCCAGACCTGTGTTGCAAAGTAGGTCTGACTTTAAGGTTGTTTAGCTTCCTTAGTTTTAGACTTGAGCATCACTGGGGCTGTAAAAACAGTGCTAAAATAATTCTTTGCATTTATATAGCACTTTTCTAACTACTCAAACAGCTCAGCAGGTTAAGGGCCTTGTTCAAGGGCCCAACAGAGCAGAGTCCCTTTTGGCATTTATGGGATTTAAACCAGCAACCTTCCGATTGCCAATGCAGATCCCTAGCCTCAGAGCCACCTCTCCCACCAAAAATATTAATCCCGCGTGTCACTCGGGCAATGGTATAGACGCATCTCGTGTAAAACCTGAGGTTTACTCAGGCTGTAAATGTGCCAACAGATTTAGTGCCGAGCACTACTCTGGGAACAGTATAGGCATATCTTGTGTAAGCATCAGACCCAGGCGTTACCCGGGCAATGGTGTAGAAGCATCTTCTAGCCTCATAATGGCGTCTCATAAGAAACACCTCTCATCAGCAGTGATGACAAAGTGGATCTGTCTTCAGGCAGTGAAATTGTAATGGTTAGTGAAATCAAAAGTAATTCTGAAGAATCTGAAAGTGACAGTCGCATCATTAACACGTGCAGTGTTTTGTTCATATTAATATTATTATTCATTATTATTATCATTTGTATCATTATACTTTCTAAATTTCTAACTTTGTACTTTTAGTGTTTTGCACATTTTACAGTAAAAGGATGATATTTAATAAAAATGTCATTTTTCAAACCAAAAAATGCAACTCTTTTTACTTTTTGTTTGAGAAAAAATGTAACGCTAAGGAGGTTAATGACTGCACCTAGTCTGGTTGTCATAAATAAATAAATAGATTAATAAATAAAATGTCAGACATCTGAATATGGTGAGTGCGTTATTGGGACCAGTTTTCATGGACGGGGGGGCTGTCTGGAAAGAGCGTTGTACATCTCATGGCAACCATACCAACGTTTCCAGTCCTGTTCTTAAATTCTGCACAAGAAACTCTGATGTCGCGTCCACACATTTCAGACTCCTCCCATTCTGGTTGTCGGACTGTAAAACAACATAACATAGAAATTCCAGTGTCATTCGATCAGAAGATGCCCAAGAAAACACAGCTTTTGTGACCTAAGTTTTATATATGTTGTTAAGTTGTCAGAGGATAAGATGAATAGACTCAGTGCCCAAAAGTTAAAGTTTTAATTCAAGAACTGGAAGCAACAACAGGAAAACAATTAGTTCTCCGAACTTTCTCATTTTCATAACACTCTCTTTATCCCTCTTCACTATCTCCACCTAGTGGCCAAAGTCAGAACATAATATATATATACTATGTGTAGAAGGTATTATTATTGCTGATTAAACAGAAAATGTCATTTGGGACTGCACAATTTTTCAAAATACTGTTGACTTTATTCACAAAGTACACTATGGACTAACATGTCTGAGTGATTTAAAAGTCACCATGTTGATCATTTGACTCTTTCTTGCATACCATGAGGACCACACATTGAGAAACACTCAGACAGGAGAATGTAGTGGTAAATTTTACTAGCAAAATTATTTCTGATTTTGATTTTTATGCTGCTAGTTCCTATTGCTAGACTTCTTTTTGTTGTTGTTCAATTTTTTTTCACATACTTAGAAATGTTTGAAAGATCCTATACTCTGAAAAAAATGTATGTTATCATAGGAGCAATGTAATATGAATAACTGAAAGACTTCATTGACCTTTACTACCTTTGTGCAATGCAGGTAACTTAAAAATGTCAATTTGATTTCATCTTAAATTTAAATTATTACCTTCATACTCAACTCTCCAGTAACTTTAAATTGTGGATAAATCTTGTGTCCAACTCCCGAGCTCAGAATAGGCAGGGAAGTAAGATAAAGAAATTTAGTACACGCAGGGTTATACGTGCATAAACTATTGGCATGACTCACCCTATCAGCATGGCTGTAATGAAACAAGGTTTTTGGCATAGATTAAAGGTAAAACCAACAGGAAGTTGAAAAAAGGGAAGACGGTCAATGAAGGGTAGGACTTCCCTAGCATGATAGACCTATCACGGTTGGGAGGTGGGGGTCTAGGCCCATTACTGGGTACATTGGACCCCTGCAGAGTTAAGGGGAACTTAAAATAGAGTCTAAATAGAGGGTGCTGGGGGAGGTTACTGGGGTGCTAGTGCATTTGTTGGCAAGAACCAGCAACCCAGAGATCAGGGGCCTCATGTAAAAACAGTGTGTATGCACAAAAATGTTGCATACTACCGTTTCCACGCTCAAATTGTGATGTATAAAACCTAAACTTGGAGTAAAGCCACACACATTTTCACACTAGCTAAATGCTTGGCGTACGTAAGTTCTTCACTCGGTTTTGCAAACTAGCGGCACCCAGCATCAAAGCAGTGCTTTTGTTCCAGTGTGGTTTCCCTTTCTTTTTTAGATCCACAACCCTGATGCAGCTTTATCATATACACTGAAATTAACTGCATATTGTTTATTAGTTTAAGGCATACAGGTTGTAATTAACCTGTAACAATGTAATGGCCCACAGAATGGCCAAACTATTCCAAATACTATAGCTGCTTTATCATTGTTTCTCTCAATGCACCACTCAGACTATTTATCCCACTGTATCTGAGTGTGCAATCTGATCAGAAAGAGAATTATTGGTATACAGCATCTAGCACACGCTGTCTCAGCCATGCTGTCTATTGAACTGGTCTCAAACGGCAAACGCTTCAGAGCCTTTACTGTACGGACCTTGCGGTTCAGAAACAGTTTCATCCCAAGAACTATAAATGCACTCAATCAGTCCATCAAGTGCTCCTTGTAGAACGGTTTATACTTATTAGTACAATTACCTCACTGTAAACTTGTGATACAGTTATAATATTGCACAACCTGCGCCACTTTATAAAGTGCGTATTTACATATGATGACGAAATCATTTATAGGATGAAATGCAGCAAAATATGTTTATTACATTATACAGATAAAATGTTAACTTCATTTAAATAATCTATATTGTTAATAATTAAACATGTGAGGACACGGTGTCGCAGCGCTAGCAAGGAGCTGGCACCCCATTCACGGATTGTTCCTGCCTCGTTTTGTATTCTTGCTGGGGCTGGCGCGACACTGGAAGGATAGATGGATGGAATAATTTAACATGTACTACAAAGATATTTTAATGTTCCTTAAACGTTTTGAAGAATCAGCGTTCAAAGCTTACAGATGGCTTAACATCTATTACAGAGCTGATTGTGTGGCGATTGGTTACTTGGAGAAAGAAAAGGAAGGACAGGAAATGGGGGTTAGTTGTTTGAAAGAGACAGTACTGCTGCAATAAATGATTTCATTGAAGGTCGCATACGGCGCAGCAAGCATCTTGCGTGAGGCAGTCTCTGGATAGGGCGCCAGCTCGTCACTATCGTTGCACCACCGTGTTCCCATGTTTAATAACATGCTTTAACTCCTATCATCATGAAAATGATATCAAGTATACATCTCAGTATTTTAATTATTCAGGGAGCTGTAATATCACGAATGTAATGGATTCTGTGTCCAGTCGGAGGAAGCATGTAGTGATTCACACACAGAGCACACAGAAGAACACATACAAAGCATTTAACATACTACTATAGTTACGATGGTATTTGAGAAACTAGTAAATTAAACGATTTAAAGATAAAGTTTATGATGTTCTACTTTAATGACAAAATAAACTACGTGATTAAAGTGGAAATTTCAAGATTAGAGTTGACATTTTGAGCTTTTTTCTCACTGTGTCCCTATTTTTTTCTTTTCTCTGTACCATAATAAGCTTTCATATAACACTCAGAAGGTGGGCTACGACTCGCCTTTTCACGGCGACTTTGATATCTGACAACTTCTTTTTTATTTTGGGCACTGTACGATTTTGTGAACTTGAACTTTCGAGTTTCTCTGACACTCTATGTCACTCGATCAACTTCCTGTTGTTATTTATATCACTGCTTAAACCTAAAAATAGTAGGTTTTTCCTTGCCTCCACTTCGTATTTGGTGAAATTCTTCTATTTTCCCCCGTGCTTTTGCCATTGCCTTTTCACAGAACGCTGAGCTTAAGGACTATTTATATTGATTTGCATATTCAAAGAGGCATAATTCTGGGAGGAGTTTGGGTGGGGCAGCAGGCGAGTGCACGTGTGTTACTTTTCACGCTGAGCAGGATTTATGGAGCTTAAGAACGTGGAAGATGACGAATGCACAGATTTATGCATCTGGATTTTTTTGTGAGTACGCACATTTCTGCGTTATTTTTGTTATTCGGTAAAATTGGATAACTAGTCTAGGGTCTGAATATATGCAGTACAAAAAACTAACACATATATATAAAGACTTGCGACTGGGAGCCCGATCGAATCAGGCTACAAATTCTACGTTTGTGAAATCAATACTTTCTCTGCAAAGAATTATTTGTTTTTTTAAGTCCTTGAAATGATTTCGTTATCATGGCACTGATTTGTGCTTAAAATAGACCTTTTTGGCCGATGTAATGAAGAGCTTTCTGTTTAAACCGGGCTGCGAGATGTGAACTCAGGTCTTCGGCGCACCTCATTTGATTTTTTCTAGCAAACAAATTTTCAAAACAAACCGTATTTTACGACTCTAATCAGAGTCGGAGTAATAATTATGTTGGCGTGGCGGATCATGTCCTGCCAGTGTGACACCCCGTGTAGTGGGAATTACAATCACCAGCCTACACTCTAGGTGTCTAGTATGTGGGACCGAGCGTAACCAGGATGATGGTGTAAGACAGGGAGACACGGACACAAAAAGGGTTGGGTTTTTTGAAAAATAAAGTGAGGTTTTATTTACAGGTGCACTTAAAGAAAAATCAAAAATAATGTCCTGCGGAATATATATTAATACAAAGTCCAATACCGCAAAGGACACACAAAAACAATAATCAAATGGAGCCCAGAAATGACTATATGCAGTATTTAAAGTGCTTCCAGAAAGTCTTAAAAGAAAAAGAATACTGCACACAAACTAGTGGAATCCATATATATACACACAAAGCAAAATGTGAAGCTGTCTTCCTCCACAGTGATCCAAGTCAGGAAGCTGCTCCTCCAAACAGTGTATAATACAGTATTCACCCAAAAATATACAAAATACAGAAAAAAAAAGTGTATATACAAAAATAACAATGCACCACTAACCACAACCCAATAAATACCTCCACCAAAGTTAATCGAGAGATATTTATATGAAAAAATATTTACAAAAACAAAGCACAAGCCGTAATGCTTGGTAACTTCTAAGACGCAGATCTACCAAGTACAGTACCTTCCTCCAAGACGAACTAGTCAGAAAAGACCCCCTCTAGAGGCCATGATTCCCTTTTGTATTCGGCGCCACTGCACCAACCAATTAAACAGCCGTATGTCATCCCTCCCGGGGTACGCGATGACGTGAACGTGTTTGCGAAAAGCGGCGTCTACTATCCCACATAATTACTATAAAAATCGAGCAGCTGGCACGTATAGCTGGTATAGCTGTGCCGGCTTTTCAGACAAAGACTGCACTTCATGCCTTAAGTTAAAGTAAGCACTTTCTAATTTTTTTTTTCCTCCTTCCCCTGAGCTACAGCTCAGACAACTACGAACAAGGGATCCCTATGCTAACCCGGGTTAACTAATATTAAGGCGCTTCACACTTTCTTTTGCTCCTTTAGAGTTATGTCGCAGGAGGTACACGCAGTGAGTAGAGGACCGACAACACCATCCCGGCCAGGCAATGGCAAGGCTGTTTCTCCAGTCTACATGAGACCCGCCGCGACACTCCCCAAAAGACGCTAGTATTGTCAGCGAAGACGTCTGTCTGCACTATATAAATGAAAAAGGCAAGTTTCCTTTCTTTATACCTTTTTTCCTCAAACAAAAGCCTCCCTCTTTACACGGCAGAGGACACTTAACTAATTTTATTTAATTACTGTTAATGCCAGGAAGGCACATTACCACAGCCGGCCCCCGACTGGTGCATAGTTGATTAACGTCATCCACAATTCGTCCTCAATAATATCTGTGTGATTGCACATGGCAATGCCGTGCCGCTGAGCATTTTCACGTCGCAAGGCACGGGCTGCACGATTTCTTTCAACCCGATGTCGCATGCGGCCTGGGGGTGGAGCCCAGCTGGGACGCCCAGGAGGACCGGAGGAGGGCTTGTACCTCCTCCAGACCACGAGGGGGTGACCACCCTGGTTGTGTTGGGGGCCACGGGTAGAGGGCTTGGAAGCCCAACCCTGTAGGGGCCCGTGGACACTGCCAGGCGGCACCCCGGTGCCTGAAGAACCCTGGACCTCAGCACTTCTGCCACACCAGGAAGTGCTGGGGGGAAGAGGACTGGGGACATCCAGAGGGCTTTCGGGTGCGCAGCCGGCACTTATGCCACATGGTGGCATCCGGGCTGGTATTTAAGGGGCCGCCTCCCTTTGCAGCTGCTCGAGCTTCATCAGTCGCTTGTGCACGGCTGGCATGATTTCTTTTAGCGTTAGTAGCATTCTGTAGCATGCGTTCTTCATCTTTCCTTTGTGTCCAATTTGCACAATTTGTTTCAGTTTTAGTAGCATTTTTAGCCACACGGTGCTCATCCGTTTGTTGTGCATGTTGTGTACGGCTGGTCGCATTAGCAAGTCTACGTTACTCATCAGTCATGTGACTTCGTTTCCTACGCATCCTTTCCGCAGCCGCTGGTCTTCTGGCTGTGTTGCGATTGTCACTCATTTTAGATCTGAAATCGACTAAAATTTAAACAATGACCGTTGTTAATACCCAGCCGTCATTACTCAGTTTGCCAATATCATGAAGGACGAAATTGCATGGTTCTAACTTGTACTGAGTCGAGGTATTGACGCGAAAACCATACATACGGGGTATTGACGCGAACACCATACATACCGATAGTATCAAATTATATATACTCAGCAAAAAAAGAAACGTCCCTTTTTCAGGACTGTGTATTTCAACAACAATGTTTTAAAAATCCAAATAACTTTACAGATCTTCATTGTAAATTGTTTAAACAATGTTTTCCATGCATGTTCAATTAACCATAATCAATTAATTAACATGCACCTGTGGAATGGTCGTTAAGACCTTAACAGCTTACAGAAAGTAGGCATTTAAGGTCACAGTTCTAAAAACGCAGGACACTAAAGAGACTTGTCTACCGACTGTGAAAAACACCCAAAGAAAGATGCCCAGGGTCCCTGCTCATCTGCGTGAACGTGCATTAGGCATGCTGCAGGGAGGCATGAGGACTGCTGATGTGGCTAGGGCAATAAATTGCCATGTCCACACTGTGAGACGCCTAAGACAGCGCTACAGGGAGACAGGAAGGACAGCTGATCATCCTCGCAGTGGAAGACCACGTGTAACAACACCTGCACAGGATCAGTACATCCGAATATCACACCTGCGTGACAGGTACAGGATGGCCACAACAACTGCCCGAGTCACACCAGGAACACACAATCCCTCCATCAGTGCTCAGACTGTCAGCAATAGGCTGAGAGAGGCTGGACTGAGGGCTTGCAGGCCTGTTGTAAGGCAGGTCCTTACCAGACATCACCAGCAACAACGCCGCCTATGGGCACAAACCCACCTTCGCTGGACCAGACAGGAGTGGCAAAAAGTGCGTGAGTTTCTGCATGACAGCAATGTCAGTGTTCTGCCATGGCCAGCGAAGAGCCCAGATCTCAATCCCATTGAGCACGTCTGGGACCTGTTGGATCGCAGGGTGAGGGCTAGGGCCATTCCCCCCAGAAATGTCCAGGAACTTGCAGGTGCCTTGGTGGAAGAGTGGGGTAACATCTCACAGCAAGAACTGACAAATCTGGTCCAGTCCATGAGGAGGAGATGCACTGCAGTACTTCAAGCAGCTGGTGGCCACACCAGATACTGACTGGTACTTTTGATTTTGAGCCTCCCTTCATTCAGGGACACATTGTGAAACATTTTTAGTTTATGTCTTATGGTGTTGACTCTTTTAGTGTTCATACAAATATTTACACATTAAGTCTACTGAAAGTAAAAACAGTTGAAAGTCAGGGGACGTTTCTTTTTTTGCTGAGTATACAAGGATACAGTATGTATAAGCATATGTACTGTATGTCATACTAAGAGCCATAATCATTGAAACATGATATTTTCTTACGAGATAAGGTAGGACAGTTGAGAGGATTCACTTATACAGGAAATTGTGTGCTTGTAAGCCTACATGCAGCAAAGAGATTCCTTTTTATTGTGAATATTAACAAACCTTCGGCACATTTTCATGCAGGGGTCACAAATCCAGACATGCCAAACTGAAATGTCCAAGATGTCCACAAACAGAAGACTAGCAATTGACCATGTCAAGGTTCCTTGTTGAATGCTCTATTTTCTTTCTTTTTTATTTTTGCTACTTCTTGAAATTCTAAGATTGAAGGGTCAGCAGAAGGTTACATGCTGGTAAGTGGAAGGAGTCATTTAAGAATCATTTCCTTCAGAAGTAGACAAGTTATTAGCTTCTGCGTCCTGAATGCTTAAATGATCAAGTCTCATTTCAAATGGGAAATGTGATTGTACTTAAATTAAGGGTGTCGGAGGCTGACATTCTCAGCATGACTCCAGAACAATTTAATTCAGTGAGAATGTATAGCTACCTGTTTTTCACACATGGAGTAATGTTATTAAAAATGCACATATTGCAAAGGACTTAATGTTTAGCAGAAATCTATTTTCGTTAACAATAAAAGAAGCCCTTTGCAATATGTAATTTAATGTAATTAAACAATGTAAAGCAAACAAAATGTTATCTTTACTACACTGTTTTCCTTTATTAAAATATTGTGCTATGTGAAATTTTTTTTTTTACTAATTTGCAAGTAACCACAATGATGGCGCCCTACAAAGCACCCTGTCCTGTCCAGGTTGGTTTCTGCATTTAAGCTCCTTACATCCAACCTCCTTAGACCTGAACTGGAGGAATTAGGTTCAAAAATTAATATGCTATTTTCATCGATCAGTGTTATTTTAGGAGCAAATCTTACACAGGAAATAAAACAAAGCTAACATTTTCTCTGTACAATAATTTACTTGGCATCATTGGACATCAGGGTGAACTGACAGCAATAAAGACAAATTAGGAGCTCTGTTTCTTTATTTGCAATGCAGCATGTACTCATATACCTTTTAAGAATATATAATTAGGGTTTTGTTGTACAATAACTGATTATGCATTACATACAAACACTTCCTAAGACACATCCATATCATGGACACACAGGGCACTGGTGTTAATAACTAGAACACCCTGCAAGACAGGGCACCAGTCTGTCAGACACCCTTATTCACTTATACCAGCCTAATTCAGAGTCGCCAGTTACACTAACACATACATACTGCGGGTTTTGGGAAAACTGCAGTGTCCAGAGAAGTCTGAGAAGACAGAGGTAGAATTTTTTCCTAGAACTCCGGAGATATGAGGCAGCAGCACTAACCACTACACCATGAGTCTATCCTAAATGGTCATTAGAAATGAGTGAAACAGGTAATTGTCGATTTGAAAGCACTAAAATTCATTTTGCAGGTGATCTAGCAATTATGAAACAGGAAACTCACTAAAAAGAGCTTTTTTAGGGGTTTAAATGTTTTCTTTGGGACATAGAGATAAGAAATTGCTTCCTAAAGGCTCATTCACACTTCAGTGTTCACCTATGATCTTTTCTGTAGCATAATGGATCTAAACCTTACCTCAGTGGTAAAATCAATTCCCATCAGTACCATGGAGGAATGGAGTATTTTTTTTAATGTAATATTCTGCCTGTTTTCCACAGAAAGAAACACAAAATGCATGACTGTGCACATTACTGTGTTTTCTGCAAAGAAAAAACACAGTAGATGGAAGGTCGCCAGTGCCAACTATCCTCCCATCAACTGCCTTATCATATGAGGATATGCACACTTCCAGTGATTTTTTTTTTCACTACAGCTTTATTTAAATGCTAAATGAAAGAGACACATGCAGAATAAATACATAAAAACACTTCCAGACAGGAATTAAACATCCTTTATTGTGTGTGAATGGCACAGATTTTACTGAAAGCAAAACACATTTTATTTTGCTAACTTTATTTGCAAAACACTGATTGCTGCAAATTCAATTTCATGTGAATCATTTTGCTGGTCTGTATTAATAAATGTATTCATTCATTGATTTTATTAACCTGCTTTTTTATTCGGAGACCAAGCACAGCTGGAGCATATGCTTACAGCATCAAATGCAAGAGAGGAATTGACCATTTAGGAGATGCCAATCCATTCAACCATGAGTAATCGCAGACTGCAGTACCTATGAGGTCAGTCATGTAATGTCCCAATATCGTGAAATGGCCACAACATCAGTCACGAAAACAGCCATCACTTGTCGGGTTACACTGAAGATTACGAGACCAAATACTGTATAGCTGGAGTGTATGCCTACAACATCAAATGCAACATCATGAAACACCCACACTGTCAATCATTAAAATGGCCATTGCATTAATAGTTACATATTGATTAAGCTAGGGTTGTATGAGGGTCATCTGACTCAAAGGGCACTTCATGACTGATGTTGTGGGCATTACCTGACCTACATCATGGGTATTTCAAGCTGCTGTTAGACCCATCTCAATCCATTACTGGAAATACCAATGCCACCCACATAGCAGCGAATTTCATTTTACCATTTAACTATCATCATGCCACTGGAATATCAAAGAAATTAGATTAACCAGAGGAAGCCCCCACCAAATGTACAAAGTCCATCTAGAGTGGAAATGGAGGCAGCATCCCCGGAGTTGTAGGAGAACAGTATTAGCTGCTGTTAAAATAACACAAATTGTCAGTCATGAGCAAGTTATTTGTCTTGACCATGAAATGGACATAGTGGATGTGAGACTTTGGTGTCACTAATGCCAAGCTATAACGAGTCCTCCAAAATCATACGTAGCATGTATACCTTAGAATGTCCAATGGTTAGCCTTGATCCACTGTGGGTATTCAAGATATGTATCAAATTAAGGGTTTTTAATTTTTTTTCCATTAGATATCATGTCTGAAGAATCTGAAACATTGTTAAAAAAGTTAATATATGCATTCATATTATTATAAGAGCAGCTCTAGCTCCCTGCAGTTCTGATTAATGGATGAATGCCTATGCATACATACTGTGTGTGTGTGTGTATATATATATATATATTGCTTTGAGTTCTTTCACCCATTTATTATTATAAATATGTACTGTGCTTTGTAACATTATATCAGATTGACAAAAAGAGAACATTTTCTCTGAAATGTAAAAAAAATGCTACTAAAGAGAAATGCACATTATAGGTATCAAGGATATTACAATTTAGTTATTTAAAACCAGACATGATTGGCTTAAATGTGCATTAACAGATTAAAAAAAAAATAAAGCATTAAATTATTGCGTCAAAATAAATATAAAAATGACTAGTGTGCTGTCCGTGGTTTGAGAAAGATTGATAACAGAAGTGCATATTCACCCTTACTGCTAACAGCTCACTGCTTGGCACACGGTAGAGGAAGCTCAGCTGGGACCTTGCTAAGGATCTCTCTTTTTTCATGGGCAAACACATCTTCACCTGCCCCCTCCAAATCCCCCTCTGCTCCCTCCATCCAACCCTCCCAGCTGAGCTATGTTAATCAGGTGAGGGACAAGAGGCAATGCTGAACTAATTCAGCCAATTAGGCTCCAGCATTGTTTGTATCCAGCAACATTTTGTATTTCTGCAAATGTGTGAAGTGCAAAATGTGCCCTCCGGCAACGAAACGACAGCAGCCATGTACTGGCGATGTGTCAACAAACTCAAGCAATGGCTGACGGCCGACCCTTCTGCGTGCATATGTTCGTGAGCACGTGTGACTGTATTTTTTTTATTTTTATTATTGTGCTCCCCATCCCCTTTCTATCTTTTCTCTGCTGAACAACAGAGTCAGAAGCCGGGGTCTTGGTGGCAGATGGGCGAGGGTTGCTGGGATTGGCTAATCCCAGATCTGCCGTCTCCTTGCCACACGGCAACCAAGGGAAAAGATGGAGCCAGCTGTCAAATGGAAGCCTTTCATGGTCCCTTGCACACAACAGCTGCACAGGCCCTGCCTGCTTGGTTCTAAATTATTAAACATCTTTTTAGTTTGTTCCAGCTGCAGGCCTCAATGTGTTTATGCAGCCTTTGTGCATTTTACATATGATTCCTTCTCCCCTCCTCTCATCAAAATGCTGTTTGTAAAAGTCATTATCCCATCTGTGCCCCAGTTTGGACAAAACAGCCAAAGACAAATCCAATGCTATTCTCCTTCTAGGACAATTTGGGAGTTGAAGATGATTGCAGTGACTGAAGACTTCAGGGCTTTGGTGCTTTCACTTGTATTTGTGAGGCCACCTGTAAGCCGTGGTGTCGCCTGAGCAGCTCAGGGGCAATGAGCACGTGGTAATAAGGCTTTTTGCAAGTAAGATTTCATCCTTGGAAAAACAGCTTTAGAATAGACAGACCCTCTATCTTGCTTTTTTTTTCACATGCGGCTTTAAATAATCTGTTTCTGATAGCTGCTTTCCCTGAAGATTTCCCAACAGTGGCAGTGCTATTATTGCCTTGAAGAGACATGTATATTGTAAATATTCAGGGGCCAGATGTAGGCACAAAGTGTGTCCCTGCAAGCCAGCGACTGAAGATTTCCACTTCAGGTTCTGAATAGAGTTTGTGACATTAAGGTGTAATCTCCTGGCAAGTCCCCTTTCATAGCGCACTGAGCCGACGGGAGATATGGGCCCCAGGCTTGGAGCTGCAGCTCCAGGCAGCTTTGAAAATCTGGATTCAGAGCAGCTGACGGATATTTGTTTTTTTTTTTTTATTTTCTTTCTCCCTTCACCTCAATGCACATGAGCCCATTCTCACAATCCTTCGAAGAATGCTGTCGGGCAAGGGTGAAGTCTCAGGCTTTGTCCCATCCAGCACCTAAGGACAGTGGTGCACACTCAGGAATGACGTACAATGTTCTCTTGCTGTGATTACCCTACTGACTGGTATTATTCCACCTGCTTTGTTACTGTTGCCCTGTCAGGCAGATTAGCATGGTATTGACTTCCATTTGCTCAATTCTTTTAATCCCCTTTGTGTTCTAGCCCTGACCAGGAAGAAGGGGGTGCCAGGATTAATTAAGGATCATTTCAAAGTTCTGTTTTATAGAGCAATCTAGCAATACTGTATCGAGAAAAAAAATCTGCTTCACTTTACATCATAGCTACAGGCAAGCAAGCTTAAACTCCTAATGTCCGTTAGAATAATAAAATGCCCCATCTCTCAACTCATCTCCATCACAGAGTATTGTATAAGGAGAAGTAGTATGTGTGTGTGTGTGTGTCTGTGTGTATGTGCCAGAGTAAAGACTAAGAACATTTTAGGAAGAGGGTCCACACAGACTTCTCTTATATTAATTGTGATAAATAATCAAGCCGTGACACACAAAGAGGTGCGGGGCACCTCCTGTATACTTGACAATTGGCTGCAAAATTTGAAAAGAGGTTAAGAAAATGGTCTTTATAGACTGCCCAGGTTGGTAACCATGGCAGATATATAGTGTAACGGCAGGAAGAGGAGGCATCTTGGGACCGGGACCGGAAATGAGGTCATCGGTGGAACTGAAAGTGACATCTTCTGGGGTGGAACCAGGCGGAATTTCCCGCATTTGGTCTGCAGGGAGATAAGAGAATGGATTAATGCACTCTGCCACCCCCTGGTCAAATTAGGAATTACCTTCTTTTGGGCCCTTTAGCTGCCTCCCATGTGCACATGTGTGATATAATGAATATTTATTTTCATTAAAGAGATACTAGACATGCAGAAACATTTAGTTGTCATGTGTTGCTCACTTTGGTTTTGGGTGGAGGTGGCAGGTTCCCTGTTCAACACTCTATTCATTACATATTCATGGTACATGAATACAGTGCCAATAAATAAAAAGTATTTGCCCCTTGTCAGTTTTCACGTTTTATTATTATACAACATTGAATCATGGTAGCACAGTGGTAGTGCTGCTGCTTCACAATTAGGAGACCAGGGTTCACATCTTATGTTTTCTCTCCATGGACTTTGCATGTTCTCCTTGTGCCTGTATGGGTTTCTCCGGGTGCTCCGGTTACCTCCCATGCAAGTTAAGTGAATTGGCCCTGGTGTGTGTTTGGTATGTGGGTTTGTGTGTGTGCTCACCCTGTTTTTTGACTGGTGACCTATACAGGGTTAGTTCCTGCCTTGCACTCTATGCTAAGTGAGATTGGCCCCAGCACCTCCTGTAACCCCGGTCTCAATTAATCGGGTAAGAAATGATAGCATTGAATCAAAATGAATTTAATTTGGCTTTTTTGACAGAAAAAGACTCTTTAATGTCAAAGAGAAAACACATCTCTGCAAAGTAATCTAAATTAATTACAAATATAAACTTAAAATAATTGATCACATACACTCTCACACCCTTCAAGTCAGTATTTAGTAGATATATCTTTGGTAGCCATGACAGCCCTGAGTCTGTGTTGGCAGACCTTTTTCTATCAACATTGCACATCTGGATGCTGTAATCTTTCTTCATTCTTCATTGCAAAACAGCTCAGGTTCTGTCAAGTTGCATGGATAGTGAATTGTGAGTGAACAGACTTTTTCATGTCCAGCCACCAATCCAAGATCTGGACTCAGATTAACCACTCCAGGACATTAACATTGTTGTTTTTAAGCCATTCCTATGTAGCCATTCGGATGTAGCTTTGGCTGGAAAACAAACCTTTTTCCAAGGTGCAGGTTTCTTGCAGCAGGCTTTCCTCTAGGATTTCCCTGCATTTTGCTGCATTCACTTTACCCCCTGCCTTCAGAAGCCTGCCAGGACCACTGCAGAGATGCAACCCCATGGCTTGCTATGTTTATGTTTTACATTGAGGATATTGTGTTTTTAATAATGTGCGGTGTTTGACTTATGCCAAACATGAGGTTTAGTCTGATGTCCAACAATCTCAATGTTGGTCTCATCAGACCATAGAACCTTCATTCAGCTCACTTCCAACTCTCCCATGTGATTTCTAGCAAAGTCTAGATAAGAAGCCATGTGCCTTTTTTAACATTGGCCGTCTCTTTGGTACTCTCCCATAAAACTATGACTGGTGAATCACTTGGGCAGATGTTGTATGCACTTTTTCTCCAGTCTAACTACTGTACCTTGTAACTCCTTTAGAATTATCATAGATCTCTTGGTTTCCTCCATCACTGAAGTTCTTCTTGCACAGTCACACAGTTTTTATGCATGGCCTGCACTTGACAGATTTACAGCTGTGCCATACTCTTTCCATTTCTTAATGAATGATTTAACTAGACTGCAAGGGATATTTGGTGACTTGGCTGTATTCTTGTTTACATCCCTTAACGTTTGTTATCCAATCACCTTTTTACCGAGTTGCTTGGAGTGTTCTTTTATCTTCATTGTGTAGGTTAGGCCACCATACTGACTTACCATCAGTTGGACCTTCAAAATGAGGTGCATTTACACCATAATCAACTGAAACACCCAGACTTCTATTTAACGTCTAAAACCAGTTGGCTGTGTTAATGATGATTTAGGTGTGGCACATTACTTGAATGAATTTTTACACAATCATTTAAAGTTCAACTATTTGCTGATCATTGAAAAAAAAACGAATTACATTTACTGTAATTCAATGTTGTCTAACAATAAAATGTGAAAACTTCCAAGGAGTTAATATTTTTATAGCCGCTGCATATACTGTATCAAACTCTGGTCCTAGAGGGCCGCAGTGGCTGCAGGTTTTCATTCTAACCCTATCTTAATTAGTGACCTGTTTTTGCTAATTAACTTCTTTTGAATTTACTAAAATTGACTCTTTATTGAAGACTCAGACCCCTCAATTGTTTCTTTTTCCTTAATTAGCAGTCAAGCAATAATCAGATATCAAATGAGCCAAAAGACATGACCAGCAAACTGTGACCATTGCACAATATTTGAAAATAATGAAAAATGAAGGACTCAGGAATGCTGATCTGCTCAGGTCCACAAATCATTGTAATAGTGCTCTTAGAAAATCAATAATTTTGGAAATGTATACTATTGCACATTGAGAGCAGCAACAAGCCATGGAATTAAAGAACGGGTTTAATTAACAACAAGAATCGGCTCCTAATTAAGCAACTGGTTGGAGTGAAATTGGTTGGAGTTTGAGGCCCTGAGTTAGTTAGTCTTCTGTTGGCTCACTCACTTCAGGTTTCATTTCTGTTTGGGTGCCATTTAAGGAAAGAAATGAAGCAATTCAGAGGTACAAATCTTAAAACACAAGTCAATTAAAATGAAAGGAAAACAAATTAATTAGCACAAAAATGGGTCACCAGTTAAGAAAAGGGTTAGAATGAAAACCTGCAGCCATATACATATATATATATATATTGTAAGAGATACCCTGGCCACAGACAGACATGACAACGCAGTGTCCAAAACACACACATTTATTCAGCAACCACTATTTACAATATTTACAAGTATGCCGTCTTTGGATCTTCTGGCCGCCTCCACTCCTGTCTTGCAAGCTCAGTCCTTCTTCCACCCGACTCTGGCTCTCTGATTGGAGTGAGGCGGCCCCTTTTATCTTGTTCCGGATGTGCTCCAGGTGCCTGATGATGTATTATCTTCACCACACCCCAATGTGGCGGAAGTGCTGCACTTGCACCCGGAAGCACTCTGGACATAAGCCGTCAATCGTCTGTCAGCACTTCCTAGTGTCCCGGAAGTGCTGTCCCCCAGGGATCAAGGACAGGCTGAGTGCCAAGGGAAAAGAAGCGCAGCTCTCCTGGTTCCTCCTTCCTCCAGGCATCCAGGCGGGGCAGGGTTCCTGGCTGTCTATCACAATATATATATGCTTTGTGTATTTATAAATATATTTGTGTGTGTGTGTGTAACAGCTGTAGCTGCACATCCGCCTGTCTGAGGAAAGAAGGCTGCAATATTGGATGGGTACGTAGCACTAACTACTGTATGTACAGAAGAGGGATGAGAAAATGGATGAATAACTTGTATGCTCACATGCTTGTATGTATACATGTAACTTGTATGTTTAAATGCTTGTTGTATATATACTTTTATGTGTACGTAGCTCCATAATTTGATAACATATTGAAGCAGACAATACTGTTTCATACCACAATATTTTGAGTAACAACTCTTCAATAGGAATTAGTTTCCCTTTATTATAAAATGTAACCTCTGCTCTGGAGGTTGTTCTAGACAAAGTAACATATGCTTGACTATATGTAAAAACTGACATTGATAAATAAATTTCAAAAATATGTAAAGTGATGGAGATGGAAGAATGCCAAAATGCAGAATGCAAATGTATGGAGTTATATGGTTATAAACACTGGGGTGTATGGCTGGCCGTTTATCCCGGCCAATACCCCCAAGCCGCCAGGTGGAGCCCTCCCTGCAGTATGGAGGTTCCCCGAAGACCAGCAGGGCATCATGGAAATTGCAGTTTTTATACACAGCCCTGCTGGATGCCATGGGGGCCACTAGGTGATGCTGCAGGGAGGAACAACGGTTATTTACCCTACGACCCGGAAGTTCGTCCAAGTCACATGGGCAAGGAGAATGACGTGCTTCCGGGGTAAAGAAAAAGGACTTTTTATCTGACCCGGAAGTGATAGGAGATCACATGGACTGGGGATTGGAACACTTCCGGGTCAGGGGCAATAAAAGGATTGTGGGAGCTCCCAGACGGCGAGCTGAGCTGGTTGGTAGGAGGGCAACGCGTCTGGGAGTGGAGGATTGTTTATTGTTATTGTGATTAGTGAATTAATGAGTATTGTGGAGGAGAGGGTGCTTTGTGCACTGTGGCGAATTAATAAAGTCAGCATTTGGACTTTTATCTGGTGTCTGGAGTCTTGGACAGGGGTTCAAGGGAGCAATACTGCCCCCTATCTGTCACAACACATAAACATCTGCATTATCTGTGGTCTTTAATAATTTAATATTAAGCAAGAACCTTTGATTTAATAAAATAATAAACCCAAATACTGCCTAAAAGCATGAACACAACCACTTGACCGACTTGTACATCACATGTATCAAACCAACACTCACAAAGTAAGCCTTTTATATTGGGTTGAAGAGCAATTCAGATTTCAAAATAGGCTACAAGTACATGATGGTATTATGGTGTTAGCTAGGTCTCTGTTAATCTATCCTTAAATTGTTTTTTTTTATTTTTGCAGGATTCAACCAGGATAAACTCCAACTTCTGTAGCTCAGAATTGCATTAGTAGGTTCAGGTAAAGAATTAATGAACATATTATTGTTTATGTGACTTGATATAAGTTCCTATGTATGTACTGTAAATGTTTTAAGATTATGTGCTTTACTGTTTCTGCATTATATTTGAAAATATTTGGAAGTACTTTGAACTTGTCTTCAAGGAAGAGTGCTATCTATACTAAAAAAAGGCAAAGCCCTCACTGACTGACTGACTGACTAACTCACTCATCACTAATTCTCCAACTTCCTGTGTAGGTAGAAGGCTGAAATTTGGCAGGCTCATTCCTTACAGCTTACTTACAAAAGTTAGGCAGGTTTCATTTCGAAATTCTACGCGTAATGGTCATAACTGGAACCTATTTTCGTCCATATACTGTAATAGACTGCAGCTCGATGGTCGTGGGAGGCAGAGTTGCGTCTTGCATCATCACGCCTCCCACGTAATTGAGTGCCTGCCCATATAAGGTAAATATTCGCGGGTGAAGGACTGTGCTTAGCATATTCATAAGTAAAAATATCTGAATCACAAACTGATGTTAATTATATTTTGTCCATGAATACTTATTAAATAATTCCAAATAGTCTGTCCGCTTCCTTTCATAGCTTTTCATGGTTGTGCTGCTTCCAGGCATGTATTTTCGTATTAAAGCATTTAACCAATCACATTTCAGCCATCATGTGTTGCCAGGCAGAGAGGCCTTGACAATCCGTTGTGCAGGCACTCTAACACAGAATAAATGTCGATTAACCTGTTGCTTCAACCAATCAGATTTTGAGTTGGTGTCAGTACGGCCCTCTAGCAGGCGTACGGCAACGTCACTGTATTCAGACCCATTGATTGGATAGAAGCCGATATGAGGAACTCTATGAGGCCACTGAATGCGCCGCAAGCGCTCGGAGTGAAAGATCCTCGCGCGCACTACGGCCAACTCCATGGCAGGATTCTAGACAATATTATTTGCCAGACACAGACCAGATTTCAAGACCACGAAAACCTGATGTTTGTCACGCTCCTTGAGCCCCAGAGGTTTCGGGAATACAAGAAAAATTTCCCGCATGCAGCCTTCTCCAGTTTAACACAAGAGCCACGGAGCGGTTTTTGATCTGTCTCGGCTAAAAACAGAACTGACTGTAATGTATGCCATGGATGATTTTGCAGGAAAATCTCCCACTGATCTCCTTGACTTCCTTCATCAGAAAAATCTGAATGAGAGCATGGGGCAGCTGTTCACATTGGTATATTTGGCAGTGACCATTCCCGTATACCATGTCCGTGCTTCTGTCGAGCGGACATTTTCAGCCCTAAAGCGAATTAAAACTTATGCCAGAAATACGACAGGGCAGGTTCGACTTTCAGCATTAGCTTCGATGGCGATAGAAAGGGACTTTTTGATGGAACTGAAGCGCATGGATAATCCGTACGACAGAGTGATTGAACTGTTTTTGAGGAAATAGAGGAGGATGGATTTTGTTTACAAATAATCCAAAGTTTTGGTGAGTAAAATGTTGCGATTTTCCTAAATAATATTGCAAGTTTATAAGTTATTATTAATGTTTTTTATGTGTGTCGCGGCTGTGGCTGCAGTAGAAAGGAACTAGTTCAACCCTGGTTTGTCTATTCAATAAAGGCATTTAATGTGGCTACAGGAGTTATCTTATATATATATATATATATATATATATATATATATATACTAGCAAAATACCCGCGCTTCGCAGCGGCGAAGTACTGCCTTAAAATTTTTATTAAGAAGAAAATTTTACCTTTTTAAACTGAGGGAAAATATGCCAATAATTATTTGTTAAGGATCTCTTTGTATACCATGTTGTCAGTTCGGCCCTCCGGTTGTAACATGACCAAACTGTGCGATGAGCTTACTCTTGAGCATGTAACTTACAGTTGGCCATGTGAACAGTAATCTTGTCTCAAATCTCACAGCTTGGATTGCTGCTGTCATAATCGGTTTGAGTTTCATGGTTTGTTTCAATTACGATAGTATTTGCAGGATTTGTTGTGTTGAAGTGACATTCGGCATCTGTCAAGCATTGTAAGCACACAACCGGTTTCATCGATAAAATCACATCCAGCTTTTGAGAATTTAAACATTCATAAACATCAAAGTGTCCACTACTGAAATCGTCACCTATGAATCTAAGATGTTTAAGAGGCATTGGCGGTTGTCCAAAGGTGTAAAATATTTGGCCATTTCGGTACACTTGAAAGCGTCAACCGAACAATTCAGCGGCAGCCATCAACTCATATGCAGAACCATAGGTGAAGGGCTTAAGCATTTCACTCTTATAGTGCTCCTGTGTAGTATAATTATCTCCTGTACCGTCATCAGTCCACACCTTTAACCTGTCCCAGTCATTCAATACATAAGATACAATGTTCCTCCGGATATCAAGAGTGAGCCTGATATGGCCGTGCAATATGTAACAAAGAGAATGGAAAAGGTAGGTGCCATCTCCGGGCATGGAAACCACTCAGTAAGTGACAGTTCTTTGATCGATAGTGATCACCTCGATAGACATGGTAATGGGGGTTGGAATGATAAAGGAAATGGGTACCTGAGTAATGTAAAGTAAGTCTAAAATACCTATACAATAACTATAATTGTAATAAACAAACAATAAAACAGCGGAGAAGCCGTGGATTAAACAAAAAGGCTGTAGTTATCAGTAGGGAGACGTGAATCCCGTGGCGAAGCAAGGAAGGGAATGTAGAGACTGGAGCGACGGACGGTCTTATATAGGCAGGCAGCCAACAACGTGGGAGGCGTTGGGATGGGGGACCCAACGCCACCTCACACAGTGACTGAGCTGCAGGCTATGGACGTATATATGTACGTAAGTAGGATTCAGTTAGCATTGGGAACCCATGTACCAAATTTCTTGAAGATGGGCCCATAAGTAACAAAGACTGTTGAAAAGTTCAATATGGTGGCTGACAGTGGCGTCATACCACCGAAATAAGTACGTACATTGGTTTCGGTTAGCTCAGGGAAGCCACCTACCAAATTTCGTGAAGACGGGGCCGTAAATAAGAAAGTTCAACATGGCGGACGTTGTTGACCGTTATGACCGTTACGCGTAGAATTTCTAAATGAAACCTGCTAAACTTTTGTAAGTAAGGAATGAGCCTGCCAAATTTCAGCCTTCTACCTGCACGGGAAGTTTGAGAATTAGTGACGTTGGAAAGTTCAATATGGCGGCCAACAGTGGTGTCATACCAACGAAATAAGTACGTACATCGGTTTCCATTAAAAGTTTAATATGGCGTCCGACAGTGGCATCATACCACCGAAATAAGTACCAAATTTCAGCCTTCTACCTACACGGGAAGTTGGAGAATTAGTGACGTTGGAAAGTTCAATATG
>JANRMT010062813.1:65484341-65526700 GCA_026402145.1 Polypterus bichir lapradei
GTGACAAAACAATTACATTGACAATCATGTTACGTTATTTTCAAAATGTTTCCTTTTCTTTTTCATTGCTTCTTTAACACACTACTTCTCCGCTGCGAAGCGCGGGTATTTTGCTAGTAGATATATATATATATATATATATATATATATGTGTGTGTGTGTGTATAGGTATGTGTGCATATATGTGGATGTATGTGTGTGTGTATATATATGTGTATATGTAGATATGTATGTATATGTATATATATGTTTATATGTGTTTATATGTTACGTTATTTTCAAAATATTTCCTTTTCTTTTTCATTACTTCTTTACCACACTACTTCTCCGCTGCGAAGCGCGGGTATTTTGCTAGTATAAGAATAAACTGCATTGTAATGAATATTATATATGCTGCATACAGCAAATACATAATCCAACATATAGCCCAAAATTACACAAGAAATGCCACAATGGACTTTAACAGGGTCTGTTGTTTTGACAGACCCCCAGCTTAAGCTTTAAGAAGACAAGAAAAAAATTGTAGGGTAAAAGAAACAAAGAAATCTTGGGAAAGGTATTTTGGAGAGAGACCCCCTTCCAGGTAGGTTGGGGGCGTCAAAAAATGGAGTAAGTACAATACACAAAATTGAACACAAGTAATCCTCTATTCATAGAGCTACATGGGCAATCTCTCATTGCCACCTCAGAAATACAATGCAATACAATACAAACTACTTTGATCTTACACAGCACTCTTCACCAAGTGTAAAAAGTTTATATAAAAAATTACAAAAGAAACGAACAAAGATTTATCCTAAGACACCAAAGTATTTTAAATGTACTTGAAAAAATGTGCAGTGCAGGTCTTTGATATAATGGTTAATAAATAACCACAATTGTTCAATTTACTCAATAACATAATTAAGGTTTCAATTATAATTCTTCATTACTATTCATTACATTATACCTGGTCAATTTATAGAGAAAGAAAACAGCTTTAACTTTGGTCTAACATTACATTATTAAACATTTTATAGATTCAAGGGAAATATTCCTCTACTCTACTAATAAAACAGGCAGGCGGCTGGATTTTGGATGATATAGTCAGTGCAGTAAGTTCAGTGTTTCTGTTTCAGATCCTACAGGCTCAATAAATTGTTGGTATCTAGGAAAACAAAGAGAGGTAGAATTTTGCAATCTGTGGATATCTTCCACATTTGCCTCCCATAATTCAAATTTTTATTAAATGAATAAAGTGTACCTGCCTACAATCAACCTTTGAAATCTTAGCAGCACTAAAAGAGACATAATTAAATTGTATTGTAATTGAAATTATGGTCTCCCCCTATTTTGGAATTTACTGTGTATTCAGACTGTGAGTAAGTTCGACTTGTACAGTATAAGTCATTGCTAGCATTCTTTCCATATTCTTTTTTTTTTTTTTGGAACTGCTATATCATTTGTAGCAAAAAAAAAAAAAAGCTATGCAAGGTCCTCTAGACAGAATAGCACCCATAGCCTGAGGCTGTGCAAACTTTCTTCTTCAGACTGGTCAATGGAAGAAACGCATATTGAAACTCTTTTGTTCCACTGCAGGGGAGGTGTTAAGCAATCAATAGAAAATCACTTGATATAAAAAAACATGTATTTTCCAAAAAATGTTCACTCAGCTCGCTCTTCTTCAGTTCCCTTCTGTCCCATGATGAAGCTCAGCAGCACTATTACAATAAGTCAAGCAGTGTTTGTTGAGGTTCATTAAGACTAATAAATAAACATTATGCAAGATATGTGTCTATCCATTCTTCTGTTATATATCATTTGTTAATTTTGAAGAAAAAGCAAATTCAAGAAAGTGTAGGCCTGAACTCTAAACTTATCAGAAGACTGTAAGTGATATTATGAACCTCCATCAATTTACCAAACTATGTGGTGCAGGAAGGTGAAGTCTACACTAGCTAGCATTGCTCAAAGAACTAACTTTGGACAGGGTGCAAGTCTGTCATAGGGCACATTCCTTATTTCACAAAGCCACTTTAACTCAGAGAAACTTAATTCGGAGGTTCCAGTTTAGCTAATGTGTCCGTTATTTGAGCTTTTAAATAATCTAAATTTGAAAATACAAATCTGATACCAGGGCAACAAACACACTGAGGTGCATCTTACAGTATAGGGTGGTCCAGATCTAATTATGCAATTTCATTACTCTATAACTTATTAAGTTTATTACATAGAAAATCACCCGGAAAATCCCGGACCATCGAGAAGTGTCCCAACTGACGACATGAAGAATCATCTTCGCGCCGAACTGGAATCATCCCCGCATAAATCAAAGTCATCCAGACGATCTGGATCTGCATAATTAGATCTGGACCACCCTGTAGAATCAGTTGCAATTTAAAAGTTTTAAAGTTAAAAACAAGCAAACTCTGTTTGAAAACATGCTGTTGTAGTATCATTTAAAATCTATTTAACATTAGTGGTAAAAAAACGAAAAAAAATAATGAAAGACAATCACAGGTTTGCAAAATTAAACTAATACCAATTGTTTAAACTGTCAATAGATATTTTTATTTGCATTTATCAACACCATAAAATGCAGAATGTTTCCATCACATCACATTTAAGTACAAAACTGAACAGAAACTGGATTAAAATTGAACACATTACACAATTTATTCATGTATACAATATTGTTCTAAATTAATTTAACATGAAAATATTTAGCAAATATATTTTTTAAAATATATGTAAACAAAACAACAATACATATTTATTGACTTCTGTATAACTTCTGTTTTTGATCTAAAACTTTGCTTGGTTGTCTGTAACTTGTACACTTTTACTGGTGCATCCCTAGGGATTATCAAGCAGTGGTCTGCCATCATGATCCCATGTTCCTGGTACCTTCTTTCCATGTCCTTGATATTCTGATGGATTCCTTCACTCTGCTCTTCACTCACCACTCAGGGAAAAATTCCAAATGCAAATCCAAGAATTGAACTTAAAGACTCATGTTGCAACCCAGTACTATCCATTCATTTTCTACACCCACTTGATCCTGAGCAGGGATGTAAGGAAGCTGAAGCCCCTCCCAGCAACCCAATTATTTAAACTTAACTAATATTTTTTTTTCACAATTTCTTTATAATTTTGATCTTTATTGCTACCTAAACTTAGAAATTACTTCTCTGAAGGATACCCAAAACTCTCATTCCAGGTCATCCGTCAGTTTCTGCACCAGAAACAAGTTTTCTAATTTTAGGCTCAGCAAAAATGCCCTCTTTCAATTTAGCCTCAGACAAACCCAAAAATGATTGGCACAAGCGCATCAAACATTGGGATTTGATAAACTGCTCCATTAAGTCAAGCTTAATATGAAACTGTGGTAGCAGCACTAGATCTGGATCCATGAAGCTAGGGATGATAATGTTTTTGGCGCCAAGCTGTAGCTTTTTTCTAGCTGGTCATTCCTTTTGAACTTAATGTCAGTTCTTGGTTCTGCTGTCCCACTCACAGAGGAATTTGACAGCTCACCCAGTAAGATACACCGAACATACAGGTGCCTACATATTAACCAGTGGTGCTTATTGTAGTTTAATATTGTTAATAAAATTGCTGTTTTGCTTTAGACATAGATTATAATACAAACTGTATTAAAATAAAATACTGGTATTTAATTAATTGCAATAGCAATTGAAAAGTTGTAAGTGACAACTAAAAAATGTGTTTTGTGAAAAAAAGTTATTTTTTAATTCAGCTCCTAAAATATATATACAGTATTTTGCTTTATATATATATATATATATATATATATATATATATATATATATATATTGTGAAGCAGGCCCAGGACACAGACAGGCAGACATGGTATTATGCACCTACACACGTTTATTTACAGTTCCTAATATTTACAAGTCAATAAGTGCAAAACAAACCCCCAAGATACTCCCCAAAAGTCCAGGCCTCTCACACTCAGCCTTGTCTTTTCAGGCCGCCTCCATTCTCTGTCCACCTAGCTCAGTCCTTCTCCTCACCCGATTCCAGCCTTGAATGAAGGGAGGCGGCCCCTTTTATAGCTACCCAGATGTGCTCCAGATGTCTTCCAGTAACCTTCCGCCGAAACGCCCCTGTGTGGCGGAAGCACTGGCTGCGTACCCGGAAGCACTCCGGGTGTCCCAGATCCTCTTCCCCCCAGCACTTCCAGGTGTGGCGGAAGTGCTGAGGTCCAGGGCTCTCTAGGCATTGGGGCGCCCCCTGGCGGCGACCACAGGCCCCCACAGGGTTGAGCTTTTTAAGCTCTCTATCCGGGGTGATCGCCTCCACATGTCCTGAGGGAGGTGTAAGCCCTCCTCCGGTCCTTCAAGGCGTCCCGGCCGGGTCACAGCCATCTGCGAAAATATATATATATATATATATATATATATAATGCTTTTTTATATAAAAACCATATACATTATTTAAAAGAATTTTTTTTCAATGTGTATGTTACAAAGTCTCATTTCACAATGGCTTACAATAGCCTTAGTTTGTGTTATCAGCTGCTGTACTCTCACTTCATGCTGGTGATGACAAATAAGTGAAACTGGCACATGGTGTTAGAGCCAGTAACAGGACACTGAAAAGATGTGAGTATGTTAAGGTAAGAGAACTGAGCGAGTCTGCCTTCAGAAATTGAGAAAACACCTTCAACAAAGTGTATCAGCAACTTCATCAAATATTAGCATGAAATTAAATGTGATATCAAATAAAAAAAAAACAATCATAATAAACATAACAAGCAAACTGGAAGGTGAATCTCATTTCTGAATTCTCTTTCCACTGGAATAAAAATTTGTATGGAATTTTTTTTTATTCAAAATTTCTTTGGGCCAATCTAGCTATTAAGCATCTGAATGGTAACTCATCCACCATTTATTCCATTTCATAGTCACAGGTGGCTGGAGCCCATCTAGGTGGTATTGCGTACAAAGCCAGTCGGACGCAGGTAGAAATCCCATGTGACCTCACACGTGTTTACAATGGGCCAGCTTAGAGTTTCTAACCAAAACATATCTGAAATGTAGGAGAAGACCACCACAGACACAAGGAGAAAGTGTCAAATGCATCAAGACCAGAAGCTACTAAACTTTAATCAGTGCTCTGCCATGCTGATCATAAAAAATACCACATACTGTACAGTATATGAATTTGTTATCCCCTTAAGATTATATTTCTCTTTTCACTTCCATTGATTAAAATGAACATTTTCAGTTCCAATATGCTTGTATTTGTGCAAGTGTGTTTGTGTTTTTTATGTCAACCAAATTAATACCAATGCCAGTCACCACAGTTTAATTGAAAGATGCAGGTCTGATTAACAGATGTTTTGTTATTTGCAAGTAGATGTGAACTGAAGAACCCTGGGAATTAGGGGGAACAGCAGCAGCACTGAGTAAATATTATTCTGGATATCCAAAACATTTCACAAAAGCCCTTTAAATATATTAAAAAATAGTACATTGAGTAATTAGAAGCTGAAACTAAATAATCAAGAGGCTCGTATGATATGTGCATGCTCCTTGTGGCATATATCTGGCTTTCAGTGTGAGGATATTTTTAGTGTATATAAACAAATCAAGAGAAAAAAGATGGTCTATAATAAATTACAAGGTTATAATTTCATCAGGGGGTTATGATGATACCAGCTGAAGAAGACATTATAATACTAATAAACCTAAATTTATTGCGCTCCAGAAATGGGACTTAAAGAGCTTAAACCCGAGATGCAATGAGAAGCTCTCATAATTAATTGCGACCTTATTTTATTTTTTTTAATAATGTATAATTCATCTAAAATAATAGCAATGCTATAAAGACATTCAAACTATGGCCTCTTGTATTCGGCCTATATTACAGTTTTGTCAAGATTTATTTCTCAAACCGATTAACAATAAACACTGGGGATCAGAGTCTCGTCAGATTAAAAATAATTGCTCTCTCCCTAAAGCCAGCTGATGTCTAATAAAATAAAGACATGGAAAAGTTGAGCAAAAGTGCCAGCATGCACAACCACCATCTTGGCAACTGTGGCTTTACTTCGTACAGGACAAACAAGAAAAACCACATGTATGTGTGATTATAAACGCTAATACTTCATGTGGCATATAAAATAAGGATTTATTAAATCTTTACATAAAGCCCTTTTATATTGAGGCCTGGTGGCTCAGAGGTTAGCACTGCTGCCTTGCAGATGCTGTGGGTTCCAATGCTCTGTGTATTTGTTTTGTGCAGTTTTCATGTTCTTCCCAAATCTGCATAAGTCATATTCTGATTTTTTTTCCATATCCAACAAATGTGCATTTTAATTTATAGTACCTGAAGATTCTAAACAGGCCTTGTTTAAGTGTGGGTGTGCCTGCGTCAAACCGGTGGCAGATCAGATCCTGCTTTTTACCCAGTGTTGCCAAGAGAGGTAATGTGTGTGCAAATATTACGTCATTGTATGCAATTACTTTTTATTAACAATTTGTCATCTATAATACACGTGTAAACTTTTTTCAGTCAAAAAAATGTATTTTTTTGCTGATCAAGTTTTCAAAAATATCTCTAACAATGCCGCATGTAAAGAACAAACTATTGTCAAGTGCACTGTGTTTTATGCATAAGGAAGAGGCTGAGCAGAAGTTTATCCCAATTGATGCTGACTACTGCACCTACTAAATCTAGATGATGCAGCGGGATGTTGCCACAGATTAATTAGTTGCACAGAGACCCTAGAGAGGAACAATGGGTATGTTATTAATGAAGACATTAAAAAGCTTTGAAAAGTGTTGTAGGACACATATTGCGCTCGCATTTTCTGAAAATATATTAACTGTTTTAAAAGTCCTTTACATTACTTTGAAAGAAATTGCCTCATGACCCTTAATTAGATTAAGTGGGGTTTGTTAATGGATCAATAGGTTAACTGAATTTAACTACATTCATTTAGACCTGTTTGTGTCATTTTTGTGTAAATTTAGCAATAACTGTATGTTCAGCATACATTAAATTATTAGCAAATACTGTATATTCCTTTGCTTCTGCCTCGTGATTGATGCTTGCTGGGATAGACTCCAGATTCCTCATGTGCCTGAATAAGTGAGTGTTTTATCGTGGTGGAGTGTTGGGGTGACCCTATCCTATTTTGTTATGTAGATCCACACATATGCCCCCCACCCCAACTCTGGATCTCTTATCCCTGCATTCACCCAGCTTGGAAGGACACACAGTCTGTGGCCACAATACACTTGCATCCAGAAGTGACTACTTCTGTACTCCTATTAGATGATGTCTCCTCTTTAATCATTTATACCCCAGGCAGCAGGATAGAGCAAACATTAAATGTAAGCAAGGGAAGCAGGTAATAAACTTTAATTCAAACATTATATGCTATAGCATTCTTAAATATTCTTAAAAATCAAACACAGAAAAAGGGTGTGGCAATTCACCCCACGACCTGGTTATTTTAGAAGCTGTCACAGATGATTTTGGCTGATGTGTGTGCCGTTCAGTCAGTTAAAATTTCATGGTTGCATGGCTGTGTTCTTCCTGCATCTCCACCTTCCTGGCTCTTCTATATATCTTCCTACTTAAGCTGACTTTTAAAAGCTTGTCAGGGCCAAGCTGAGCACCCCTTAGCTCCTCTATGTCCTTTTGACAGACCATGTCAGTACATGTTCATGTGGTGTGCATGCACAAAGATAACCAATAATTCAAGAGCTTTACCCTTTATATGTGTGTAAAGTCCAGAAAACAACCATTTTACTTGAAGCTAAGCATGCTCGGGCCTGGCTGGTACTTGGATCGGAAACTATCCAGGAAAAGCTTGGGTTATTGCGGGAAGTGGTGTTGGTAAGACCAGCAGGGGGCACTTACCCTGTGGTCTGAATGTGGATCCCAAAGTCCCAGTGCAGTGATAGGGACACTGTGATGAGATGTAAAACCAAGGTTCTGACTCTTGATCCCTGGACACCTTTCACAAAGAGCAGGGTGTATCCTGATTTCCAGACTAATTTGCCCTCCGTGGCCTAATCATTCTGGCCCCCTAATCACCTCCTGTCTCTCTCACCACTTCACCACCTAACAGCTAATGTGTGGTGAGCATACTGGGACAAAAATGGCTGCCATCGCATCATCCAAGTGGTTGCAATGCAAATGCAAATCCCACACTTTCCAGACCTTCTGCCTGCTTAATAATTAATGAAATAATGAGGGAACTGCTTCAGCCTGGCTACAGAATAGCTTGTCAGTCAAATATCCAAATACTACTGCTCCCCTGGAAATCGGAGTGCTTTGCAGAAAAATGGCTGTCATTCCTAAAAGGCTCAAATGATATTTTACTAAACTTCTTAAATTAAAGATGAAGGTCTGCATTTCAATCAGACAATGATTACTTCTTTGCAGACCTATTGTGGTGGTGTACAGAGCCAAAATTATCAACATTAATTATGTCACTGTCCAAAAACCTATGAACCTAAATATATATTGGTAGCTGTAGTCCTGATTGGTAGCCCTGTTGAGGTACTTGGGTGCCACCAGAAGGAGCTGCAGAGGAACACTATTCCTACTTTGGGGACTTTCACCTGGCCCAGAAGTGTTTCTGGCAAGCAGTGCTGTGACACTGGAAATATATTTACAGCTCCATCAGGAAAATGGCCACCTCATCTGCATCGCGGAGTCGGGCTTTGGTCTGGAAAAGCTAACTCTCAGAGTGTTTGAAAATAAACAAAAATAGTAATTCAGGAGGATGTAAGCTGATGATATACGCAGAATATTATTTAACGTAAAACAGTTTTTATTTTGTCTACCATATCCCTAAAAACCTTAAAACTGTCTTTCAGGATTTTAAATTCGGTGCATGACTGCAGCTTTTGTTTTTCTTTATGATTATAATTTTTATCATTATGATAGTGAAGTTGCTATATTGCCATTTATAAAGTTTGGTTTTTATCACAGATATAGCCATATAATAACTTTGTTGATGAGCAACAAAGTTTGCAGTTATGTAATTTGTCTCCTTATGCATCACGTTGTCCTGTCCATTTTAGAAAATTCTACACCCTCTGACCAAACGCCGTCATTCTTCTACCAAAATAACATCTGCCCTTGGACAAAATGTTTCTGCTCCCCGCGGCAAAACTCCTTCCTCCTTCCTACATCATTCACAATGAAATTTATCATCCACCCGTCAACAAAACGACTCTCCCATTCAGCCATGCAACAAAATGTGATCCTCCTTCCTGCCTCCTACTTCTGGTAAAATCTCTCTCCTCCTTTCAACCTCAGACACAAAAACAAGAAATGTCCATTATTTTTGCAATACCAGTGCAATTTATTTCTAGTGGTAAATCATTAGAAAGAAGATGCAAATCTGTTAATTATTGTTTGAAGCTACACAATCCCCTTCTCGTTTGCATGGGTGAGAAAACATTTTAGACAGTCAATCACATTAAATTCCTGCATGCTGCAGTTTCATTCTGCCTTATTTCATATTGTATGTAGTGCTATTTGTAACGTTCACTTTCTTGAATTTTCAAGCATCATCTATCTTTTAAAACTGGAGTCATGCATTGCACATTTTTGGATGGTGTGCATTTTTTTATTATATTGATCATTTAGAAAAAAAACTGTTCTAATAGTTCAATAAAGAAAGTGCATTATGTAAAAGGTTTGAAATTTATCTAAGTAAATACATTGTTGTAAGCATATTTTAGTAATCATGATCATTAAGTGCACCTTTCACAATGTTCTTCAATAACTAAATTTATGCTTGAAAATGTTAGATGAGTAAAATTCGATCATTCAAATCCATTTACTAACCCAAATATCAAATTTCGGGTCATGGGACAGTGCCAATACATCTTAAAACAGCACAAAACTTTCAAGACTGCTTTACTCAGGGCTTCTTGATGGAACCCATTTCATCAGTATTAGATGCATACCTGGACACAGGGTTTGTTCATCTTGCAGCCCAATCACGCACACACCCACAGTCATGCAATACAGAATTTATGATGTGGGAAGAAATTAGATAAGCAGGTTACAGAAAGGGTGAATGGATTGACTTTTATTCATTTAGCATTTCTCATGTACAAATGTAAACTCCTTTAGTACATTGTGAAGCATGCGTAAATAATTGTGTTTACAATATAAGATGCTATATTACATATATCTGATTATAATATGCATTTGTCCAGTTATATTTTAAACATTTTAGGTGATGCAAATTTTTGATTGAAATATGATTGGCTGTCTAAAATGTATTCCGAGCCTTGTAAACAAGAAGAGGAATGTATAGCTTAAAATAAAGATTGTCTTTTTTCTAATGATTGGCTAGTAGTAAAAATTGGGTGGGATAACTACCACATTGTAAAAATGATCAACACTTACCAAGGCCACTTGGAAAGTGTACAACTTTCTTTTTTTTGTTTTTATATTCAAGGTGGGAGGGAGGAGAGAGATTTTAGTGGCTGTTGGATGCATTAACGAGGACAACATTTTGTTGGATGGTGTAATGTGGAGGACATATACAATTTTAAAAGAGGAAGAGGGGATGATGGAATATTGAAACAGGAAGTGGAAATGTTTTCTCCAAGGATGAATGCTGTTTTGGAAGAGGTAGGAGGGAGAATGAGTTTTGCCAGAGGAAGAATGCAGCTCTATTGGAAAGAGGAGGATGTCCTGATATGGACACCATACTGGTTTTCAGATGATGTTAGAAGATTCAGTCCTTCCTATCTTCAGGATATTTCCTCAAAAGTAAAAACCATAGTGATTTCTCAAAGTTAAGTTTCTTACTCTTTTACTATGTTTCTAGCATTCTGAATATTTTCATTTTCTAATTCACACAAATTTAAAAAGTAGAATTCTTACACTGTCAAATAAATTAGAAAAAACATCTTCAAGAGGAAGAGGAGGAGGAGGAAGAGGAGGAGCTAACACAGATCAACAACAAATAATGAATCTCATATTAAAAAAATAAAGTGAAAATATTGTCTTCTCTCACTTTTCTCAGGGTTAATTTGAGATATCATGACAATTACTGTTGACATTCACACATTATACAGGCAGTGTTGTCTAGTGGTTAACGCATTTGGCTGTAAATCATATGGCTGCCAATCATTTCAATCTCAACCTCTGACTA
This sequence comes from Polypterus bichir lapradei, assembly GCA_026402145.1. Classification (NCBI taxonomy): domain Eukaryota; kingdom Metazoa; phylum Chordata; class Cladistia; order Polypteriformes; family Polypteridae; genus Polypterus; species Polypterus bichir. Next base: position 65,495,491 of record JANRMT010062813.1, read on the forward strand.
ACTGTGAAACAAACTGTGAGGACTCTAGATGTTGCCAAATGTGAACAACAGAGCTAGAAGTTAAAGTTTTTTTTGGGTCAAATCTGATTAAAGTGTGAGGTAAAGAAATAAACATAACAATAACACATTGATTCCTCTGAAACACTGATATCTTCCGGTGAAGCAAAACCATGCAACAAATCCAAGCAGTGTATCCACTGTTTGGCAGATGTTAAGGACAGAGTGTCTAACAATTTTCTTTAACTAAACTGAGACAAGAAGAAATTGTCACTTTAGACCCAAATGTTCTCCATAGTCAAATGAAATCGCCACTTGGCCCATTTTCAAAGAATGCTAAGTCTGCTGTTAAGAATTTAGGTGCTTTGTTTAATTCTAGCCTACATTTTGACAGCCATGTGAAGAAAAGGTTCTGCAGACATGTTTTTATCACCTTGGAAATATCTCTAACATCATATTAATTCTGAAGTTTAGAGACACAGAAATCTGTAAGCACGCCTTGGTGTCCAAATGCTTAGGCTGCAACTGATACAAAATGTTTCCGCTAGAATTTTCACCAAGAAGAGTGGATATAGCACTTCAGAGGCTGCCAGTTTTAGAAGTGATTTTAAGGTTTTAGCAATTACTTTAAGGTATTGCATAGTCTGCCCCATTACATCTGTGAATTGCTAGATATATATATTACGGTATGCAGGCCGAGGTCCTGTTGGCTCTTCCAGCGGCTTCAACACAAAAGAAGGGCCGTGTTTTAGTGGTCAGAGCATCTCTGTCTGGAATGAATTGCCAGAGTAACTCAGGCTTGCTGAATCCGTATTTTCATTGAAATCTCTTCTTAAAACGTAGTTATTCCATACACCTTTTTTAACTATAATTTAATGTGTGTTGCACCTTTTTACAATTCTTTTTCTACTTAAGTCTTCCTTACCTGAGTCATCTTATGGCTATTTTGTATTTGTGTTTACAATATCTATTTTATTACTTGGTTTTAATTACACTTTATATTGAAAATGTATGATATTATGTCTGTTACTGCCTACTGGCTGCCTTGCACCCTGTGTTGGCTGGTATTTGGCTCCAGCAGACCCCTGTGACCCTGTAGTTAGGATATAGCGGGTTGGATAATGGATGGATGGATGTCTGTTACTCTGCTAATGCTTTTAATGATCACTTTATGTAAAGCACTTTAAACTTGATATTATATTAACATTTAGAAAAAAAATATAAGCCTTAAAAAAATGACCTGAATTATACAGAATACTGAAAATAAGATTAGTTAAAGAAGAACACGTATGTATGTCCTTACTTTCATATTGTACCCTGTAAAGATTAGAACACTTAAATCTGTTCAGTCATAATTGAAATTACCACTTTTCATGACAATATAATTCTTTAGGCCACAACTATAAAGTTCTTCATGCAGCCTTTTCCTCATGAAGCCTGTTTGAATATTTACATCGAAGATGAGCAAGGGGTGCGTGTGTGCAACCAATTCTTATGTTGAGAAATTTGCAAGGATTACCCGTAAGCCACAGTGTGCTATTCAATACCAGAGGATATATCAGGTGCTTTTAGTTCTGGCAAGTCTCAATATTTTCATCCCAGCAATTTGAAAGGAAGTGAAATATAATTCTGTCCCGAGTTTATATTGTGAGTGGAAAACTGGCTGCTTAGTGAATGTGTGCTAGTTTCCTGCCTGGAAAATGCTGGCCTTCAGCTTTAAGCATTAAAGGAGTGATCCTCCTTCTCTCTGTAGTCTTCTTTCTTTCTTTTAGATGAATTCACTAGAGTATAACAAATGTAATGAGTTACCTTTGTTTAACCTACTATACAAAAATTGAAATGTGTACACATTTAAAAGAAAGTAGTAGTGGCTGAAATAATCTTTATCTCACTCAGTTTATTTTATTTTCATGAAATGCACTTCCCATTCTGAAGCTAAGAGGGTGTCACACAAACTAACAAATAAAATGTGCAGTACTAGCCATCCCCCACGGCTTCACCCGTGTATTAGTGAAAGAGGACAGTGAGGAGGGCCTTGCCCAGCTCTCTACTCCTGACGTCACTCTTCCCCCTCCCCTTGGCCCACAGCCTCTGTCTCGGATTAGTGCAAGTATATCGCTCCTGCAAGCAAACTATGATTCTTAGCGCAATGAGAGAAGTCGCAAAATCAATCGGAATGTTCAAGCAAATTCTAGAAAAGAAAAAGATCTAAATCCTTTAAGTAGTTCTTTCTTTCGATAACTAAGCGAAGTTAAAGTTACGCCCTGAGGCAGCCGCGTGAGTGAGGAGGGCCCCGCCCCCTCCCTGCAGCCAGATGAGTCTCTCTCGGATTTGCGCTAATAAATCAGTACTGCAAGCGAACAATGATACTCAACATGCTGAGAAAGTCGCAAAATCAACAGAATGTTCAAGCAAATTATAGAAAAAAAAATCTAAATCCGTTAAAATCTCGTGAAAAGCGGACAGACATACAAACGGGTCTAAAAAAATATAAGAAATTTCAGGCTTGGACCATGAAATTTTTAAAAACGTTTCTTAGCGAGCACCGATGGGCCAAGGGCAACCTGCATTCCAAGTTTCATGTCCCAAGTCCTCATGGTTCTGGAGATTTTGTGATGAGTGAGTCAGTGGTATTTGGCTACTATATATATAGATTTAAAATGCACTTCCAGACACTAAACACCCTGTGTTAAAACACAATAACATCATGCAATCATTTTTACACAAATAAACATATTGTAATGGACGGCACACATGGGGGGGCATCCTGGCCTTCTCAAGTCAATAGTCTGGCCTGGTTGGCACCCCAACATTTCTTCTGAGTTCTTGTCCTTACTACCGGTTACAGAATGGAAGTACAGCAATTAAAAATGGGGGTTTACAAGGGCTTGGATCATAGACAGAATTTACTGGAAAATGGAAAACTCTTATTAATGCAATGTTTTTTAGGGAGCAAGGACACTGAAACACATCAGGGGAATTGGTCTGTAAAGAAGAAACAACACAGAAGAAAAACTCAACAAGATCTTCAAAAAAGGGCAAATGATACACTTGTGCAGGTCTAGGAACAAACTTAGGTACCAGCTTGGAAAGTGAGACAAACAGTTCCAGAGAGAGACAACGAAAGCTGGGTTTGGGTGCAGAGATTAAGTTTTACCTGATGGAGCCTTCAACTTTTTTAATATGAACCTGGACCTAAACTGTAATATGTATAGAAAACACTAGAAATGAGAAACAGGATGGACTTTTTGTAATATATTGTATGAGACAGATTTAATTTTGAAATGCTGTGCATATGAATCATTATGTTTTCTGTTACGTTGCTGTACTTTGATGCTTGTCTGTTAGTTAACCGCATACTGTAGTTCTGTTCTGTGAGTAATAAAATAAACAAAAGCTTATTTTGCATCCTTTATTATTTATCTGTGCTACTGAGTACAGACAGTGCAATACTGTAATCTCTTTTTAAATATTATGATACCTGGTACATAACATCATTTCTGTGTACATCGGTTTCAGGATATATCTCCTCATTTTCTTTTGCTTTCCTTTTCTCATCAGAAGATTTCACATCAAAAATGTAACAGTCTAAATGAATGAGAAATTAGTTACTAATTTAATGAATGTGGATTACAATAAGAAGGTTATTATGTCAAATGTGTTGGCCACAGCATTATCAGAATTTACACCCATACTGAGGAAGGAAGAAAGAAGGTGTTAGAATCGTTAGAAATGAGGATGTGTTGGAAGAAGGGGCAACTGAAATCAGAAGTCAAAAGAATGCATTTTTTAGAAACTTGAGGAAATTGAGACATTTTATTGCAGAAAGATTATTTTAAACTTAAAGAAGAAATCTAATTGTGAACTATGTTCTTAAGTGGTAAGAAAGAAATGGACTCCAAAGTCTATTGCTGAAAATATAGAGTAAGAGGGATTTAGAGAGAAGGCACCTGTGAAATAGTATCAAATTTGGCAGTTTAGCCCCATCAACTATCAATATTTTACCTAGTCACTCAGGTTGTTAAAGTTTGACTTGACATTATGCATTTAGACTGTGGTAGGAAACAAAATCAAAGTGACAATATGCAAAGTTCACACAACAGGCACCAATAATTCAAAATAAAACCAGGACACAAGCACACCAAAGTGACAATTGTTCTCATTGTGCGCCAACATGAAGCAGTTTTAAGTAATTCATAAGTATTTATCAAAAAAAATTATCATATCTCTTAGCATAATTTGCATTTAGAAAGTGACAGGCAGTTTAGAGAATTTTGAGACCTTTTCCTCTCCTGATACATTTAAACTACAAAGCATAAGTTCTCCCTCTCTCCCTCTCTGAGGAAGCAGCCCATTCCCAACATAATGAATAACACTGATAAAAAGTTAACCACTCTTTGTTTTAAGTTAAAGGTTATTATTGATATAATTTGATTAAAATCACCGTTGATTGAAAAGGGGTGGGTGGTGGATCAGTGGATAGTGCAGCTACATCACATTTCCATTTTCCTGGCTCTGTCACTGCCTCTCTGAAGCTTGCATATTCTCCACATGCCTAATTGGGATTAACTTTGGGTACTTGAGTTTTGTCCCCACACTCTGAAAAGATGCATGTTATAATCTCTAGGGTCTTCACAATCTTGAACTTGATTTTCAGGTTAAAATGGTCATGCTGTGAGGTTCAGTTAAGTTCCTTATACTAGCAGTTTCACAGTCCCCAAGTCAGACTATTAACACTTGATGCTTTTTTGTATTTTACAAATATCATTTTCAACCTGGTGTATACAGGTGACAGAATACAAAATGATAAAATTCTGTTATTAATTTTTTTTTTCTTAGAATTAACTTTCACCAGTTTTAGCTCTTACAGATGCATGCTAATTTAGGCCTACTCTTTCATTTCAACCATAAATGACCTCTAATATGCGGCATAGGCTATGGCAAAACAAGAAAGAATTTCTTAGAAATCCTTATAAATGACAAAACACTATCTAAGAGTATAAAAATACATAAACACCAAAACGATTCTTGGGAAATGTTAAAATTATGCAATATTAAATAAAAATTACTCAATGTTACAGCTTTCACCAGCAAAACAAAGGCAAACCACATGGATTTTTGCCTGTCTTGGGAAATTCTGTCTGTAGGAATTTGGATCTGGACAATGTTTTGACAAAGTAAACCAAAAATGAAGCAGCCATAATAAACACCCTTAAATTCCTTCACATTTTTATTCCCTAGGACCAAATTAATTTACTTAAAACTCCACCCTGCAATAATCTAATTTCCTTTTTTCTTTCTACTGTCCTTTTCTTTTACAGCTACACAGTTACAAAGTGGCATTTCTCCTTGTGGAATTATTTAGATTTAATGTGAAATTATTGAACATTAGGAGATGATGGAGTCAGACACATACAAGCAGCAAATGATGAAGCAAGGAAAATAAAACTGGAGAATGGTGAATACTGAGAACGTTGGGTCTTGATGATCAATGTCCAAATACATTTAAACCATAATTTTCTAGTAACTTGTTTATTCTCTTATGTAAATATTTCCACTAACAAAATAAATGTGTGCAGTACTTTGCACTACTACATCACAGATCCAGTATTTTTGCTTTGAACCTTGTTGCCAGTTTGAGAATATTTGTTATGTTATGTCATTAAAATCTAATTTTTTTCTCAGACAGAATTTTGGTAACCATTTAATTCAGGTACTGCAAAAATGCATCTGTTGCTCATTTATTATTATGTAACAAGATCTTAACAAACACTTCTTTGGGTCTTAATAACACCTTCAAAGCATCAATAAAGTGTTTGTTCATCTCTGCAACATGACCTGCTAACAAAACTTCACTTTGGAATGGTCTGAGTTGGCTTAACTAAAACACTTTTTTCTTGATATTGCATATCTTATATATAAACTTCTATGCATGGAAGTGTGTGTGTCTGTCCGGCCCTGAAGTGAGAGGTGGAGTCGGGGTAAGGAAACAGAAAACTTGCTTAGCCATAATAACTACAAGCGAGGTGAACACGTCAGCAAAACAAAACCTCCAAAGAAAGACAAAGTTACTTAGCTGCTAACATCGGCAAAATGGTATTCCTTTTACTTTTCCTCCCGCTGCTAATGCATAAGCGATGTGAGCACATCTACAAAACTAAACCTCCGAAGAAAGACAAAGTCACTTAGCTGCTAACATCTGCAAAATGGTATCCCTTTTATTTTTTCCTCCTGCCGCTAATACACAAGCAAGGCAAGCATGTCTGCAAAACGAAACCTCCAAAGAAAGACAAAGTCGCTTAGCTGCTAACATTGGCAAAATGGTATCCCTTTTACTTTTCTTCCCGCTGCTAATACATAAGCGATGTAAGCACATCTGCAAAACTAAACCTCCGAAAAAAGACAAAGTTGCTTAGCCGCTAACATCAGCAAAATGGTATCCTTTTACTGTACTTTTCTTCCCACTGCTAATGCATAAGCGATGTAAACACGTCTGCAAAACGAATCTTCCTAGCAGAGAGATGCCCAAACTAGTTCCTTTCAATTACCTGACATCTCTACATTTCAGTTTTTTTTTTCTGAGGATTTCATTAGTTTCTAGGACCCGAGGCTTTTTAAAGCACGGGTTTACACAATTAGTTTAGTATAAGACCTGTGAATCTTTCATATTAATAAGTCATTTTAACATCATATGAATTTGCCACACTGCATGGAGATGAATAACCGATCTACTGATGTTTGTAAGTATTATAGAGACCAAAAGAAGCCTTTGTTACAAAAGAGTAAATGAGTAATAGATATATTTTTGCAGTACCTAAAGTGTTACCAAAACTCTCAGAGTGACTGTTATTTATTTTAATCACTTTATGATAGTACATACTGTGAATAGTAAAACATAAATTTAAAAGCAATTCATTAGTTAATCACACATTCAAGTGGCATGTGTGCTAGGTTAATAAATTAAAGAGGAATTTATTAGTTGATCCTCCCCCATCCAAAAGGCACGTGTATGTTAAATTAATTGTTAATTCTAAATTGGCAATAATTGTGAGTGTGTGAGTAATTGGGCCTTGCGATTGGTTTGCATGATTGAGTCATGAACCTAAAGTTCATAATACAGCTCACAGTGACCCTGAATCTGATTAAACAGGTTTATATTATGTCATGTTATTATTTGCTTTTTTCCCAGAATGTAGTAATAAATGGGCAAAGGCAAGGAAGTGAATGGCAGCGTGTAACAGAGTCTAGCAAAAATGTGAAATAGTTTACATGTAATAATGAGCAGCATCTCTATTCCAAATTTACAGCCATCAACATTCTGTCAAGGTACAAGATCCATAGCTTTCAATTAATCAATTAATCTTTTTATATTGCACCTCTCACACATAGTGTAATCTCAAAGCATGTTTGAAAGCAAAAAAGCATGTTGCCGAATGAAAGGCTGAATATACACCGAAATAAACGGTAAGGATATAAAAACAGCCATTGCCGTAAAAGCCACAGAATGTTGTAATGAATGGTAAGGGCAAAAAAAAAAAAAAAGCAAAGGACGGCATGTAATAGAACAGAAGAAAAATGAGATTTTCGTTCCAAATTCAGGGTATTTGGCCAGACGCATGGAATTCCTGAAGCTCTTCTGTGAGGAGTCTGCTTTCTTGACACATTTTAATGACAGTCACTTTGTAAACTGTAAACACATAATCATATCAGATCACGCTTGTGGTTCTGACAGCAGCTTCAACTCATATTAATTAAACAGTCAGGCTAACACCTCATCTGCCTTCACAAACAAAGAGCTAACTTTCTTTCTTTCTTTCTTTCTTTCTTTCTTTCTTTCTTTTTCTTTCCTAATGTAAGTTAGTGACAAGCTGGCTTCCGAGCCCTTCACCTCATTCTGCTTTAAAGCCAGCAGCCGTGCTATCAAAAGCAATAGCAAAGGAGGTCATGGAGCATCAGTTGTGCATGAAAGATGTGAAAATTTACTGCAAATGAGACAACAGCAGTAAATTCATTTTTATTCAAATTACTGTCATCATACATTACCACTCCTCTTGTAAACATTTGCCTCAGACATTGTGACAGCATATTATTATTTGCAAGATTATACTATTAAGCTATTAACATGTCACTGCCTGCTTGAAACAATGCTGTGACTTGGTAGTGCATAATAGGACAAGTTAAAAAGACACGCTGAGGTGACATGAAGGTTTGTCATTTGAAAGTGGGTGATAAGGGAGGGAGACGGAACAACCTGAAGTGTAGAAACCCCTGTAAGAGAAGAAAGAAAAAAATGCATAAATGAGGTCAGCTTTGGTGTTGCAATGTCAACGATTAGAATATTAAGTGTTTTCTTTTTTTCTCCACTTTAATTTCCAGCAAAACAGCAAATTCATGTGCCGACCACTGTAGCAGCAATCATTTGTCAAAACCAATTTACTTCAACCTGGAATAGATTATGTGAGGTTACTTTCCCCTCTAATTGATTGCTAACTGGTCGCAACGCTGTATATCAATGCCTGTGTAGATGAGCTCATATTGATGTTTGCTTCTTGTATGGCATGCGGTGATTGCCACATGTCAATACACATCATCCACATTATGAAGGATGCTGGATACTTCCTGGGCACTACAACGCATAAAAAAGTCCACCATTCTTCTGCTGCATTAGCACACCAAAGCCAGAATGTGATTGATATATCCCTTTTCATGGGTTCAAAAGCACAGCATGGTGTTTAAAGGAATGATGCAAGTGAACCTGGAACGGTGTATTTCCAGATGCACAATGATACAAAACAGACACACATTGTAGGTTGACATTCAATATTTAACGTGGCGCTAGACTTCTGAAACTCTCTTCTACTTTTCTGTGACAATCATCTTCATACCCCCCCCCCCCCATCAGTAAGTAGATTCTTTGTTAGTTTTCAGTATGCTGTAGCAGGAGAAAGACATAATGTCTGCACCCCATTAACACAGACTGAACAGTTCAGACTCTACATGAAAGAATGACAGGCCATAAAAAAATAACTGCATGTAAAGAAGTCAGCGACTAGACATGACTTGAACAAAATAACTATGACTGACTTTTCACTTTGTTTTTATGTATGACTTTTACTTCAAGTTTGGATAAAAACTAAGAAATAGGACAACTATAAAACTGAATTCTGTATTAAAAAATAATGAGAAATGTGGTCACATATAGCATTACCTGTGTTGGGCTGGCGCCCTTCCCGGGGTTTGTTTGTTGCCTTGCACCCTGTGTTGGCTAGGATTGGCTCCAGCAGACCCCCATGACCCTTTAGTTAGGATATAGTGGGTTGGATAATAAATGAATGGATATAGCATTACCCTACACATATGAAGAGTGCAGGAAACTAATGAGTGAATGGATTAGGGCAGCACAGTGGAGCAGTGATAGTGCTTTTGCCTTGTTATATGGAAAACGGTGTTCATGTCCCGGGTGCTCCCTGCATGCAGTTTGCATACTAACTCCGTGTCCATGTGGGTTTCCTCCACAGAGGTGTCCAGAGACATGCAAGTTAGTTGGATTGGTGTTGCTAGTGAGTGTGTACATGCATTTGCCCTGGGATGGACTGGCAACCTCTCCTGGTGTTGTTCCTCACATGTTCCTGAAAAGTTCTAGGATAGGGTCCCATGACCCTGCCCTGGATAAGTGGGCAAGGAAATTGTATGGATGAATGAATGCCATCATATATCCGAGTCCATGGTGTTCACTCCAAGAAGAATCCTGAACAGCGTTATGGAAGGCTGCAGAATAAATAATGCTAACCACAAATTTAAATTAGAGCAATGGGCTATTGTTTGAAGCATTCAAGGCTGCAACTACTTGGGATTACTGTAGTGCAAGACTATCTGCCGCTGAAAACATATGATATTTCTGAATAGAGAATATTAGAGTTACATCCATTGTAATTTATAACATAATTCATAATTTTTAATGAATTACCATCAAAAAAGATGATTTTTTTAACAAGAAAAATGTTGCAATGAAAAAATGTAAAAATCAAAACGTCATCATAAGTACAGTATGAAACCTCACATCTAGTGACACTTATGTACTGATGCAGATTTAGTACAAGTCCTTGATGTGATATGTTTTGAAAGAGTTTGTAATACACAGCCCAATGTTGCACTAAGGGCAGTAGAAGCGTGTTTCTTTGCACAATTTTCTTTTAATATTTTTTCTGTTGCTTGCATATGATAGAGAGGGAAGAATGTCAGTGCTTCATCTGCAAGATCGATGTGCCCATTGTGTTATTATCGGTCATAGCAGTGCAAGGCTTAGTGACTTCCTCATTTCCTCTGACACAATCATTGACAGTTGTGGTCTTGCGAACTGTGCTTAAGGGGCTAACATCTTTCTTGCTTTTTCACTTGATTGCAGTCAATTAGAATTTTTGCCTCCTCAGCTGCTTGCACCACAGTGAAGCTTCATGTAACCTAATTGACTAGGCATATCATGCCAGTTCGCTTGTGCAGTGCTGTATGCATCAGTTTCACTATATGTGTCAATGTCTGATGACAAATTGACACTGTCGTCATTATCACTTAATTCACCTAATGATTCAGTTTCAGTTTGTTCTAAAACTGGCTTTACAGCTTCTTGTCTACATACCATTTTGTTTTGGTTGAAGGATCCACCCCACTCACAAATTTTGATAAATTAATTTAGTGTGGCAAAGAAATATTTAAGACTTTTTGCAGAATAATGATCTTTTATCCACTAGATGGCAGCAGAATACTTTCCCAATAGTTTTTTTGGCATAACATTCTAAAGTGAATCATTAAGTGTCACCTTGAGTCTGACTCAGGCTTAACCGTAATTACATAGAATTCTGAGGCCGAGTCACGCATGGGTTTAATGCCAAGGCAGTCAAGGTAAAAACAATAGTGTGATTTGATAAGCAATAAAAAAATGCCTTTCTATATTTTACATTTACAAAGAGTTATATTATACATTATAATTGAAAACAGGTCAAAGGCAGGGGACAATAACTCACAAGTTACATACAACTCATGCAAATAAAGAGAAAAATAACTCAAATGGCTTCATGCCAATGTAAAGGATGAGATTGCTTCATAGCTGCCCCGTTCTGCTTCAGTCTATACCTGCATTTATTTTTTAAGGAAGGACAAAGGTTACCTAACATTCGCAACTGTAAAAGCATTACTGTATTAATAGCACTAAAATGAAATGTTATATACGTGCATTATTAATAATTGTTAACATTTATCTAATTGTATATTCTTCTGCAATTGTCTACAAATTTCTAAAACTGTTCGGAAAATGATAAAACAGCAAACAAGTTTACCAAAACTAAAAATATTGTAACATTAGTGCAACAGACCAGAGACTGAGATATATATATACTCTTATATATATATATATATATATATATATATATATATATATATATATATATATATATACTGTATATATATATATATACTTGACTGACTGACTGACTCACCCACTCATCACTAATTCTCCAACTTCCCGTGTAGGTAGAAGGCTGAAATTTGGCAGGCTTATTCCTTACAGCTTACTTACAACAGTTAAGCAGGTTTCATTTTGAAATTCTACACGTAACGGTCATAACGGTTGACAACGTCCACCATGTTTAACTTTCTTATTTATGGCCCCATCTTCACGAAATTTGGTAGACAGCTTCCCTGCTCTAACCGAAACCGATGTACATACTTATTTCGGTGGTATGACGCCACTGTCGGCCGCCATATTGAACTTTCTAACGGTCTTTGTTACTTATGGGCCCATCTTCAAGAAATTTGGTATGCGGGTTCCCAGCGTTAACTGAATCCTACTTACGTACATATATATGTCCATAGCCTGCAGCTCGGTCACCGTGTGAGGCGGCATTGGGTCCCCCATCCCAATGCCTCCCACGTTGTTGGCTGCCTGCCTATATAAGGCCGTCCGTCGCTCCGGTCTCTACATTCCCTTCCTTGCTTCGCCATGGGATTTACATCTCCCTGCTGATAACTACAGCCTTTTTATTTAATCCACGGATTCTCCGCTGTTTTATTGTTTGTTTATTACGATTATAGTTATTGTGTAGGTATTTTAGACTTACTTTACATTGTTCAGGTACCCATTTCCTTTATTGTTCCAACCGTACCCCCATTAACATGTCTATCGAGGTGATCACCATCGATCAAAGAACTGTCACTTACCAAGTGGTTTCCATGCCCGGAGATAGCACCTGCCTTTTCCATTCTCTTTGTTACATATTGCACGGCCATATAAGGCTCACTCTTGATATCCGGAGGAACATTGTGTCTTATGTATTGAATGACTGGGACAGGTTCAAGGTGTGGATTGATGACGGTACAGAAGATAATTATACTACACAGGAGCACTATAAGAGTGAAATGCTTAAGCCCTTCACCTATGGTTCTGCATGTGAGTTGATGGCTGCCGCTGAATTGTTCGGTTGTACCAAAATGGTCAAATATTTTACACCTTTCAACAACCGCCAATGCCTCTTAAACATCTTAGATTGACAGGTGATGATTTCAGTAGTGGACACTTTGATGTTTATGAATGTTTAAACTCTCAAAAGCTGGCTGTGAAGTTATCGATGAAACCGGTTGTATGCTTGACAGATGCTGAATGTCACTTCAACACAAGTCCTGCAAATACTGTCGTAATTGAAACAAACCATGAAACTCAAACCAATTATAACAGCAGCAATCCAAGCTCTGAGATTTGAGACAAGATTACTTTTCACATGGCCAACTGTACGTTACATGCTCAAGAGTAAGTTCAGCACTCATCTTGGTCATATTACAACCGGAGGGCCGAACTGACAATGTGGTATACAAAGAGATCCTTAACAAATAATTATTGGTATGTTTTCCCTCAGTTTAAAAAGGTTTACTTTTCTTCTTAATAAAAATTTTAAGGCAGTACTTAGCCACTGTGAAGCGTGGGTATTTTTCTAGTATATAAAAAAGTTGGGACACTATACAAATCGTGAATAAAAACTGAATGCAATGATGTGGAGGTGCCAACTTCTAATATTTTATTCAGAATAGAACATAAATCACGGAACAAAAGTTTAAACAGAGAAAATGTATCATTTTAAGGGAAAAATATGTTGATTCAGAATTTCATCCCAAAAAAGTTGGGACAAGGCCATTTTCACCACTGTGTGGCATCTCCCCTTCTTCTTACAACACTCAACAGACGTCTGGGGACCGAGGAGACCAGTTTCTCAAGTTTAGAAATAGGAATACTCTCCCATTCTTGTCTAATACAGGCCTCTAACTGTTCAATCGTCTTGGGCCTTCTTTGTCGCACCTTCCTCTTTATGATGCGCCAAATGTTCTCTATAGGTGAAAGATCTGGACTGCAGACTGGCCATTTCAGTACCCGGATCCTTCTCCTACGCAGCCATGATGTTGTGATTGATGCAGAATGTGGTCTGGCATTATCTTGTTGAAAAATGCAGGGTCTTCAATGAAAGAGATGACGTCTGGATGGGAGCATATGTTGTTCTAGAACCTGAATATATTTTTCTGCATTGATGGTGCCTTTCCAGACATGCAAGCTGCCCATGCCGCACGCACTCATGCAACCCCATACCATCAGAGAGGCAGGCTTCTGAACTGAGCGTTGATAACAACTTGGGTTGTCCTTGTCCTCTTTGGTCCGGATGACATGGCGTCCCAGTTTTCCAAAAAGAACTTCGAATCGTGACTCGTCTGACCACAGAACAGTCTTCCATTTTGCCACACTCTATTTTAAATGATCCCTGGCCCAGTGACAACGCCTGAGCTTGTGGATCTTGCTTAGAAATGGCTTCTTCTTTGCACTGTAGAGTTTCAGCTGGCAACGGCGGATGGCACGGTGGATTGTGTTCACTGACAATGGTTTCTGGAAGTATTCCTGAGCCCATTCTGTGATTTCCTTTACAGTAGCATTCCTGTTTGTGGTGCAGTGTCGTTTAAGGGCCGGGAGATCACGGGCATCCAGTATGGTTTTACAGCCTTGACCCTTACGCACAGAGATTGTTCCAGATTCTCTGAATCTTCGGATGATGTTATGCACAGTTGATGATGATAGATGCAAAGTCTTTGCAATTTTTCGCTGGGTAACACCTTTCTGATATTGCTCCACTATCTTTCTGCGCAACATTGTGGGAATTGGTGATCCTCTACCCATCTTGGCTTCTGAGAGACACTGCCACTCTGAGAAGCTCTTTTTATACCCAATCATGTTGCCAATTGACCTAATTAGTGTTTATTCATCTTCCAGCTCTTTGTTATGCTCAAATTTACTTTTTCCAGCCTCTTATTGCTACTTGTCCCAACTTTTTTGGGATTTGTTGACACCGTGAAATTTTGAATCAACATATTTTTCCTTTAAAATGATACATTTACTCGGATTAAACGTTTGATCTGTCATCTACGTTCTATTAGAAATAAAATATTGACATTTGCCATCTCCACATCATTGCATTCAGTTTTTATTCACAATTTGTTTAGTGTCCCAACTTTTTTGGAATCCGGTTTGTATATATATATATTTATATATATATAGTATATATATAGAGAGATAGAGAGAGAGAGGGAGAGAGACGCTTTGTAGACAACTTGTGTCAGGGGGAATTAAGATAACATTCACCTCTCACTATGCACTGTTTCACAAAAAACTGTCGGTGTTGTAGCATCCTTCCCCAGATGAGGATCGCCTCAAAAAGTTGTCGAGAGAGATGGAGCTGTGACCACGGACTCAACGAACGTAACCTACACAGATGGTGGACAGGGAATAGAAGAACAAGTCAGATTAGTGAGACAGGAGTAGAGAATTACACACAGTATTTTAATAATGAGAGCCTGGGCCGTTTAAAAGAATCAGATGTTAAACACTAAGCCAATATGAGCATTAGCAATAAAGAACTTGGCACTATTAATACTCATGAATAAAAGAATGCATAAACAATTATGGGTCGACCTCAGGACGATCAAGACCTTAATCAATATTAACCCTTTGTTTCAAACAAGGAAGCAAACAGCTCTAATAATCTTTATATGAGATTAAACATTTATTTTAGTAGATAACCATCTTGTATTGCACAAGTAATGATAGGGCAGGATGTGGCACTGCAAATTAACTTAGAGGTGATAAAGATTTGGGTAACAGTTAGTTAAGGTACTGAAAAAACTCATCTATTACTCATTTACTGTTATGTATCCAGGCATTAAATACAGTATTTCTTTGGCACTTCATAGCACTTACAAAGCATCAGTAAGTGTTTCTCTCTAATGTGACCAGCTAACAAAGTGGTCTGAGGTGGCTTAACTAAAACACATTTCTCTTGATACAGGTGTTATCTACTTAGAACAAGACTTGTAAATCCTTCACATTAACACGTAATTTTACCATCATGTCACTATGCTACACTGCACAGAGATGAGTAACCTGTCTACTGATGTTTTAGAACTATAATGATGACTGATGAAGACCAAGAGAAGCCTTTGTTAAGGTTGCACTACATAGTAGTAGATTTACTGTTACTAATTGATTGGCTGTGGATTGTCCATTTGATTCAGACCACCTGTATGAGTCAAACCCTTTAAGTTAATATTTGTTAAATTTACATTAGTTTGCTTATTTTTGAACTTGATATAGTTAACCTAGATATATGGGAGATTCAGGAATGTTCATGATGTTAGCTCTGTGTGATAGAAGAATGCCCTTGGACTGAAGTTAGACAGCTAGAAAGAAACATGAACTTTTAGGCAGATAGGCATCAAGGGCATATAATTTTCTGACCGTTATGTTCAGTGATGTGGTGAATGAGATAACATATAGAAACCTTAAGAAATGTAACCAAAATATCAATCCTCAAGCAGAATACCATGTTTTCATTTCCTCCCCTTTTTGCACATATTGCCAACTTTTTCTGTTATTGTTTATGTGAACCATTTGTTTTGAATGTCACAAAATTATTTAAAAAGAAGACAATTGGACTGTGGAGTTTTTTTATGCACAGCGAGTCATACTAGTGCTGGAATGCTTGTCTGGTAGCAGCATTTCAACTATTTTGAACTATTTGGAAATCCTTGACAAATGCAGCTTTTTTTTTTTTTTTTTTGCAGTTTCAGGTTTGTCTAATTTATTGTACCTTCTATATAGTTTTATAATGAATCAGCCTTGAAGAAATTGATCCCCATTCTAAGGGTGCCCCAGATATGTGGCACTGCACCAAATTTCAAATGTGGAATATTTTTCCATTAATTCAGTACAGATATCCCTAAAAAAGTTATTGATGAATTAGTGGAAATAACCTTAAGCCTTTTGTCACAAAAACAACTAAAAGACATCAGAATGGTTTGGGGCAGCCACCCGTATAATATGCCCAGGTTGCAAAAGATAATGGTTGAGAGTTGTTCACAGGTCAGATTCCAAAACAGAACTGATTTAGGTAGTCAAAGATGGCAGCTTTATATGCCGGGACGGAAGTGACATCATCCATGGCACCGGAACTGGAAGTGACGTCATCAGTGGTGCTGAAAACAGAAGTGACGTCATCAACGGCTCTGGAATCCTGCAGGATTTCCTGTGGATGGTAGGCAAGGGATTGAGAGAGACAGTCAGTGTACCTCGTCATACCCTGGTCTGGCGTGGAATTACTATCATTCAGGCCCTTTAGCTGTCTTACAATCGCATGTGTCTGACACTGTCTACTCAGAAAACCATGCACCATGTGTGACTGTTGTAAAAAAATTAAATGTTAACATACAAACCTTAGAAATATTTGAATTACTTTCACATTTCAACCTTTGTGTACTTAAACTAGTTAGCAATAATTTATACGCATCTATAACATTAATGTATAAAAACAGAATTTTACCCTGGTGTTTAAAAAGTCAGTACATTTAATGTATTGAAAGCTTGAAATTTCCAGGGAGCAAAAGTTTGCTTCAAAAACAGCTATTTGAGAGAGAAAGTTCAGCCTCAGTTGTGTCAGCGCTTTAAAGAGTTGCTTTGAGGTGAGATATGCCCAATGGAGGGCAGAGGTGAAACCTCAGTGTAAGGGCTGAGTCTAGTGAAAAGTAGCTTAGCTCATAACTTGTTTGACAAATAATAAACTTTGTGCAAGATTTCTTCCTTTTATTTGTAATTCTTTCTTTGTAAACACCATCTTATTGAAAAATGCCCCTCCAGGTGTAAACCAGTGACAGAAAGTTTAATTACTATAAATGATTATCTACTACATAAATATAACATCATAGTGAAGCACCAGTGCTAGCATAACTGTTCATAGCTCCCATCCAGTTGTAGGCTTGTGTCTACTCACTATGCTTGTGAATGTCTTTCTACAGTCCAGACACACACAGTCATCTGCTAACTAGGCAATGTTAAATTAATTTAGTATGAGCCTGAAGGGGCATGAGCGTACACTTGTGTTCAAAGTGCATCATATTTTTTTTTTCTTGATCTTTTGAATAATCAGAAGGTAAACTAAAAAACAACTGATTTTCTCATGCAAGTAGAATAAAAATATTGGAAATCAGAACCGTGCAAGAAAAAATAACAACCAGAAAGTTCCAATATACAGGGTGAGTCAAAATTATATTAACACTCATGGTACTGCTATGTATACAATTATATACAATTTCCATGAACAATTTATGTGGCACATATGGTACATGTAGGGTGCCACGGTGACACAGTGGGTAGCGCTGCTGCCTTGCAGTTAGGAGACCTGGGTTCGCTTCCTGGGTCCTCCCTGCTTGGAGTTTGCATGTTCTCCCCGTGTCTATGTGGGTTTCCTCCAGGTACTCCAGTTTTCTTCCACAGTCCAAAGACATGCAAGTTTGGTGCATTGGTGATCCTAAATTGTCCCTAGTGTGTGCTTGGTGTGTGGGTGGGTGTGTGTGTGTATGTGTGCATGCCCTGCGGTGGGCTGGCGCCCTGCTCGGGGTTTGTTTCCTGCCTTGCGCCCTGTGTTGGCTGGGATTGGCTCCAGCAGACCCCTGTGACCCAGTAGTTAGGATATAGCGGGTTGGATAATGGATGGATATGGTACATGATGGCGAACAGGTTGAGACATTCCCGTAAATCATCTTGCACATATGAAGTTTGTTTTGTGAATAAATTGTTTCTGCCATTCAAATGTTAGCATAATTTTGACTCCCCCTGTATTTTAGCATGTATTTTCATAAATTATTTAAAATTTATTTGTAATAATAAATGTTAGTGTTACAAGTAATTTATCCAATAGAAAATAAATTGACTTGGGTGTGAGTGAATGTGGGACTCTGTGCCCTGCCAGTTATGTGTGCTCTGACCAGTACAGTATTCATTTTAGGACATCCTACTTCTCTAGACAAAACTCCAGCCCCCATGACACCTTTGACAATCCTCCATCTTCCCTCCCTCTCTTCTCCAATATTCACTGAAGCTCTCTCCTTGTCCGATGTCTGATGCAAAAAAAAAAACTTGAAAATCAAAAGCTGGAAGCAGCAGAAGGCGGCATGGCAGTCATCTATCATTTTTATGATGAAGGCAGTTAAGCCACCCAACTTTTTAGTACCAGCCAATCATCTGTCAATCATCTCTATATATAATCTTCATTTGGATCTTGATCTTTGTTTGTCCGCGAATGAATTAGAAGAAGAAGCACTAGATGGCAGTAGAGAGACAGCTAAAACATAGGCATTGCATTAAGAATCTCCTCCAGGCTTATACTACTGAAGACTGAAGTACTCCAGTCACACCTCAAAACATAGACATTCAAACTAAACAAATTGTTGTGCTTTAAATTAACTAAAGAGATCTTCATTTAGATCTTGATCTTTGTTTGTCCACGAATTCCACGCATGCGTAGACCACCTTCCAGTTTAGTACGTTGTTGTTACTCACGGATGTCAACAATGGGCTGGAATAACGAAAGGGGTGGTGGACAGTGTTACGCTGGTTAGCTCCTGAGGCCTGGTTAGAGAATGAAATTGCCGAAGATAAAAGGTACGTGCCTACGTAACATATGAATGAAAGAAAGACAGTGGGTAAAATGAATGACAACGTAACAGCACGTTCCGGAAATTATTATTGTTACGTTGTAGCCGGCGAGTGCTGCATGTCTCACAGTTGTACCATGGCTTGCTCACATGTCAGTGAAGTGATCCCTATTTATGCTTTAAAGAGCCTGGATACCTATGTATCCCCCTTTTATAACCATTGCTCCGTGTATATTGCCTTACTCTTTGGATTGCCACAAAGCAACCTGCGAGACTGGAGAAAGGTTGAGAAGAGATCGTGAAAGGAAACAACAGCGTCGTGAAAACGAGATGGACTGTGAACGGACAGAAGCAGAAATGCTCCTGCACCACCACATAATTACTATTCGGACAGTGATTCCGAGTAGGCCGTTCCTATCGAAGCAATGTACAAGGGTTTTCTTTTATAATTTTGTTTCCCTTATAAAAAATCATAATTCTGTGTGACGAAGGGCCCAGTTCACGACTGGCAGACGCGTTTAAACAGGGAGCCCTTCACAGACAACTTTAACACACACAACGTAGTTGGGCGCACATGGCTAGTTATCATATATTACACATTCAGTCTTCGGATTTATGTCATTGGAGATGCATTGTGTACAGCCAATTGCCTTCATTCCCTGTATGACTTTGCTTTGAAAAGACCCACCCTCCTGTAGCACTATGTCCTGCAGTGTCTTAAATAAATACATTTTATATATAATTTATATTTTTATAATCTGTTGTTTCTAAATTAAAAAGGATGTAATCTGTTAAATATTTTTTTTTGTAGATAATTAACATATCAATACTTTTTATACATTTTTTAATTTAAATAGAATATCCAAATATTAGTCTTGTACAAACTGCATTTTTTACAGTGTTTGAAGATACTGTGTATGAGACAATTCCTGCTTAAAATCTAAGCAGTCAACATGCATAATTGTAAGCACCTTGCCCTTTAAATCGAATGTTTAGTTTAAAATAAGCATCCATTATTGATGGATTTTACTAGTCTACGGAAGCATGTTCAATTCTGAACTTTACTATTCATCTGTTCATCCATTTTTCCACCACACTTAACCTAGATCACAGCTTCTGCAGCTAAATCCTATTCCCGCAATATTAAGCAAAAAGCAAGAGCATACCCCAAATGGTGTACTGTATACCACTAAGACATGGCAAGAGAGCGAAGAACAGTCTGAAATTAACTGCCTCAAACATTAAGAGGGTAACTAATGGTTTAATTCTTGTAAATACGGCACTCTGTCCTCCTATATACCCATTTACTGAAAAGCAAAGAGTCCATTTAAGTAAGAAGGTGATTTTTGTTGTGTGTTTAGTAGAAGGATGACCATCAATGTGCCAAAGAAGCAAAACCTTTGGCTGAAATTTCTTTGTTTGAGACATTTTCATTGTTCTTTTTGAATTTGTTTTAAGTAATATTCAAATCTAAGAGCAGAGAACTTTCTTTTCTTTTCTTTGTATTTCATAATGGCATTAGGATAAAGGAAACATCAATACCTAAAATGAATGGAATGTGGATTAAAGCCACAGCTTTAGTTAGGTAAGAGCATGGAAGGCAGACACATGACATTTTGAGGGCAGAACTCATCAAAATAAAATGAAAGCCATTAATAACTAACATTTTTTTAATTTACATTTGAGCATAATTTTTTGTAATGGGTGATTTAAACAGTAATATCATAACTTGTTTTTGAAATTTATATTTAGAGAACCACCTGAGTTTGATTTTGTTTCTAAGAGGTCCTAAGGGTTAATTAGAGGGTACTCTACCCATAGGACCTGAAGTATTTTGTACCTTCACTACCTTGACTGTTTCTGGTCATATATGGGTATGAACTTTGTTGTGTAAACTGTACTAATTGAGACAGGAGGTGATATATCTAGAAAGTTATACCTTCTCATTAGCAGTGTTGTGACGTCCTGTAGTTTATGTAAAAAGAAGGTGTGAGGATATGGCATGCAAGAGAGCAACATCAGCCCCATTTCTCTAGTCTGTGGCAACCACTGTTAATCCTCCCCACGCCTGATCTCTCAAAACATTGCAGAGTGTACAGCGGGTCTGTTTCTTTATTTTTTGTATCTAAGAATGTAATCATGATGTATGATAACCATTTCTCTTACTGCATTACAGTTGTGTGCTGAACCTGTACTTAGTAAAAAGTTTTATATAAACATAAATTTAATTGAATTAAATTGAAGAAAATGTCTGGCAGAGAGCTGGTCACCCTAGGCACCCATGCAGAGAAAGTCATATGCAGGGTGAGTCAAAATTATGTTAACACTAATGGATTATTTTTATCTCAACCACACCTTTCCTGGTCGATGGGTAGGTCATGGTGGAACATTGCCATGGCCTCCACACTCCCCTGATTTGACACCCTGTGATTTCTGTTTATGGGGTATGGTTAAGGAGCACATGTATAGCAGGAAAGTTTGTGATATCAATGACCTAAAGGATAGAATATGGTCTGTGGTATCATCTATTCCCTACAAAATGTGTATCCGGGCTTTACTCGTAAATGGTACTGTTTCTCGTTGGTTTTTGTGTGATGGCAATGGCGACAGGATGAGACATTTCTGTAAATCATCTTGCACATATGAAGTATGTTTTGTGAATAAATTGTTTCCGCCATTCAAATGTTAACATAATTTTGACTTACCCTGTAGATACATTCTGTGATAGCACTTCATCAATTAGAAGTTCAGCGTTCACAGCAGTTCCTGTTCAACCTGCGATTACGTTGCAATATCCTAAGCAAATCTTTTCTCACACTTACACGAATAGCACAGTCTTATCACTACGTGCATATGAAGGCATTTCTTTAGAAATTAAAACATTTTTCAGGGATTTATGTGCATTCTGTATGTTTTTCTTCATATTGATAATTTAACTCTTGAACTGTAGCTGTACATTCATCAGCTCTGCCTTCATCTTTCTCTGAAGAAACCCTTAATACCGGCACCACATTGTTAAAGATAACAAAAATATAAGTGAAATGTGAGTGGTTAAAAGATGGTGGAAACAAGCAAAAAAGTCAGTAGATATAAGGTGAATATATCTTTGTGGGGCTTCAGACAGAAAGCAAGAACTATTTTAAGGAAGCCCTATTTTACCTGTAATGTCCATACAAATTCTCATTGCTTTTGTCATTGCATCACACCAACATCCAGAACTCTCACTCTAATCCACACAGAGACTGCCTGTAAGTATTGCAAGCAGAGCACTTCCAGGTGATATCAGCTGAACTCCCTTTCTCATTCAGCCTCCACATTCAGAGCAGTGACACCACACCACTTCTTCTGCCCACAGTGCATATCCTGCTGACTAAGTGTTTTGTTGCAGAATCACACTACATTCCATCCAAGGTCACCCATTTTGCACTATTGTAACTGGCCATGGCCAGTCACAAACCTGCAATGTCCTGATTACAAAAGTACTTAGAAGCAACACCTTACAGCATGAGCTAACAGGAGAACTCTCTTTCTTGACTGCACAGACACTGTCTGTAAGTACTGCAAGCAGAGAGGTTCCTGGTGGTGTCAGCGAGCTCTCTGTCTCTGTCTCTGTCTCTGTCCCTGTCTCTGTCACTCAACCCCCACCTCTAGTGCAGTGCTGCTACTACCCCGTGATTGTCAGTTTTTTTCTACGTTAGTCCAAAGGTTTTTTTAGTATGTCAAATGAACTATCCAGATTTGTCATATTGCATTTGATTTCTTTTATCCTTATGACCATTTCATTTTGGTCACAGAGGTCTCTTTTTTGTTTTTCAAATCATGAGTTCAGCCATGTTTTTTCTTGGTAATGGTGCCTGTTGCCAATTATGTGATTCACTTTGTTACTTGGCAATGTCATCATTTGGAGACTATTAAAAAAGGTATTAGTGCACTTGCAGAGTCAGAATTTTGACTCATTAGTTAAAAAAAATACTAAACGACAATCTTTTACTTAATATTTAGATAGTATTTATAGTTTTATTTTTGACCATGATTCACATTTTTGGCTCTTTCATTTGGCTTACTGTTTGTTTCCTGGTATCACTACCTCCTGTCTGCAGAGGCGTAGCTAGGGTTTACAGCGTCCGGGGACAAGTGAAGATTTCCCGCCCCCTTCTGTTTGCCAAAATGCAATGGGGAAGGGAAAGAAAATTTTAAAAAATGTATTTAAAATAATAGTATTTTAAGAAAAAAAAATTCATATAAGTCTCCAAAATTATAACGCCACCTTGTGTTCTTTAAAATCTAAATCCGTCATTAGTTTTTGTAAGAAAAAAAAATGTTTTCTGCATTTAAAAATGATTTTAAAGAAAGTATATAGCAAATTTTAAAGCAAAATAATTATATATTTATAAAAACTGCATTACAGTAATCCCTCCTCGATCGTGGGGGTTGCGTTCCAGAATCCCCCGCGATAGATGAAAATCCGCGAAGTAGAAACCATATGTTTGTATGGTTATTTTTATATATTTTAAGCCCTTATAAACTCTCCCACACTGTTAACATTATTAGAGCCCTCTAGACATGAAATAACACCCTTTGGTCAAAAGTTTAAACTGTGCTCCATGACAAGACAGAGATGACAGTTCTTTCTCACAATTAAAAGAATGCAAACATATCTTCTCTTCAAAGGAGCGCCGTCAGGAGCAGAGAATTTCAGAGAGAGCCAGCGAGAGAGAGAGCGCGAGAGTAAAGCAAACAATCAAAAAATCAATACGTGCTTTTAAGTATGCCGAAGCACCGAGATAAAGAGGCATTTTTTAGAGGAGCGTCCGTATCTTCTAAGCAAACAGCCTCTGTGCAAACAGCCCCTCTGCTTACACTCCCTCTGTCAGGCGCAAAGAATGTCAGAGAGAGAGAAAAGCAAACAATCAAGCACCGCGCGGGAAGCATATCTTATATCATTGAGGAGTTTTAGTTAATATGTAATACATGCTCTGATTGGGTAGCTTCTAAGACATCCGCCAATAGCGTCCCTTGTATGAAATCAACTGGGCAAACAAACTGAGGAAGCATGTACCATAAATTAAAAGACCCATTGTCCGCAGAAATCCGCGAACCAGGGAAAAATCTGTGATATATATTTAGATATGCTTACATTTAAAATCCGCGATAGAGTGAAGCCGCGAAAGTCGAAGCGCGATATAGCGAGGGATTACTGTACTTACAATTTATTCGTACGAAAATATGATGGGGAAACATCTAGACTTTTGCAGCCATCTACTAGAATACTTCACCACAGCCCAATCAATTTTCTATCAAACACATAAACACAAATCACTTGGCACACAGAAATGGCATTTGCAACAAATTAGACAATAATACACTAATGCCTTATGTCAGTCGCGTGACCTGTTTAATAACGTCAAAAATGTTTCTGGGTGGGAGGCAAGCATGTTAGAGTAATGGAGGGGATAAATTATTGTCTGTTGGGTATATAGAACTAATAAGTGCTTCGAAATCAGAAAGAGACAAAAAACATAGGAAAAAGATATCCTTATACTGATGGAGTGATGGACTGAGTATGCAAATGTTTTTTATTTACTTTTTAGTGAAAACATTTCATTCTAAAATTTCGTAACATCAATTTGGCACCCCCTGGATGCTGCGCCCGGAGACAGATGTCCCCCCTTGCTCCCACCCCCCAGCTACACCACTGCCTATCTGTCCCTAACAACAATTAATTTCATTACCCGTATTTATTGAATATCTCCTGATATTTTTTCCAGTATCTATGGTCTGTGCTCCTAGTTCATAAAACTTCATAAAATGTATAGCTTTTCCCTTCGCACGTGTTTAAAGTATGTTAGTATCTTTTTGTTGCCATTATATGCCCTTTTTATCATTCCCTTTCTGTCTCACTAGCAGCTAGTTTAATGTTAGACAGGCACTCACATTTGTTCATATAGGAATAACTGAGCAAAAAATGTTGCTCTGAACAAAAAGTTTTTCTAATTGAACTGCCTTTTCAGGCTACTTATTGGGCTTGTTAGGGTTTTTAATACCACATGCTCTTTTCTACATTTTTGTCTCCCTTTTGCTGTTAAAACTTTCTCATAACTGTATATTTTTCTTTTTACATGCCTGCTCGGCCATGAAACCTTCTATTACAAAGCAAATATATTGAAGACAGTTTTTACTTCATGTATGAGATTTCTCATGTGGTGGGTGTGGCAATGTGCTGTATTAGCGTGTGCTCCTAACCTGTTAAAAGCATTGTTATTGGAAACAGTGACACCAAAGAGTTGGTTAAAACTATATTACCATATATATAACTATAAAAACCACCACTGTGCATATTACAATTAGGTATATAAGTATTACCTGGTTTTAACAGGAATCTTTCTATAAATGTAAATCCAATAGCTAACTCAGCAAATTTTTGAAAATATTACAATTAACAGATATCAATTAATATTGACTATGCACATTTAATTACATTTTATTTATAGGTAAATTGGGAATACTATTAGTAATTTTGTATGCCTAATGTAACCAGTATTTTTTATGTTCAAGTGCAGGCTTGGAAACAAATCAGGATTTTTTTATGGCATTAGGGTAGATGTCTTCATGTCTGTTTGGGGCACATGCCTCAGAAATAAACTTCACATTTTCAGCCTCACACTGCAGTGCACTGACTGATCAGTATCAGACGGATGAAGCACTTTCAAGCAAGCTTTTAGCATGCCTCGTCCTTGCAATGTCCATATTTTAATGAATGCCTTTAACAAATATCATGATTGTGCCATGGTTGTTACCTGAGAGTGTGATAAAGGAAAATTGAGATCCTCCATCTACTGACATTAAATAAGTATAACCTGCAAACATCTTCATGACAATACCTATAATGCACATTCTGCCACTAATAATTTTCAAATTCAAATAAGGAAAACCTTTTTGAAAAACATAGCAATGCAACTACTTAATGAAGGATTTCATCTGTATATGGGTGTCTTTCATAGGAATATGTACATCTGAAAACAGTCAAATACATAAAACCCTTCTTTTCTGTATGCATTTCTCTTTCTGAAGGCCATACAACATATTGAGGAGCCTTGGTTTCATTTCAAGTGCTCATTTTCAATATGTCTTTCAGAAGAGCCACTTACAAGGAATTAGTTAGTAACCATTCATGCACTGCAAATGTGCCAATTTGTTCCTTTGTCTAAGTAGTATAAATGCTAACAATTTGAATAGCTTTTGTCTTTTCAAATAATATTATTTCAATATTTTCTATCACTTTATTTTGATTCACTTTTGCAGAGATATAAATACTAAAGGGAAACATTTTGACATTTTTAGGAGCAGGAATGACCTCTAAGGCGAAAAACAGAAGGAGTTTGGTGAGATAAGCAAGGGTCACAGTATGAGTCAAAAGACAAAAACGAAAATTCAAAATCACAAAACAAACCCATGATCAGGAGTCTAAATCTAGCTAGTTATCCTTTCTCTTACTAATGTTAACATTTATTTTTTTATCAGTTCTTTGGTCCAAAGAATGCGTATACTTCTGAGTGTGCATCCATCTTTAATAGATAAGGTGTAATGACATCTTCTTCTTTATCCTTCTCTCTCTGCTTTTCATCATTGGGGCCTTGTAATTCGAGGCTTTCCATTTTTCTTTGAACCCTTTGCTTATGAGTGACATGGGGATTTACCCAATGATGACTTTGCCAGAGACCCTTTGGCCAGATTTTCACAGTTCTGGGAGCTATAGAGAATTCCAGTTGTACTTCATCCTGGCAAGCAATGTACTACTGTTCTGTTTGTCCCTCCCATGGCTAAGACGTGGTGTTGGGCTTTTGAGAGGGTGTAGTACTATCATAAAGTCACAAACCACGTGACTAAAAAGGTAGAGTTACTGCTATACATACAATAAAGCTCACAAAATGGCATCACCCATGAAAAAAATTGAAAACAATAATGAAAATAAATTAAGAAATTTTCTGGTTCCTGCTTTGTCTAAGATTTCCTTCAACAGGCATCTTTTTAGGTCTTCAGTCAGTCACTGGGGAGTCTGTAGAACATGAAACATGAATAAAACAGCCATTCCCTCTTTGTAGACAGAGTACACATACTGTATGTGGCATAGACTAAATTGTGTCTGTTCAATATGCAGTTTCCTAAGAGGGGAAGCATCTGTGCAAGTTTTTTACGCTCTCCACACCAGCATACAACCTCTAGTGATATTTCACAAAACAGCTTTCCACCCTGTCCACTTACCATATTGTTATGTATGCCAGCAGCAGCTCTGTGTAGGATATGAGGCCTAATATGATAAAAAAAAGAACCAAATATGATTACTGAATTTTCTTTGTGTTGGGATTTAAAGAATTTATTTTATCAAAGCTTGAATTATATGAGAGCTTTTTGCATGGAATTATTATTGTTTGTTAAAGGAATACTTCAAAGCAGTATAATTTCTTTTAATGTTTACTTAATTTCAAATGCACTATAGAATAGAATAAATGGGTTCTCAGTTTGGACAAAACGACTCATACAACTCCGTCCATCTCTAATCCAGATCAGGCTCACTTGACTCAGATTCAAAAATAGGGCCCAATGATACAGCATGGAATTACTGATAAAGAATAATTCTAGTCTTTTTCAATAAACCACATGGCGAAAATCTGCCATGCAACCCAAGTGGGATATGTGGCAATTTTTAGGCTGTTGAGATTTTGCCAGCTAAAAAGCTGAGAAGGAAAATCTGAATTTCATTTGAACTGAAAGATTGTAACGTTTTTCAGTAGTCATTTCCAAAATGGAGATTAGGTATGTCAGCATTTAAATTACAAAAGGCAAATATTCAAATGGAGTTTTGAATGTGTTAAATCTACAGTCTTGAATGAATTTTTGGGAAAAAAGTCAAAAACAACTGCATACACTTTGTGTACAAGCAAAGTTAACTATATAGAGAAATATGTCTGCTTTCTAATTTTAACTCATGTGTTCATGCTGTTCTTTTGTAGAATTCCAGGTATTTGTGGGATGCTGCTTTGCTATTTAGTGTATCTCTCGTTACCATTGGAATTAATGTATCCATCTATTCATTTTCTAACTAGCTTGCCTGATTTAGATTTGTCTATTTATGGGGGTCATGTTTATCACTGGATGCAAGATAAGGACCAACCCTGGATTCAGAGCAGCGACACACTGATGGATGCACTGACACTGAAATCTGCTGGACTAATTTAGAGTTGCACTTGGGATGCGGGATCAACACTGAATTATCTTGAGGAAAATGAAAATTCCAGACAAAAAGTGCCATATAGATTCATACCCTTTGAAGAGGCAGCACTAAATATTCCATGCTGCTTGTCTCCTCCACCGCATTTGGACCAAATATATGAAATTGATTTTTGGTAGAAACCCTGTAATTTGGGCTATCTTAATACAGCATTTCCTGGGAGATGGCAGCATTGCAAGTTTGCTGCAGCCATCCTTGGATGAGACCCTGCTCCCCACCCTCATTGACTACACTGATGATCGTCCTCAAGTCACAGCAGCACCATCACCTGTGGAATGCGGTTGATCCTGGACATCCTCCCCTACACCCGGTTTGAAAATCATGCTTAATTCACCAAGGAGGAAAACAATCTGCAATCGGGCTTGATTCATCTAATGTGCTGATGCTCTGGTGATTGCATGGATCATGTGGCATTCCATCAAGCTATGACAATTGGGCTCGATTCGCAAAGAGGGACAAACCCAAATCCCTCTATTTAGATGACTGTGCTAAATTCACTGGGGGGGCACCCTGTGGTTTGGGAACTCACTGTCATGTGAAAAACTGTGTTGTGACACCACAAAGGATGGGAAACACTGTCTTAATACAGTCATACAACCAAAATATTGTTTTTTATTGGTTATCTATTTAAATTTATGCTTGACTTATATTACTAGTATTTATGAGTTTTAAAAACATGCTTTATTTTATAAAGCCCTGTCTATGTCTGGTTCCAGCTTTGTGCCTGATGCTGCTGGAACAGACAATGCTTTCCAGTGACCTCTAAAATTGGATTATCTGAGCTCAGTAAAAGGATGGCTGGTTTGAAGAACCTAACCTACACATATATGGATAGATGGATGGATAGATTTTTTTTAAATACATTATACATTTTTCTTAATAAGTCTATTTTGGCCTTAGTTGATATGGAAAAAGGACAAATGGGTAGATGAATAGATAATGCATTTGTGTTACAAAATCTTTTGTGTTTTATATCTGGGTATTATAGAAAATAAATTGTTTTGAATTGAAAATTCACACCATTAAGTTAACTGGAGGATCTAAATTAGCCAATGTGACTGAATGTGGGTGTGTTTGTAAATGCAGACATGGCACTAGCTTTTTGGCTGTCCTGGGCAAAAGTGAAAATGTGGCACCCAAACCACGGAGTCTTGAAGGCCATTGTTACACACATAATTGTAGATCTCAGAGTGGTGGGGTGCAGTATTACACTTTCAGGTTTGTTGTGAGCCATACATGGTTATCAGATTGAAGATATGCCCCTTGGTAATAGGTGCTTAGACACTCAATTGTTGCATAGAGCAGTTATTCAAAAGGCCCCTTGTTGTCACAGGCCCCTGAGTGTGTGCCCAGAATGCCTTGATAGTAGATCTCCCCCTGATTACACTTAACTAAATGCTGCTGCCCTAGCCGGCCATTTAGTTTGCCAATATGGTACAACAAGCCCTGCATGAATATACTCCACAATATACAGACACCCTGTACAGGGTGATAGCACTTAGATTTTCCAGAATAAGCAACCTGAAACTGTAATCTTGATAAAAGAAAGGCATAAATGAAGTGGATATATTAAGTGAAAATAGTGTAACTGTTTATTTTTAAGTTCTTATTGTTTTGTATCAACATTACTCAAATAGGGATTCTCTCTACTTGTAGGCCAAAATGTCTAGATACAGATGTAAATAAATGTCATTTTTTAGCTCTGAAAACTTAATGCAATTTAATCTAATTTGGCAGAAGAAAATTATAATAATGATATTTTATTACCCTATCATCTTTTACAAAAACATGCAGTAAAGTCATTTGCTGCTTTTGTTTAACTCAAACTATATCAGAATGGTTCAAGCTTTTAATTGTGTAAATTTATCCAAGTACCTTATAAAGTGTATGTACTGTACATTACACATTGTATTCATATAGTAAACAACAGGGGGTACTCTTGTTAAGGCCCCATACCATAATAATGCCAAACAAACTAAAGTATTACGGAGATTATAGATTACAGTTAGGTTATACTTTATTTGTCCCCAAGGGGAAATGAAAAAGTTAACACATGTGAAAATAAAATTCAAAAAAGAAAAGAAACAAAAACCCTACTGCCTTTCTTGGTCTATCTCAATGAGTCTTGAACCACACTCTGATATGTCTAGTGGCTCACTCATTATCTCCAAATTAACACCTACGGTACTGCTTTACAATTCTCCCTATCACGAGGAACAGGTCCAAGGTTGTACTTGTTTGTTCTTAATCGTGGTGCCTCTGCCAGTTGTTCTTTCAGGTCAAGTACCAAACACAAGATGTACTCCCTCCTACCAGTGCTCAACCTTTTGTTCTCAGTATTGTATAAACTGATCTTGTCCTGTGCCACCTTTTCTGCTTGCAGTCTCCTTTATCATCAGACCTATATATATATATATTGTCAGGCTTGGGTCACAAAGTTGCACAGGAGACTAGAAAAGGGAACAGGCTTCCAAGGAATAAAATCTTTATTGCTGAACTGGCAGGTTCAAGCACAAAACCTTATCTAGAAGGGGTTTGTCAACAGCACAAAAGCACACAGGAAGCAGCTGTGAAACATGGTGGTTCAGCTCCCCTCTCGAGGTCAAAAGAACTCAAAGTCCACCTCATCAAACGGGTTGAACGACTTGGAAGCAGCGACTGGAGCAGAAGCAGTCTCGGAGAGAGAGGACAGGAGAGTAAGCCATTAAGTTGTCCAAGGCTCAGTCTTTTATACGAGAAACATGTTTTTTCCAGTAAACCTGCAGATAATTCCGTAAAAGGGATGGGTAAGACCATGTTTGTTTCTCATTGAAATACTGTTTAAGAGGGAGTTTCTGAAGGGCAGCTGTGTTTCTTTGCCATAGCTTTACTGTTAAACAGTATATATGTGTGTATATATACATACTGTATATA
>JANRMT010062813.1:65535391-65558576 GCA_026402145.1 Polypterus bichir lapradei
TAGATAGATAGATAGATAGATAGATAGATAGATAGATAGATAGATAGATAGATAGATTTACTTCTCACTTACTATCTTCGGCACCAAAAGAAAAAAAGAAGAAAAAGTCAATTTATCTTGTCGTACTTTTCATATTAAAAAGTGAACGCTGCTTTTGAGTGGAACTCTAATTTATTGTTTCAAGATTGTGGCATTGTTGCAGCCCCCTTTCCTCTTAATTCACTCGTTTTAAAAGCCACTCTTTGTTTGACGTGTTCAGTTATATATATATATTTTTTTTTTTATTTTTTTTTTTTAGCGCATGCAATCGCTGGCATTAGAGCGCCCCCAAATGCCCTAAAAGATGTATTACATCCTATAACTGACCTTATTCAAAATACTTAAGGTTATGCATAAAAACCGAAGTGTATTTATTACATAAAAATACATATATAAAACAAGTATGCAGTAAGGAAAATGATAGGTCGCAGTGTGTAGAACTGTTAAATAAAGCAAATCATGCTTTATTGTCATTCCATGTCTACCAACCACTCCCCCTCCTAACAGACACACACACACGCACACACACCCCTTAAAGCCTCTAAATCTGGATTCCTCGGTATCCATCATAATGCAACTTTAATAACGTTGGCCAAGATCGCTAGAAAATCACAGCTGTAGCTCGAGGCAAAAGAGCTAAAATGAGGTGCTTCTCCCAGGTCTCACCTAGCGCGCCGAGCCTTGGCTATGCGTGTGAATAAGCGCACGAATCGATCGCGGCAGTAGGTTGATGGCTACTCGTCGTTTTGATGGATATGACTGTACAAAAAAGTCCAGATTGGTTCACAGTGGACCTCAAACCATGTCAGCTAAAACCAAAGAGACAAAAAAGTGACAGCTGCGGAGAGTACACTGCAGGCAGTCAATGGTTCCTATGATTTATTGTTCCATCTGCCTTTCTGCAGTGAGGACAAGTTTCCCCCGATTTGGTTAAAATGAAAAGGACCTTGGAGAGCAGCGTGAGCCTTCTTTTTTAATGTGCGGAAATATTTATACGTTTATTTTTATTTGCACACAGAATCTGATTTATTTTGCCTTGAAACTGTTAATTATTGTTATCCTTCACGTAGTTTCTTATGAAAATCAAACAAAGTAAAAAAAAAAAAAAAAAAACGAAAAAAAGGTTTAATGATAAAGTTTAAGATCTGTCTATTATAAATATTTATTTCAGAGTAAAATACAGGTACCATCCACAAAACTAAAGTAAAGAATTTTTAAATGTAATATCTATGGATATAAACATATGTCTAAGATTTAAAACTGTTTTCAAAATTTTAAACAATGACAAGAGTAATAATAATAAAACATAACAACAAAGAATGAGCTTTATTTTATTATATCCTGATATTTTAGGAACTTCAGTATAGTATTAGTGGAGGACTGGGTATTATGTTGGAATGGTTTTTAACATAACACTTTGAAATAATGTCAAACAGATATCAATTACAAAAACATCTTTTAAAATATGCCATCATTAGACAAAGCTAAAGAGTCTGCTGGTGCAGATTATTAATAGTTTTGAATAGTGAAAAAAGGGAGATTTATTCTTATGGTCGCTGTTATGATAATGTGCTATGCACAGCTGTGTAAGTTCTGTAAAGGTTTTAAAGTATTTCCATAATAACATAACTAAAAGCAATAGACAGCAACATCTAAATAACTAACAAGATGCGTGGAAAGTGCATTTGAAAATATTCCTAAATGATTCATAATAAACTGAGTTTTCTGCTACTAGAATTATTACTACTACTACTACTACTACTAATAATAATAATAATAATAATAATAATATAATGATAATAATTTAGACTGCTGTTTTGCCATTTGCCACTTATCTTTTTAATAAAATGTTATTATAGGGTCATGTATAAAACAGCACTCCAATAAAACATCCTTTAGGAGATTCCTTCCCTTCTCTTATTTTGTTTTTCTTTCAATGCTATTACAGTAGGGAAGCTTTATGTTTTGATTTTCTTTTCTTTCTTTCTTTCTTTTTTTTTTTCTTTTTTTTTTTTTTTTTTTTTACTCCCTGAAGCCTTGACCCCACTGGCAGGCACTTCCTGTCTGAAGGTTCCAGCAGGCCTCACAGGCTCAACCTGGTGTCAAAAGTTGGCCTGTCTCCTGTCTCAGGATGTTGGTTTTACCTTTCAAGTGTTTCCTGAATTTGTGAAAATTCTTTTCTAGCTACTTGTCCACAATTGTGACTTAATGCTTGGAAAAAAAAATTAAAAAAATGCTGGAATATCTGTTTACTACTTTATAAAGTGGAGTTGTTCCAGTTGGTGGGAAAAAGCTTAAAGGTCATTGTAAGAATCCAGTAAGATAATACATCAGTTTTGTGAATTTGGAATATTCTTTTTATTCTTTTTATTTTTAGCAGAAAAAAAAAAACTTTTCTAAGTATTATCTTGTAGCTGTGTGTGTGTTTTTAACTGCCTTTCTGCATTTCCCAAATAATTCTCTGTGTCATTGTACTAGTAAAGAAGTGTATGAGAAAACATGCACTGTGTCTTCGTCTTTCAGAAGATGAGAGCAAAAGGTTTTAAATGATATCAATCTAAATATATGCAGTTTGAAATCCATATGCTTGCAGTCGCAATTCATCTTATTTAATAATAACAGTCAAGTACGGGCTACATGCAGTACATGTCCAGAGCAGCTCTTTTGTGCTCAGATGTGTTAACCCTGGGGTTTAATATTTTTGTACTATTTGCTTAAGTGAGTCACAAAACATATCGATTAATAGTTGGCACTGGGCTCAATTTGGAAACCTAAACTAATGAGACTGATAAGTGCCCACTTTTTCTAAGCTGGGATATTCAAGTTGGCAGATGGAATGTAATAACCGCAGTAAGAGTTACACACAATTCCAAAGCCTTCTGCACTATTTATGACAAGAGTGCTCATATAAATTGCCATTTTCTTTTTAAAGTGAAACTGTGACAACCACTTGGTAATTGAAAATTTCACATAACTGTTACAGCAACTGCATTATTTGTTCATTGAACAAAATCAACAACTACATGTAAGCATTTATTTTACAGAGTGAAAGCAAAGTGGACTGTTTCCAGCTTCACTCAAAAGGAAATGGAAATGCATTTCAGGCCTTTGGACCCTTTACAAATGATTAATATGTGAACACTCATGATAACATTGTCACATCCCTTTATTATCCTCTAATCATAATTAAATAAATGAAAGAAAATCAATTATCAGTTGGTTTTCCAGTCCAGGTCTAAATGTTGATTGAAATTCTGTTGATGTATTTAAACTATATATGAAATACTAAAATACCTAATTAAAAAGACATTACAACATATTACAGGGATGGATGTGGTATCTGCTGGTCAAGTTTCTAAGTACAGTACATATTTTTTCCTTTTCATCCTTATACTTATTTATATAAATGTGTCTTGACGGAAATCTAGTTTTATGTAAAACCTGCATTTTTGAATACATTCTAAAACCATATCATAAAATACAGATACGCTCAAGATCCACATAAGTTCAATTTCTTCTTATATAGTGCTGCTCACTATACAGTCTCAGAGGGCATAGGCAGCTTCAAAGTTTAAAACCACAACATACTGTAAAAGTGACCAATAGTGTAACATTTGAATACATCAGCACACAGTTCTGCGAATAACACTCGACAGTCGGGAAGTGGAACTGAAAAGTTAGACTTGTGTTCCCTATAAAAGGCAATTTTTGATTTCACTTCCACTAGGCCTAGCAATGTAATGCTTATATGGGAATGATGGAAATAAATACTAAAAAAATGAAGTATATGTGCAGCAGTCAACTCTGAATAGTATTTTAATTAGAAACTTGAACATCAAAGTCTACATTTGTGTCACACCTGAATGCTTCACCAATAAGTCATGGCAAGGCAGGAAAGATGTTGACAAATGAATGCTTTAACAAAATATATGACGGTCATGTTTAACATGGAGTAACTGCTCTGATTAATTTGTTTTGGAGTCTCTCCAACTCCATTTTCAAAATGACCTGCAGCTCCATTAGAAGTCATTTCCTAATACTGACATGAGCCAAAGTTCACTTCAGTGAGCATACCCTGAATCTTCAGGTCTTGGAAGTCAAGGAAGTCAAAACACAGGACACCAACATGGGGCAGACTTTTCAACAACAGAAAATTATGAACTCCTCTATCTATACGAACATTCTGTCATCCTGGAGGCTCCTTACGTTAAAACACAGAAACTGCACAAACTTTGGAATATTTCATTTGGCAATACTTTTTACTGAAAGATTATCACTGAAAGATTTTACAAGGGGAAGGATGCACTGTATTTTATGATCAATCAAATGATTTTTGAAATGTGTTTTTGAAATGGCTTTGCAATTCATTGCTTTATTTACCACAAAGGTAAACATATTCTGTAGATACTGTTTGAAGTCAGTTTATCTATTGATCTATCTATCTATCTATCTATCTATCTATCTATCTATCTATCTATCTATCTATCTATCAGTAGTTAAAAACTATCATATATTGCCTTTTCTATCTATCTATTATTAGTCACACTGTATCTACTTATCTGTTATTAGTCATACATTTTCATATACTTCCTTTTCTATGTATCTTTCCATTATTAGTCATATTCTATCTATCTATCTATCATTAGTCACACACTATCGTATAGTGCCTTTTCTATCTATCTATTATGTCATAATCTATCTATTTATTATATAATGAATTTTATATCTATCTATATATTATATAGTGACTTTTCTATCTATCTATCTATAAGTAGTCAAAAACTATCATATATTGCCTTTTCTATCTATCTATTATTAGTCACACTGTATCTACTTATCTGTTATTAGTCATACATTTTCATATACTTCCTTTTCTATGTATCTTTCCATTATTAGTCATATTCTATCTATCTATCTATCTATCTGTTAGTCACACACTATCGTATAGTGCCTTTTCTATTTATCTATTATGTCATAATCTATCTATTTATTATATAATGAATTTTCTATCTATATATTATATAGTGACTTTTCTATCTATCTATCTATCTATCTATCTATCTATCTATCTATCTATAAGTAGTCAAAAATTATCATATATTTCCTTTTCTATCTATCTATTATTAGTCACACTGTATTTACTTATCTATTATTAGTCATACATTTTCATATACATCCTTTTCTATGTATCTTTCCATTATTAGTCATATTCTATCTATCTATCTATCTATCTATCTGTCTATCTATCTATCTATTTATCATTAGTCACACACTATCATATAGTGCCTTTTCTATCTGTCATAATCTATTTATTATATAATGAATTTTCTATCTATCTTTCCATATATTATATAGTGACTTTTCTATCTATCTATCTATCTATCTATCTATCTATCTATCTATCTATCTATCTATCTATAATTAGTCAAAAACTATCATATATTGCCATTTCTGTCTATCTATTATTAGAAATTGAAAGAAGTGTCCTTTAAGTTTGTACAATTTAAAATATATGCTTACAGTTGTTGAAAATAGGTTTCTTGCAAAATCTTTTATTTATCTATTTATTTATTTTTAACAAAAGTGTCCAGTGTAGAACTTCTTAAAACACAATCCCTCTCTCTCGACTCTAACAGAATTGCAGGCATTGTTGGTCTGTTTAGTATTTGGATTTTAATAATTAATTCACCCTAAAATAAGCCTTATAAATCCACTTAGCCATTTGGTCTTGTTCAGTGGCTAAGGCAACTTCAACATGGATGATCTGGAAAATTAATCAGCGAGGCAGTGCCTCAGATTAACAGCCATGTGCACTGCCCCGCATTGTTAGATTGACGGGAGATGGTGATGTGCTGATGGAGAGGGTTTTGTAGAGGGCATAATCATTATGCAGAACCTTCTGCTGTATCAGTTATTTATTTTATTTATATCTCTTTTATGGTATTCATGATTATACAGGTTTCACTAAAAACACCTTCTGTTATCATGATTAATTTTTCATGACTTGTAAAATAAAATTATTTCCTATATATTAATTCACCCTTATAAACACACCATTAATAAAACTCAATAAATGAGATGCAATTTTTGGATTCAGTTAAAGGTTTAAATTTGTTATTTACTGTATTTATCATATGTGAGTTAATTACAATATAAAAAATCACAATGAAAACAGTATTTTTAATGTAGTGACTGAAAATTGAGTAATTCTTAATCCAAGAAAGTAAGCACTCTCCTAAAAAGATTTTCATAAGTGGAATTTATTTCCTTTTTTTTAGGTTTTAAGAAACATTTCATTATCAGCCTAAAAAATACTCTATTATAAAGGTGAGCAAATTAAACTTCTCATCTTTTTCGGAATAAATCTCTTTTTTAATAAAAGCTTTATGAGATCTTTCTAAAAAAAAAAGTCATCTCTTTCCACAACATTGCCTTTTCAAAAATCTTCAGAAATCAATTCCCTAGTTTGCACAGCCCTGAGTGCATGTATATAAAAATAGTAGCCCTGTCATTTCACATTCATTAAGTGTGAAACTCAGAAATTAATAATGTAAAAATATGCTTTTTAATTAGTCTTACATTCTGCCCAATGTACTTAAATGGGATCAGCAGTTCCCTAATGATTTTTTTCTTAATAAAGTATTAGCCAGTGATGCACTGGGGTTGACAGGTATGATAAACTGGAAAGTACTTTTGTGGTCCTATGAATGATACCAAAATAGTACTCTTCCATTTAAATGTAATTAACATCACTGAGCAATATTACATGAAGTGAAGCCTCAAGATTTTTATTTCTGTATTTCTACAATTCCTTTTTATTGAGTTATGCTATGACTTCAACCGGGATTTGCATAACCCAATTATGAAAGTCAAGAGGTAGTTCAGCGCAGAGGAAAATACAAAGGAAAGAATGAAAGATTTTTTTTTTTTGTACATTAAGTGCATAAATTATTCAAATACCTGTAACATGGTTGCATATTATAAAGGCTTCTCATTTGTACTGAATATGCCCAAGTTTGTTTTTCCATGTGGATGAAAAACACTTGCGCAATGGCTGCTGGATACACTGCTTTTTTTTACTGACAAGAACAAAACCACTGAGAATTCAAGGGTGTGTTTGATTTTCCCTATAAATCCCCTCTACATTTTCATTAGAACGAAAACAATAACACTTCAAAGGGGAATGAGCAGAAGTTTTATAAATGTAACTTTTTGTTGCGTTCTTATACTCTGTGGGGTTTTAAACAAAGGGATGCATTGCTTGCCGGGAGGTCAAAAAACATAACACAGTTATGAAATTTCTCAATGATAAATCACCGGCAGAGCAAGATGTCAACTGGACAGCATGTCTTAACCCTGCGAGCCATTAAATTGCAGGACAGCACATGTTTTGTCCGAGGAGGCAAAACAGTTTTGGCACATGATTTCACCACTTTGCCAATAGAGAAATTTGTCAATACTGGTGCCACCAGATGTGTAAACAGGAAAATCACGTTAGAGCATCTGCGGTTGTGATTATCCAAAATTAGAAGAGAACATTTATGAAGTCTGCGGTGGGCTGGCGCCCTGCCTGGGGTTTGTTTCCTGCCTTGCGCCTTGTGTTGGCTGGGATTGGCTCCAGCAGACCCCTGTGACCCTGTATTTAGGATATAGCAGGTTGGATAATGGATGGATGGATGGACATTCATGAAGTCAGTCATTCAAGTTCTGTGATTCATTGTCAAAGTGCCCTGCTCTGCTCGGAGTGCAATCATCATCTTATTATACTATATACTATTTAGATATTTTTCTTCAAAGTGGTAAATTCTGTTCAGTCTCACAAACCTATAGAGGGTGCTGTGAAAACCACTTCATCAAAGACTGTGGTTTATAATTTAATTGTTGTAGTTAATTTCAATAAAACAAACAATATAGTAATAATTGTATGATTCCTTGCCCAGGTTCTATGACAAAATACTGCAACCATACTGGATGACACTGGATGACACATTTTACATAGACCTTTATTAGTAGCAGTCCAATGAACTTTGTATCTCAAAGGAGACCCATCAAGAGGGTTCGGATTAGTGTTAGGGCTATACCTGACTAGGAGAAAGGTAAAAACACCATTGATGAGAAGGAGAGGAATCCGATCATTAAGACACAACCTCGGTAAGGCCTAAATAAATGCTGGCCCTAACGGGAGCACACTTCAGGATTGTGTCCTTCTGTCCAGAGAACTGTAAGTGGCCTGACATGGCACACTGGCATATGGTGGCATACTTCAAGCTTGTGTAGTTCAATTCAGAAAAAGGAGATGCCTGACACTCCTCAACGATGTTGTTACCATTAAATGGCAGTTCCATACTTTATAACTGATGCATCACTCCCCTGCCTACACATTGTAGACAGAAAGAAGCTTTCTTTTCTTAATGAGCTACTCTAGAGAAATGTTTGTATATAAACTTAAGATTACTTTACACCATGTTTATAATTCATCCTTCAATCATGTCATGTTTAGGCTATACCTGTGTCATACTGCTCACGTTAATTACAATCTCATTGTTATTATGTCTTCATTCTAGCTGGTATCTGTGTCTTTCTATTATACCACATTTTTACCATACAGCTGGCTAAAGTGACAAACAAATAATTCCTGCCAAGATCAAAATTTTCATACTCATAATACTGAACCAAGGTCGTCCATAACCAGAAAGTCTATCAGATCTATCAATGAAGCTAAAAGTGGTAAACCAAAATCATAAACGTGGCACAACAGTTATAAACTAAATTTACTTTAGTAAAAAACAAATGCATGTAACTCATTGGAGTATTCTAGCAGTAATAGCAAGTTTCCCCTAGCAAAGCTGGAGCAGCAATCTCCAAATGGAGGTCCCTGTAGAAGACTACATCGCTTTGGAAAAAGATGTTAAAATATGTCAAACGTTCAGAAACTTCAATGTTTTTTCATTGGATACCCTCAAAAACAAGTAATAAGGAAACAAAATTATTTTAGAACAATTATTATTTTAGTTTTCAAATTTGAGACAGGATGTTTGCCACTCTGATCCTGTCCCACTGGAAGGGCACAGTAAATAAATAACTAATTATTTTATTTGATATAGTGCCTTTTACTCTTCCTACCATCTCAAGGATCTCAAGGATAGAGCTACAAATGAATACAACAAAGAACAATGTAAGATACAAAACGTTAAATACAATATGTGATAAATCACCGCAAAATAAATATTCACATCTATCAATATCAATTAACGCTTACATAGTGGACTTCATTTAAAAACTAAAGACTCTGCATATATTTACTAGTATAATTAAAATAAAGCGCAAACTAACATGTTACAAGTTTATAAGGACACGTAAATTGGAAGAGGTTACAAAATCTGAAAATAAAAATAGAAAAAATGCAGATTCAGGCAAAAGGCTGATAAATAATAAAGTGGTGATGGAGTCTGTATAGTGCATGTTATTGAGTTAGTTATACAAATAAATAAACACAACGTTCTGATTTCAAGTATAATAAAGAAAGTAGGTGTTTAGAATTTGAGCATTAACACTGAAAAAGCCTCAATGAAGACCTGAGGAAGAGTCCTTGAAGGTGGGAATTGTAAACAAAAATCAAAATTCTGGCTATGATTTCACGCACTGATGGGTGTAAGAACCAGACTTGCACTGGGTCATTTCTGTACAAAGAACATTTGAACCCTTCTAGTGTAGATGTTCATGTAGTTTTATTTATTCAAGACAACAGTATTGGATTACATCTGCTATAAATAAGATATCCTCCATGCCAATAGAACTGCCTGATGGCATGCCAAATTAAACTTTTCACAATTAAAAATGCTACAGCACTAATGTCTGTGTATCACAGCTTGGTGCTTTGGACTATAAAATGGAGGTCTTCTTGGTGCCCTTATAGAAAACAAATTGTAATCCAATTAGTGGCAGCTATTCGTCCCAAACTAACTACAGATAGTGGGTCTCCAGCCATTTAATTGACAGTCAGGACATCGTCTTGCAGATCAAATAAGAGGCCAAAGAAATCACCTCCCTGATGCATTGAAGGGCCATCCCAATCCCCAAATATGAAGTAAATACTGTATGTCCAAAATGATCATTGCCCAGTGAAAACAAATAGAACACAGAGTCAGGGGGAGGTAGGTTTTTTGGCAGGATGAAAAGATGGGCATATTCTTGGAGGTGGCAAAGACAGGCTTGATTGGCAGTGAGAGTATCTGGGGAGGAAGAAGGTAAAGCAAACTACCTACTCCAGTATAGTATCCACGGTGAGACCAGGAAAACTTATTTTACAGTCATAGTGGAGCTGTAAAATGATGAGGATGACTACTTTACTGTGTGGTTCCTTTGCCCTTGATGTGTGTCAAGGGATTTCAAGCCATTAAATGGTTCACAGAAAGTTTCTAAATAGCAATTCAGCTATTTTAGTATTTCATCATTATGAGTAATATTAACAATTATTATTTATTTAGAAGATATCCAGTTCATACAATATGAATGATTAGAAAGTTGAGACAGCATTGTGCTTTTGTCTAACCACCCTGTTACTCTTCCAGAGTGTGATGTGTATTTACAAAGAAAAAGAATTCAGAAAAAACAATTACCTGTGTGTTTGATTCAAGGTTGTGATCAAGGAGTAGAGCTGTTCCAACTGTATGCAGAGTCAAGCAGGCAAGCATAGTTAGTATTTTAGGGGGACCAATTTAAAGGCACACAGAGAAGGATGAAAAGGGCAGCAGTGTCCTGGACTTAATTTGTTTCCACTCTTACAATGGAGGACAACCAGCCCATCTATGGCTCCACCCCTTCTAGTGACCTGAGATAAAAATGGACAGCATCAGGAGATCACTGTCATTTCAATGGACCAGGGCTCTGAGATACCCAAATGTGCCTTCACAAAGGGAGCTACTATTAATACTACTTCCATTTTTGTTTTTGTTTTTTTCCCCCTTTTTAGCATTCTTTTGCCAAAATGTAATATTTTCCAACTAGGACCCAAACACTTTTCATATTTCCTTTCTCTTATTTTATAATGGTATTAAATATATTAAAATAGCATTTATACAACAATTCACAATGAAGTGCTTTTTCTTGAATTATGTGGAGCTGGTATTAAATTCAGGCAATGTATCTCATGGTTGTCCTACAAGATCTATTAGGAATTGTCCTCTCAGATAGACCTTAACAAAACTTTCAAAATAAATGGACCAAATGACACCAGTTTGAGAGAAAAGGAATTCTCCACACACAAAGAAAACGAGAAAAAACTAATCGGGAATGCTGAATGAAAAGCAAATGAGACATACTATATCCATCAACCTAACACAGGATTTAGGGGGAGTTTTTTTTAATGGTGTTTAGACTTACATTTATTTGCCTGGTAGACACTTTTATCCAAAGTGACTTACAAAAAAGGTCAAAATAATCAAGTAAACATCAGTCTGGGGGACAGTTTGGAAACAGATGCTATAGGACAAGGTTACAAATCGATTATCACAAATGAAGAGCTCAGAACAAAGCACAAGCTTCTTTCCTTTCCTAGGTTACAAAAGGCAAACAGCTAATATCAGTTTTATAGAAATTCATGGAACAAGAGATTCTTCAAAAGCTTCTTAAACACATTGAGCAAGTCAGAAGTTTGAATGGAGGTAGGCAATTCATTCCACCACCCAGGAGCTACACATAAAAAGAGTATGAATTGAGATTTAATGCTACACCAGACTCCATTCATCAGCAGACGTGATTGGTCGAGAAGCAGATTTTAACCTCACGAGTGTCTCCATATATATATATAGGTGTTGACCTGTTGACTAACTTGTAGGAAGGCATCAAGGATTTGAATGTACTATGTGTATGTAGAGCGAGCCAAAGTAATGAACTGAAAAGAGGAGTGATGTGCCCTTCTCAGCTGGTTGAACACCAGATGTGCTGCTGCTATGCCATGAATCTTCTGTAACTACTTGGTGACACATGCTGGCACTCCTGCCAGCAGAGAGCTGCAGTAGTCCAGACGTGATAAGACCA
This sequence comes from Polypterus bichir lapradei, assembly GCA_026402145.1. NCBI lineage: Eukaryota > Metazoa > Chordata > Cladistia > Polypteriformes > Polypteridae > Polypterus > Polypterus bichir. The sequence continues at coordinate 65,547,470 of JANRMT010062813.1, forward strand.
AAGCCAGTACCAGACATTGAGCTGCATACTCTGTCTCATATGGTCTTGCACTATAGAGTGAATCTAAAAGGTTGAAAAACTGTGCCAGCATGGTCCTAGAAGAATAGCTGGTCATCAAACACCACCCTAAGGTTGTGAACAGACTCAGTGGGTAATTGGAAATAATGGGCCAAGCTGAATAGAGGTGGAGTGCTAACTAGACACACAATCTGGGTTAACAAGAAGGTCTGTCTTTGCCAGGCTGAGCTGGAGATGTTGTTCCTTCATCTCAGTTGCAATATCAGTGAGACATGCAGAGATTCTCACTGATATCATGTGGTCCACTATAGGGAACAACAGGTTTAGCTGCATATCACCAGCATAGCAGTGATAAGAAAAGACATGGGACATGATGAGAGGGTGTAGTGAGGAGGTGTATAGAGAGAAGATGAGTGGGTCTAGTGCCAATCATACCTGCCTTCTGTCCCATTGACATCAACCCAGGACACACATTAGGATCTGTCCAAGAGGTAGGAATCAAAAGGACCTGAGGGCAGTCCCAGTGATGCTAAGATCAGAGAGGATGTCAAGGAGAATCTGGTGATTGACAGTGTCACAGGCAAGAAGGATCTAGCAAGATGAGGACAGATGACATGTTGGGAACTCTAGCCAGTCGTAAATGGTCTCATGAAGGTTAAATGATTACGATCAAGCAGACTGTTCTGTAGAAGAAAGGAAGAGACAATATTAGAGACAGAAATTCCAATGTTTTGAATTTAGAGGAGAGGAGAGAGATTGAATTATCGATTTGAGAAGGATCGAGTGTGGGTTTCTTGGGAAGGGAGTAACAGTATTAGGGCCTGTTTGAACAATGTAAGAAATGTGCCTGTGCTAATTGACATGTTGATGACAAAAGCCCTGAGCTTAATCACTGCCTCTTTGATTAATTATTACTTTGTTACTTCATTAGAATATTAGAATAATCTAGATGAGAACTGGCCATTCATCCCAACGTAGCTCACCAGTCGTATCCACTTAATTCTAAAATAATTCCTTCCATTAATTTACTTGTGATGCATTTTAAGCTTACAGGCCTACAGTTGCTTGATTCTGCCCATTCACCCTTTTTATATAATGGGATAATATTTGCCATTTTCCAGTCCTTTGGAATTTCCCTTGCGGAGTGACTTCATAAAAATATGCGTGAAGGGTTTATATACAGTATGTACTCACTAACCTACTTAAGAACTTGAGGGTAAATATTATCTGCTCCTGGTGATTTGCTTGATTTCAACCTATTTAATCTAAGCAGTACTTCTCCCTCTACAATCGTCAAATCACTCAGTACCTCCTTAGTAGTTTTTTTTTTTTTACCACTGGAGGGTTATCTACTTTCTCACTTGTGAAGACCTCATAAAGTGCATCTGCTATTTCACTGTCTGTATTTTTTAATTCCCCTTTACTATTCCTGATGCACTTCACCTCCTCCTTGACTTTTCTTTTACTACTAAAATACTAAAAGAACGTCTTTGGGTCATCTTTTGTCTTATCTGCTATATTTTTCTCTAACTTCCTTGTAGCCACACTAAAGCCTCATCCAAGATGAGGTACGATATTTGAGAGATACAATTGGTTATATTTTTTTGTGTTTTTCCAGTTGGATCACAGGCAAATGAAGTGACTTGCTCATGGCCACCCAGTGTCAGTAGAAGGATTTACACCCACGGCCTCAGGGTTTGAAGTAAATATGCTTGCCTGGTATCTGAAATCGCCCAGGATGTGATCATTCAAAGTATACACCACCTCTCATCCGCAGGTCTACAAAATTACCTTCATTATCTTAATACGTAAAGGTAACCAAGAAATGTGTCACTGAAAAATCCACATTGCTATAAATGGTTAAAGTTATGCTTTGCAGTAAAAGACAGGTGTTTTATTACTTTAATTACTGTGCATTTATAATAGTTAAATAATTTTTTTTCAAAAATATTAAAATGATAGCCATATGTTTGATTATTTCTTTCAAATTCCTTTCAAATGTTTATCTATCTATCTATCTATCTATCTATTAGAATTAAACTGTATGGACTAACATGAGAACAAGATGTTAACTTCTTTTACTCTATAGTCATCATGATATAGAAATGCATTTTATTTGCCACAATCTCAAAGACACAATAGAGCTTGCGAATTGTAAGCGTAAATGATATATAACAAGCAAAGTAAAATGTCAAAAGGACACTATGCCTCAGCCCTATGGCCCATTAAAGTTCAAGAACAAGTTTCATACAAGTAATCCAGGGATGTGTGTCAGCTCATTTGACCATTTGGCCAAAGAGAAACTAGACAAGACTACAAGTTAAAGTTGCTAGACTCACAAAAGAATTTTATTGTTTTTATAAAAAGAAAACTCTGCAATTTATTGTTTAGTTGTTGGTACATATGGCAAATTTCCATATTGCTTATCTGTTCAATTAACATTAGAAAAAAAAGGCCATACAAGGCTGAGGCTATCTAGAACATTGAGGAAGCCATGTTATGGTAAATTGAATGGAAACAATACCATTTGTTATGACAGACACTACTCAGATATACAGTAATCACATTTGTAGTACGTCACAGTACTTAGCCCTGCTGCCAAATCCAAGCACCCAAGCTCCCTTTACATCCCTTTGTGGACACCTTGGAGTTTGCACATCTTCTTCATGGCTGAAAGGTTTTATTCTAGGTATTTCAGATTTCACTCAACATGCCAAGAAGCCTCAACTTTAAATTGGTACAGTTATGACTGAGTGTGAATATGAAGGGCTGGCACTGGATCTTAATAATAATAATAATAATAATAATACAGTACTTTGCATTTATATAGCGCTTTTCTCACTACTCAAAACGCTCAGCAATTGCAGGTTAAGGGCCTTGCTCAAGGGCCCAACAGAGCAGAGCCCCTTTTGGCATTTACAGGATTCAAACTGTCAACCTTCCGATTACCACTGTAGATCCCTCACCTCAGAGCCACCACTCCACCTAAACCATCTTGAACAACAACAACAACATTTATTTATATAGCACATTTTCATACAAAAAGTAGCTCAAAGTGCTTTACATAATGAAGAATAGAAAAATAAAAGACACAGTAAGAAAACAAAATAAGTCAACATTAATTAACATAGAAGAGTAAGGTCCAATGGCCAGGGGGGACAGAAAAAACAAAAAAAAAAAACTCCAGACGGCTGGAGAAAAAAATAAAATCTGTAGGGATTCCAGACCATGAGACTGCCCAGTCCCCTCTGGGCATTCTACCTAACATAAATGAAACAGTCCTCTTTGGATTTAGGGTTCTCACGGAAGGACTTGATGATGATGGTCACGTAGACTTCTGGCTTTTAATCCATCCATCATTGTTGGAGCATCACGATGCTTTGAGTAGGTGGTGGTGGCACAGGCCACCACCACAAAGAAACCGGAAAAAGAAACAGAAGAGAGAGTAGGGGTCAGTACGGATTTTAGAGCCACCATGAATAGTTATTATGATGAATTGAACATGCAGAGTATCAGGATTAAGTTAAAGTGAAGTTAAGAAAAGGCCATGTTAAAGTAATGTGTTTTCAGCAGTGTTTTAAAGTGCTCTACTGTATCAGCCCGGCGAATTCCTATTTGCAGGCTATTCCAGATTTTAGGTGCATAGCAGCAGAAGGCCGCCTCACCACTTCTTTTTGTTCTTGGAATTCTAAGTAGACACTCATTTGAGGATCTGAGGTTACGATTTGGAATATAAGGTGTCAGACATTCCAATATACAAGATGGGGCGAGATTATTTAAGGCTTTATAAACCATAAGCAGAATTTTAAAGTCAATCCTGAATGACACAGGTAACCAGTGTAGTGACATCAAAACTGGAGAAATGTGTTCGGATTTTCTTTTCCTAGTTAGGATTCTAGCAGCTGCATTCTGCACTAGTTGCAAACGATTTATGTCTTTTTTGGGTAGTCCTGAGAGGAGTGCGTGACAGTAATCTAATCGACTGAAAACAAACGCGTGAACTAATTTCTCAGCATCTTTCAATGATATGAGAGGTCTAACTTTAGCTATGTTTCTTAAGTGAAAAAATGCTGTCCTAGTGATCTGATTAATGGTTTAGTCCCAGCGATCTTAAGATGGTTTCTGCCTGGCACTCAATGCTGCCTGCATAGACACCCACTCCTCATGGCCCTATACTGAAAAAAGGGTGATTTCGGAAAATTAATGAATGCCCTCAGGGAAATGTGGATCTTGGTAAGTGATCCTTGCAATAAACAGACGTATCACCAATGGCTCAATTTTACTGCCTAACTACAATCATATTCTTTGGCTGTCTGTGAATGCTCTAATAGAAAACCAAGTGAGGAAATTGAGTGAATGAATGATTGTGTATGTGGAAGGCTCTTTCAACTGGCTTCTCAGGCAAGGAAGGGCCTTTGCCATTTGTCTGACATTTAAAAAGTGGACTTAAGTACCTAGTCACTCTGTAAAGGACAATAAAAGTTCCAAAAATATATGTATGTGTTTGTTAGTCATGTTCACTCTGGCTAAATAATACCTTGCATTGACAAATGTCTTCTTAGACCAAAATTGTCTGTTTATTTTATAGTCATTTTACTAATGGGCATAGCATCTGGAATTAGCATTTTACTTTGTATACATATTAAGGTCATGATTACCGTCATGTTTACACAGTACAATGAAGTTCTTGCATATCTCCCTCAGGCTAGTGACACTGATACAATACCAACAACAGACAAATAAAATGAATGCAATATCATTCCATGCATACTGTACAGTTTATATACAATATACTGTATATTGTATATATTTACAAAATATAAAGATAGTAGCCATGGTACCTGTCAAGACAGGTAATAGAATAATTTTAAAATATTTGCTATCTCTTGCCCTATATGTACTTTCAGTACCTTTCTTCTGTATTCACATGTGTCTGCACCTCTCTTTACTGGCCTACTTCTCAGATTCGGTCATTATTTTCAAGATGCCTTGCTCACCTTCTGTCCAGCTTTATACTTTCCGTCTTTGAAGGAGGCTCTCGCAATGTGTGCCTTTAATCCTCCTTGTGATTCTCAAACTTGTCACATCACCAAAGCCAAACTAACTGATTAAACAATAGCCACACTGACCAGTCAGACTGCATTGAGGGACTGGATATACAGATCTTAGTGTTTTATTATATAGTGGAATGTATATATAAAAACATGTACATCAAAAAGCCACAAATTTAAAACTACCTGCCTAATATCATATAGGTCCCCCTCGTCTTGCCATAACAGCTCTGACCCATCAATTCAAGGACTCCACAAAATCTTTGAAGGGGTCTTGTGGTATCTGGCACCAATATGTTAGCAGCAGATTCTTCAAGTTCTGTAAGATATGTGAGGTTGGGCCTGCAATGATTTGGACTTGTTTTTCCAGCATATCCTACAAATGTTTGATCGGATTGATATCTGGGAAAACTGGAGGCCAAGTCAACACTTTCAACTCTTTGTGATATTCCTTTATCATTTCTGAACATTTTTTGCAGTGAGACATGGTGCATTATCCTATTATACTGCTGAAAGAGTTCACTGACATCAGGGAATACTGTATAATTAGTCTGCAACAATCTTTAGGTAGGTAGAACGTGTCAAAATAACATCCACATGAATGCCATGACCCAAGGTTTACCAGCAGAACATTTCCCAGAGCATCACAGTGACTCCACCAGCTTGCCTTCTTTTTGCAGTGCATTCCGCTACTATCTCTTCTCCAGGTAAACAACACATACACACACTGTCGTCCACATGATCTAAATGAAAATGTGATTCATCTGACCATGCCACCTTCCTCTATTGCTCCATAGTTCAGTTCCCTATGCAGCCACATATGAAGCAAGCTATGATACACTATGTGTTCTGACACCTTTCTCTCATGGCCAGCATTAAGTTTTTCATCAATTTGTGCTCTTTTGCAGGTTCGGACCACATGGGCTAGCCTTCTCACCCCGTTTGCATCAATTAGCCTTGGTGGCCCATGACCCTGTCACCAGTACTCAAGTTATGCTTCCTTCCTTGGACCACTTTTGGCAGGTACTAACCAATGTATACTGGGAACACCCCAGAAGACCTGACATTTTCGAGATGCTCATACCTAGTCATTTAGTCATCACAGTTTGGCCCTTGTCAAAGTCACACAGAGTCTTACATTTGCCCATTTGTCCTGCCTCTAACATAGCACCTTCAAGAACTGACTGCTCAGTTGAAGCCTTATATATCCCACCCCTTGACAGATGCCCTGTAACAAGATAATCAAAGTTACTTACTTCACCTGTCAGCAGTTTTAATGTTGTAGCTGATCGATGTATACTGTATGTTAATATGAGTAACATATAGTAACATGACCTGTGGATAAAACATGACATGACAGTAACACGTGGAATCTAGTGGTGCAAGTGCTAATAGTTCTGTACCATCTGTCAGAATAGAGAAATGAGAAACATGACTGAGCAGGATGGCTGAGGTCTTTAATAAAGTTCTTATTCTTTTTAAAGCAACATCTATATTATAAGGTAGATCTGTTCAAGTAATATTCTATGAACTCACCATCCTGTGCACTGCTGGACCAAGCAGGTGCCATACCAAGATGTTATACTATTATGAAGATATAAGAAAGAGACAACACGCTCAAAAAGTTTTGAGGGTTTGCCTTCCCTGTATAGTGAAGTATCCAGTAGTATTTTTCTGACTCGTACATTCAGAGAAATTGAATCACAACAAGGACAAGCATATTGGTGAAATAGTCTGATTTATATAAGGGACGGACAGGAAATTAGGTACAATGGGTAGGATGGGAAAATCCAGGAAGTGCCAGAGATGACGTGGAAACATGGAGCCAGAAGTGATGTCATCAGGATGGGACAGGAGGGAGGTAGCGGTTGTCATACACACGGAAGGGAAATGGTCTGTGGGTTTTTAAAAAGATTTGTTTATTCATCTGTTTTTCTGCTAAATAAAAGAGATAGGTGTTAGTACTCGTTTTCCGTGTATTATCGCGCTCCGTTGAGCCAGTTGGCTGCTCCATACTAGCGTGTGTGTGACACTGCATAAAAAGTGACAATGGACAACCACTGTGCACAGAATAAGAAATCTAGGCATTTCCTGTGATACCTTGGTAAGTAAATGTGTTGGCAGGCTTTCTTGAAGATAGAGATTTGTTGTGCCATTTCAGGTTATCATAAATGGGTGGTCACTCAAGAAACAGTTTCAGGTTTGCTATCTTAAAACTTGACTGTTCACTTCAGTCACATTTTCAAAACCTGCAGTTGAATATTCAGTGCAATATCAGGTTGGGATACACAGCCAAGGCAAGTTAAAATGAATTAAGATAAAACTGTAAGATAAAGATAGTTTATCGTAGAGGTTATAGAAGTGGGCCAATAATAAATGATGTCAGCGTGGTGAACGCGAACATATGAATAGTACATTGGAAGTAATTTCGGTTATATTAGGTAATAATAATAATAACTGTCAAGTTACTTCATTGAGTAAAACTTCTGGGATTCAGAAGTTCTCAATGAAGTATCATAACAAAACAAACCCACTTAATTAATTTGGGGGTCAGGGAGTTGGAGGCCATGACAGCAATATTGGGCACAAGCAAGAAATAGCCCTGGGAAGGCGTCAGTCCATCATATGGCCTCTTTGTAAACTGCACCACCATATCTGTATTGTTACAGTCATCTTAGCTTTAGTATTTGTTGGGAATAAAGTTTAGCTTTAAGAAAATATTATGTCTTTTGTTCCTGAATTACAATATAATTAGGCACTTAGAACTTGTGAAATCAGTGTCATCATTATGACAGTTTTAAGAAATTTTCTCTCATTTTTCCAAAGACCTGAGTTTGATTCTGTGTTTGCTTTACATGTGTGTTGTTTCTCCATTCACTCTTGATTCAGTTCAGCAGCTAAAATATATCAGTTTAACAACTCTGCATTTCTGCCTTGTCAGAAGGCATAGACATGTTAGTGTGCCTTTTTATGATCTGACATTCCTTTCAGGGTTGTTTCTCGCTTGTGCTTGCTGGGCTCCCGAAATGAATGATCCTGTGTTTGAGTTCAGTGTGATGACAGGAAAGAGTTTATCATCTCAATTAATTGTTCACAATGATTTTATTAGGCAAATACCTACCTATCAAAATGAAATGTAGGTTGATTTGCTTAAAATATCATTTAACTGCTGAAATACAACTATCAAAAAGGAAGAAACACTGTAGTTTAGACTTGTGAAAAATGAAAATGTTCACTCAGGTCTCCATGGATGCTGAGAGTAACATCACTCTAAGATTGCAATTTGAAAAATGTAATTTTTGTGCACTGTAGCTGCATGTGACGCATCCATTTCAAAGATACAGATTGATCCTCTGGTCTTTTAATCTCTACAAACAAGCAGTTTGTTTCTGCAACGGCTGAAAACATCTGTTGACAATCATTTATGCCTTTCATTTTTTCTATAAATCATAGTGTGTATGTTGTGAAAAATTTCACTTTTGTAATGTTCCTTTAAGTTCACTCCTTTCAGCTATCTGTTCAAGATACAAAAAGACATTAGTTCTATGGATTTTAAACAAAAATTTCATAAAAAGGATGTTACTTGAGATGGTTATGTAAGTCAGTTTTTATCAGCACACGAAAACAGTTTTAGACGGATTACGGTATTTCAAATCAATGTTGTCTCTCACATGGATATTAACTGAGAGCTTCAATGGTTCCTGCAAGCTAAAGGGATGTAATAAAGCCATTCCAAAATAAATGGCTAGGAGATGTTTTCCAGCACAGGTATGCTACCTAAATTAGTTTCTTTTGCAGCCTTATGTTATGGACAATAGGATCACCTACAAAATCAGTCCAATACATTTCCACAGTATGTTAGTTGTATAGCAATATTATTTTGTTATTTGAGTCATTTTCAGGAACCGTAAATTAATATTTCCTTTGTAGAGGATGGGGACTATTCTTTGTGTAATTTGGCAAATTAACAATATTAAAATCAATTAATGAGGAAAAATGTAAACAAATTGATTAAATATTTTCGCTAGTTCATTGCATTTCACCCTTTCAGTACCCAGGTCTCATATTGTATCATATGCAATTATTTAAATGGAAGCAACATCTCCATCTCTCCTTCAACTCACACACATAACCTTGATGACCCTGGGGCTTACATTTAAAATGTTCTTTCTTTCTCTTTTCAAACTCAATCTTTCTGGCTATTGTGACCCCCCCTAACCAGGTTCATCAACGAGTAACAAGCGGTAACAAGACCATCATTTAAATTTGATTTTGAGTATTTTTAGTATTTATTTTCATATAATAAGATAAAATGACAGAGGCCAGCAGTATTTTGATATTGGAAGAAAGAAATTATAATATATATTCTATATATTGTGAAGAAGAGGACTGAACGCAACCCTAGAAGATGCAGTCGCTCCTTCGAAACCCCCTCTTAAACTACAATACAATGGGTATCAAATACAGTTTTTTACCTCCCCTTTGCTCGATTAGCTCTGCTGCTGCTGCTGCTGCTGCTCCTGCTGCCATGCCACGTAATCTTCTTCTCGCACGGCACTTAGAACATTTAAAAGCCTGTATAGCAGCAATCCTTTTGTCTTATTGCCTTGTGTCACTTCTCCCCGAGACATCCTCTGCTTTATGCTTTATTATGCTGTTTATGAATAAAGTTTATGTTTCTTGAAAACCCTGAATGAATCTGTGCAATCATGTAACCCAAGCGTGACTGAAACGTGTTGAAACAGGCAGTAAGATGAGGGAGTCCTTGTGTTTCACTAAAAGTGCCTATTCTGTATGATGCTGGTCAGAAGTACGTGTTGACGTGACTGTTGTTTGAAGATTGCGTATGTGTGTATGATACAATTTGTATATTTAAGATATGCTCATCGTAAGTGTTTGCATTCTAATGACATAGCTAATTACACAATATCAGAGTAAGATTTTAGTATTTGACCGGCAATGGAGCATTGACAGGCCCCACTCAGTTACCATGACGTGTTTCACACACAGTTTTTAATCCAAAATAAACACTTAGACAAAACAAAAGATTTCAAACGATTTTAGCAGTCACGTTTTGCATCCATTATCATTTACAACAAAATATGACCAATCATAAATGTGACAAGGTTAATGTCAGGTTTATCACATAAGTGATAAGCGTACACCATCATATTTGATCATATGCTATATCTATGCATAATAAATTATGCATGACATGAAATCTGAACACAGCACAGTGTCTTGTTATGTTTACATAATATTATAAACAGAAAATACAGAATACGCAGGAAGAGCACTCCTTCAGACTGACCTGCCAGCAAGGACAGAACAAAAACTGAGGACTTTTAATGAAATCTTACTCAAGTTCATATAAAAACAATGCAATCGACCAAAAAATCATATACTACCCTTTGTGTAAGCATTGGGCAAACAATGGCAAAAAACCTGTCATATAAATATTGATAATTTGTATTTTTATACTGTATTTCATAGCAAGCATTTTAGTATCCTAAATATTTGAATTATTTTAACTATTTTAAAAGACTTCTTTCTGTATAAGTCTTTTCTTTTCTCCACAAATTCCATTAATAATTGTCTTTCTCTTTGCACTTTTCCCTTGCAGTGAGTTGCAATTTTTGATTCTTTAAGAGTAGTACAACCAAACACGTTTTTGTCTGATTGAACAAATTATTATATTAGGACTGAATTGTATTCTTTCACATGAACATGTAACATGTACCAAAATTAACAAACAAGACTTCCACTTACATTAAACTAAATGACAGTTTGCCTTTTTAACTTTAAATTCTAGAAGGGAGGTGACTTAGGATGGGATGCCAGACTCTGTCAAAAAGGGGCAAAAGTCAGAAACCAGTCCTGCTCATGAAACTGCTGAGTTTGTTTTGCAGAACAACAGAACTGCAATGCCACAGTCCTCCTAGACTAAGTAGTGAATTGCAATTACAGGAATATGAATTACAAATAAAATAGATAGATAGATAGATAGATAGATAGATAGATAGATAGATAGATAGATA
>JANRMT010062813.1:65558586-65611808 GCA_026402145.1 Polypterus bichir lapradei
ATAGATAGATAGATAGATAGATAGATAGATAGATAGATAGATAGATAAGGCACTATAAAAACAGAAATAGGCAAAAAGACACTGCAAACAGATTTTTATAAATGTTAAGATTTATAAATATTATTTATTTAAAAATCAAATAAAAATGTATAGATGAAATTAAATATATTAAAGATTGTTTTAAATACTATACTGTACCTTTAATGCTACTCGTGTATTTTTAGGCTATGGTAATTTAAAGCAGAGAAGGATCTGAATATTGAGATTGGGAACTGTGTAATCTTTAGTAAAGAGTTAATCCCCGTTTTTAATGCTGCCTTCTGTGTAATGAAATCCACAGGGAGTCAAATTAATATTGGAGAAAGCATAAAGTTGCTTAGACATCTAAAACATTCTATCCTTTTCAATATGTGTGTTCCAACACCATTACACATAATCCATTGAATCAAATTTATACGGATGCCGAATCTGACTTCAGAAAAATATACAGTAATAAAACTTTGGGCAATGTTTGTCTTCCCACTGTCTCTATTATCATGTCTTGTTAAAACACTTATGAGAAATTTTGATGTAAACATATAACATCTTATACAACATTCACCCCTTTCCTTACAAGTAAATCTACTATCTTTGTGTAATCACTCAGATTTAAATTATAGTGGTACTCTTTTTTCCATCCCCTTCCATCCCACCGTTCATCAGATCTTTAGGAAAACAGAAGACGGCTGTTCACAGGACTGAGACTAACGAAAAACATACATTTCTGTCCTTTTTTCTATTTCACATTTTCTCTTAGTAAAACAAACTATAATAGACATTTGAAGATTATAATAATCTGTATTAACCTTTTGACAGATGGGGGAACACCACCGAGGTCCAAACCCTGGATACAACCATTATCCAAGACAGTCATGGTTTCAAACCAAAAGGTTTTATTATGCCAATGTCTCACAAAAGGTTTCTTGACAATTTCAAACAAATGCTTCTTCCTTCCTTCTCCATCCACCTCCCTCCAGCGAGTGCTACCTTCCATCCTCCCAACTCTGATTCAGCTGGAGCTGGCCAGCTTCCTTTTATGTAGGACCCGGGCGTACTTCCAGTGCCAGCACATAGCCAGATGGAAGCCACCAAAAAGTAGTGATCGAGAATCCCCACAGCACCCACTGGCAGCAGCACCCATGGAACCCAGCAGGGCTGACTTATTGCACTACAACTCCCATCATGCCTTGCAGGAACCCAGCTGGGCTGACTCATGGCACTACAACTCCTGCAGGCCCTGCAGAGTTCCACATGGTTACTGAGGCCCTGGGATGCTGCCATCCAGTGGATGGAGGAAGATAATATTCAAAATTAGAAGCCTTCCCACACTGCTCCTTTATCTTGTCCTCCTGTTCTGGTAAGGATCCCATGCTCATCTCAGACAGTAATCCTGCCTGACACTTACACCTAAAATTGTATTTTAGCCTGTAATAACTTAAAAACAGGGGAGCACTTTGCTTCAGTTGCCTGGGAGGTCTCATGTCCTGAGTTCAGATCTCACACCTGTTTGTCTCCTGTGTGGAGTTTACATGTTTTTTTCTCTGAGTATCATCACTTTCAAAGTTGTGTGGTAGATGGTATGGTGACTTGAAGCTGGCCCCAGCATAAGTAAGCCCCATCCAGGGTTGTTCTCACCTTGTGGCCTGTGATGCTGGGAGAGGCTTCATCCCTCCATGGCTCTGTATTGGATTAAGCAGGTTTTGGTTTTAAATCTGTGGGCAACTTAGAAAATGTTTCTAAGTCAAAATAAACTGGGTTATCATTATCTTTTGTTAATATCTTTGTACGGTACCCCCAAATGTTTTGGTATAAAGTAGAATATTTGGGTGTAATTTGGATAAAAACAGTGACTGTTGAACCAGCAAAGACACATCAACTTTTTTTTGTTTTTTAAACATTGCTATAAACTATTCTGTAATTGTATACACTTACGTATCAGTTCAGGATGCTACTGATAGTTAAAAAAACAGAAACTAAATAGAATAAGTATGATAAAATAAGTTTCAAATGAACATATCCATCGTGAATAGAGGAACTCCATCAAATGCATTTCAGTTGCCCAGTATCACTCATTGATGCTTTAGAAGCAGCACTTTATTTTCTTTATATCCAATGGAACCAATAATAACAGCATCCTCTAATAATTTTTACAAAGTCTTGTGATTTCCACCTAAAACTTTAAAACCATTTATTTCAAAATGATGCATTGTCAACAGTACCAAGCTACTGACTTCACTGGCAACCTGTCACTTTTTAATTTTAGCAGAGAGTCTGTAATAAAATATAGACACAAACCATAATAAAACAAGAGATGATAAATGTTCAATCATGTTTGTTCTCTTTGATACAATACTTTGTGGTATTTTTGAGTTATTAACCTGTTTTATTGTATTTCACTGTTCCAGGATGTTTATTTTTAATTCATTCTTGGCTGTCACTTGAGGTACACATTTCAAAGATGCCCCTGTATACTTTAAAGTGAAAGTAAGGAAATAATTTAAAATGTAGCTAAGAACCTAAACACTTTTTTGAGTTAAAATAGCATTAGGTGTAATTTATTCTTGTAACAAATTCCAATTTTGAATATAAAAGCACAGTGCAGAATTACAAAAATGTACAACACAGAATATGAGGCATCTAAACACAAAGAAAATAAAAAAAAACTACAAGATGGAAGTGTAGAAATATACTGTAGTTGGGGGACACAAAGAGAAAACTATATGTTGTGGAACTATGCGTCTTCCTAAATATCACCCACAAGGAGGAATAAAGAGGATTGCATTGAGATGTGCCTCACAGCCCACATATTGTTGCATGGAGAATGGAGCTCCCATTGATAAATAACAGATCCAGCTATGCTAGTTGGTTCTTTGTGTCCCCTTCTCTGCTTATTCTCTTTCTTGCTCTACTTGTGACAGGATTGGCACTCCAGCCACTGTAGAAAACCTCTCACTGTTCCATTCCATTCAAACTAGTGATGGTGCTAAGGTGTCAACCATTGCATGGCTGCACTTGGGTTGTAATTTGGGATCCTGAGGTGGTCCGTCGTATGGTGGGTGCAGCAATACACTGTATCAGTGCATGCTCCGAACCTCTTTTCTCTTACTATACTATAAATGAGATCATGAAAAGTCTTTAAATCCCATCACCCTCTCCCAAGAGGTCATATCTAGCCAAAAATGTCTGAGGTCAGGAAAGGCCCTTCTATGGAAACACTACCCTAAACCTCCCTCTTGCATCTTGTCTTGCCCCTGTGCCCCTGAACCTGGACTAGCTTGTATTGAGCCAAACTCCAAGATATTACTACCAGTGTCTTAAAAGCATGGCATATTTCTGCCTGGTACTTCTTCTCCACGATCCATAGTGCCTTCATCTGCGTTAACCTCCACACCTCCTTGTTGCCCTTTCCCTGTTGTACAGACCCCCTTGTCCTCCTTCTTTAAATTTAAGGTTAGAGTCAGACATTCCTGGGTTAACTCTACTCCAGCATCCCGTTGAAACAAATGCCCCATCCAGGTCATTTCTGCCATCACTGGAATGTTCCTGATGAAATTAGGGGCGTCATGCCTAACTCCGTATACAGCTCCCGTTGTCTTGCCAGAGGGCTTCTCTTTTTCCCAGTGTGGTATTTCCTCACTCATGAATATTTGCTGAAGGACTTTCCTTTGTCCTATATGGTATCCTCCTTTTGGTGTCCTTTGACCCCTGTCACGTTATAGTGGCAGCTGCGCAGTACCCTTATGAAATGACTGCTCCAGAAGTGTTAAAGGATTGCTACTCAGACTGAGATGGTATAATCTGAACTGCACACTAAACATGTCAACAAAGTATATTTAATATTTATAGTAGCTTTTTAATGTGTCTAAAAACAAAATGATTAGGTTACCCTTTTCAATGGCAAATTCTCCTTACTGCAGTTAACCTTTTAACTATTTAAGCATCAAAGTAGCCATTGCATCTATGCTTAAAGAAAGTCTGATGGTGTAAATCATGCTTAAATAACCTTAAAGGTTGAAATTGATTTTAATAATTATACTTCATACAATTAATTAGCAATTCTAATAATAATGTCTAAACAATAATGAGAGAAGCATGACCCTGAAAGCCCTTATTGTTCCCTGGCCAGCTCCTGTCTGTTGATGGTTTCGACCGAAGCAACATGGAGGATTAGGGAGTAATGAAATCGGGATAAACTACACTGAAGGATCATGTATGGATAGAGCACAGACATGAGGAACATTTGCATAAACATCAAGGTAAATCTATGCTGACAATTAATACAAGGATCTTGTGATGCGTTTATTCATTGTTTTATTTTGCCAATGATCTGCTTGTAAATACTTTAAAACATGTGACCTAAAGTAAAGTGTGGGAATATGCTGGAATCACTAATTAGAGTGAGTTTAACGAAGATTAATGCTTTCAGATTAATGCAAAATAATATTTAACAGCAGCTTAAAATGTAACATCTGGTTAATTGTAAACCCATTGGCTATACTGAATAGCACACAAAAAATCAAGAAGGAAAGAAAGCATGGGTGATGCTCTAGAAGAATAAATTGTGAGAGCAATATCAACACTCTTTCCATCAGCACCCGCTGAGCTGTAGATTTTTTTCCAACTGCATCTTGACAACATCTTTCTTCCCTTCAACTCTTCATGAAATGGGTCCTTTCCTTAGCGCATTTAGGTGCCATATGACTGTGAATTGATCTATTGCAACATAATGTACCTTGCAGACTTCAAGTGAAGGTCAATCTCGCCTCACAATTGTTCAGAAACACCTATAAAATAAAACTCCAGGAACTGTTAAAGTTCTTTAGGCAGCGTGAGATATGGCTCCTACACCTTCAGAAACATGCTCACCTAAAAGAAGTGTGAGCTCTCCTCTTCGTGGGGAGCTAATACTAAGCTTCAGTTATAGAAATGTGCCATTTAACCTTCTTGCCAAGAAAGAAGGTTGCCTCCAGGTACACTGAATTAAGAAGAGCAGCTGTCTTTTGTTTTAAAATACTTTTACACAGATGGAACAAAAAGGAGAAAAACTGAGTAGAGCTATGAGATTAAATATAATGTACTTAAAACCCCACCTCTCCATTGTTGCCTAACAGAAACAATAATTTCCATTTTCTTATGGCTTTTTTACTACTTTTTACATTACTGTACCAATGGTTTTCAAATCAGCATTACCAAAATATGTTAAAAGCCAGAGATGTTACACATTTTCTTTTCAAATATCTCATGTGGTAAGTAGGAAATATTCTTTATACATTAAATCAACTTAATGACTAAAAACACAGAGGTTAAAATAATATTGTAACTGAGATGAAGTTCAACCATAGAGCCTTCTGAAGCTTGTTCCCCACCAGGGATAAACCCTGGCTGTCTAGCTGACAGGACCGCCAAAGAGCAGAGAAATAAGTAGCCTAATTGGCTGAGCTGATGGTTTCCTGTAGCTGGGGCCAGCACCATCATTGTTATTCATGGGGCATGGCACAGTCACCACACCATGATGGGTCTGCCATCCTATACGTTTAGAACTTGTCCAGCACTCTGTGCCAATACAAATGTTCCTGTAAATAGCTTGAGTAGACAACAGCATTATTAAGAGTCAACAGGCAAGACTTCAATAAAATAAACAAATAGAAAAGTTTATTTTCTGAAAATCCCATTTGCATGTATGTATTAGAAATATCGAGCATTAAACATACCTAGTTTATTGTTACTTACTGTGACCTTTCCTTTTATTATTTGAGAAATGGTGGGGGCATCAGTAACTATTTCTTTAAGCTTTTTGTAATTAATTTATGCTCTGCATCAATGATACTCTTATAGAGCTAATGGCAGACACAAATATCATAAATTATATTACTGCATTGGTTGATACATACCTACTTGGACAGGAAAACTGTTCAAAAAGTGTTTTTATAAAAATCTAAACAGCATAGTAAAGATCAAATTCACGTGGAGCAATTTTCCATCTAACAACAAAGTTATGAAGCTCAGCAAAAGTCACAACGGTTTTGAATTTTTTCCACAGTTTTATTTGGCTTGTCTTGCCAAGTATTCTTCTCAAGTGCGGCAGATGAACATTTCCTTCCTGACAGTTGAACCGTATTTTCTGTTATTACACAGCTTAATACATTACATTTATACCCAGAAAGTCTCATTCTTCCAACATGAATCTAGTTTTATGTCATGTGCACATTTATAAAATACACCAAGTAAAAAAAAAAGATTTCCATTACTGCAGCTGCGAGAGGTGATCTATGGATTTTTTTTCATGATGCCATAAAATGCAAAGGGGAAAATGTTGATTTTCCCAGCTGCTTCAAATAAATTATTCGATTAGAAGCAGCAAATAATGTTAAAAAAATAATAAGTGGTCACATTCATCCATTCATTCATTCACTGAACCTGCATATCCAATTGTTTTAGCTGGATTTTACCCAACAGCCTCCTTTATAAGGAAAGACTTTAACCCTAAACACTGCACTTGGCATTCTGGGCCAGTAATGGCCTTTATCTGCTTTATGAAAGCATTTATTAATTACTTGAAAAAACATCAAAATCTGAAAACATTATGTGAACAGTAGGTATGTAGTCCATGTACATAAGACAAAGACAGCAGTAAAGTTTTGAGCTTTCTAAACATTACAAAGCAAATGAGCACTGTACATAGTAAAATAAGCACACAGAAAAAGAATACAAAAGAAAAAGGTGCTTCTAAGAGATTTGATATTGTCTTGAGGTTCATTGCTTTCTCCTTGGTGAATTGGCCCACCTTACTTAACTTCCTACCAGGAAAGTGTTTACTATATACAGTACAGTCAATATGAATCACGTCTGGCCTCTGTACCATTCTCTCCATCTAGCTAAAAGCTTACTAAAGTTGTATGTGTGGCTGGTTTATATGGACTCCATAAGATGTCACATGATTAATCAAATGTGGACTGATCCAAAATATTTAACGTGACAGAAGGGGACGTTTCCAGTTGAGTCCAGCTGTTACTACAATCCAAACCCTGAAACTCAGTGAAAGGTTATGTCACTTGCTCACTGTCCCTCTTGAAGTCAAATAAACTCTTGTATTTTGTAGGAGGACATTTTGCAGCTTTGGTAAACTGCCACTCAGCTCAACAGAAAGGACTGTTGACCAATGAATGTGGTGAAGAGGCAGATATTCAATTAATTTCAAATGAACAATCTAGTTTGAATGGGCTTCCTATTTGTGGATTATAGTCAGTGCCGGGTGAAGCTCATTTGGAGCCTTAGGCGGGGTAGACAGTCATTGCTCCTCGTTGACCATGATCTCATTGTCAATGACTTGTTGTTGGGGGGGACCCCTTCGGAGTCCAGAATGCACACCCCTTCAGTAGCACAAATGGCACCCCTTTGTGTATATAAGAAGTGCGCGCACCTTGGTGTACAGAGCATGTACACTTTCTCTTTCATAAATGGCAATCAGCAGGTAACAGCAGTCACTCAGCTTCATCAGAGTTCACTGACCGGTTGGTACCACTAGATGTATGGAGTGTGTGCCCCTTAACTTTCATAAACAGAGCCCTTCAGATGATGGTGCTCTAGGTGGCAGCCTGTGTCACCTAACAGATTGACTGGCTCTAACTACAGTTGTTTCACTTTTCTGAAGTATTTATTTAATGGTATTTTAGCAAAAATATGTATTTTGCATGTTGTGATCATGCAACTGGATGACTTGACATTTCAATTATGTGACATGAATAACGTGAGATTTTTTTCATGGATGCTTTTGATATTCTTTGCCGTGTTATTCACCATCAGATCCTGTTCTATCAGAAACTTTATTATCTTTGTTCTCTACAAAAACGTGAGATTAAATATTGGCCATCAACACAAACTACATGGAGGCAGGTAATATATATTGTGGGGAACAGCCCGGACACAGACAGGCAGACATCGTTTTATCACCCAACACACATTTATTTACAATCACTATATACAAAGATGACACACACAAC
This sequence comes from Polypterus bichir lapradei, assembly GCA_026402145.1. Lineage (NCBI taxonomy): Eukaryota > Metazoa > Chordata > Cladistia > Polypteriformes > Polypteridae > Polypterus > Polypterus bichir. The sequence continues at coordinate 65,566,626 of JANRMT010062813.1, forward strand.
CCACAAAACCCCAAAGTCCAGGCTTTCTTTCACAATGCCTTTTCCTTAGATCCGCCTCAACTCCTCTCCTCCGAGCTTTGTCTTTCTCCGCTCCCGACTCCAGCCATCAAATGGAGGGAGGTGGCCCCTTTTAAGCTCTCCCGGACTTGCTCCAGGTGCCTCCCGATTAACTTCCTCTGGCCCATCCTGGTGTGGCGGAAGTACTGGCTGCGCACCTGGAAGCACTTCGGGTATCTCTGGTCTTCTTCCCGCCAGCACTTCCGGGTGTGGCAGAAGTGCTGAGGGCCAATGCTCCACAGGCATTGGGGCGCCCCCTGGTGGTGATCACGGGCCCCTATAGGGTTGAGCTTCTAAGCTCTGTTCCCATGGTCCCCAAAGCCACCAGGGCGGTCGCCCTCTCATGGTCTGGAGGAGGCGTAAACCCTCCTCCGGTCCTCCTGGGCGTCCCAGCTGGGTTCCACCCCCAGCCGCTTGCCACAATATATATAAAATACATCTTTTTTGATGGGGTATTCTTTTAAACACAACAGCTTATAGACGGTTTCTTGTCTCACAATTGCCAAACCTATTCTTAAATAGTCTAATTCATGACTGTCATGTATGTGCGTCTGAGAACCACCTTTCCTGGCTCTGACTAGGTAAGCAATACCACCGTGTGATGAGAATGGCACTGACACTAACGATATCTTCTCCTTTTTTCCTCATAGGCAAAAAAAAAACACCCAAGAGGAATGACTGATCATACCGCCTGCCTAAGAAACCCTGCCCCTTCCAGTACTCAGAATATAAGAATGGCTCGCTCCTGGATAGTGGCATCAGATGCTAACCTGACAAACACGGAGTACATTGTGATTCACACAATCAGCTAGTCTTGCGCCACAATCTTTTTTTTGAGCTGTTATCAGCTGTCTTTTTAGTTGTTTCATTAAATGGAGCTACCAGGGAGTTCTGTGTCTCAGCCTTGTCTACTGCTTCTTACACAACACTGAACCGTTTCCCTTTCTGTGGCTGCTTTATACGGAGAGCTCTCTCTCTCATGCAGACAATATATATTATACCCTAAATGCACTTTCAATATTGTGTGGCTTATTTCCAATGAATATGTGTGCTTTGCCTTATTACTTATTTGCACCCATCCCAACCAATGCATATGATAGGAGAGGCACATTCTAATGATGATCACATGTGGTAAGCTGTCGGATCAGGCAGATGTAACAGAGAGAAATAATATGCTCTTAAACATTTAATCAGCTTTCAAGATGAAAGGAAAACAAGACCCCAATCCATATATCAGTTAAATATTGCCAGCATCACTCATTTCAGATTATTTTTACACTTGTAAATGTTCTTATTGATTAGAACTCAAGTTTTACAAGCATGGCACTCAACCTAATCTTCAGTTATTATAGTAGATGTGTAAGCAGAAATCAGGGTCTGTTCACCTGGTGACTTGCCTGACACCACAGGTATATAATGTGGTATAACTATGAAAAGCTTTTAGCAACTGTGAAATGTTAAATTACAAATCTATAAAATGAAGAATAAAGATCCTTGTTGCAGCATTTGACATCTGTGTCATGAGTCGAATAAGGAAAGTAAAGATTTGCTGTGCAATGAATTTTTCACACCAGTAATTTGATACTTCTGAGGATCATAATCCCTCAATGGGATACTTGTGCTTTCCTTTCATTGTTGGTGCATAAACTGTATGAAGGCACTGAAAATAAGAATCAATACTGCACCAAAATTAAACTGAAACCCAATCTAGTGATATTTTAAAAAGTTTATGGATAATATAAAGCAGATGATGGCAAGATACTGCAATGGATATCACTGCACCCTGGCAGATGTTCTGAGCTCAAATCCACTTCCGAATTTTGTGTATATGTATATTTTCTCCTTGTCTGCCTGAGTTTTCTTCCAACTACTCCAATTTCCTCCCACTTCCTCAAATACATGTTTATTAAGTGGATTGGTGATTTCAAATCAGTCTTAAATACTGTAGGATTGTGCGTGAAGAGGCCCTACCATAGATTTGTGTAAAACATCTTGCTTAGGTTCCATGCTACAATTTTGTTTACTTTTCAAAGGCAAAAATGGCGTTCACACAAAAAAAAAAAATAGATTTACAAAACCATATGTAACCCTGGCGGCACGGTGGCGCAGTGATAGCGCTGCTGCCTCGCAGTTAGGAGACCTGGGTTCGCTTCCCGGGTCCTCCCTGCGTGGAGTTTGCATGTTCTCCCCGTGTCTGCGTGGGTTTCCTCCGGGCGCTCCGGTTTCCTCCCACAGTCCAAAGACATGCAGGTTAGGTGGACTGGCGATTCTAAATTGGCCGTAGTGTGTGCTTGGTGTGTTTGTGTGTGTCCTGCGGTGGGTTGGCACCCTGCCCAGGATTGGTTCCTGCCTTGTTGGCTGGGATTGGCTCCAGCAGACCCCCGTGACCCTGTTCGGATTCAGCGGGTTGGATAATGGATGGATGGATGGATATGTAACCCTTCGTCTCTATCTGTCATCTTTCACCTGCAACCATTGTGAAGGATGGCCGTCAGTTTATCCCGGTCAATACCCCCACGCTGCTAGATGGAGTCCTCCCTTCAACATGGAGGTGCCCCGAATTCCCGCAGGGCATCATGGACAATGCAGTTCGGCTAAACAACCCTGCTGGATACCGTGGGGGCCACCAGGGGACGTTGCAGGGAGGCACCTGTGTTTTTATTATAGCCCAGAAGTACTCCCTAGTCACGGGGACGGAAGAAATGAAGTACTTCCTTGCTGAAGAAAAGAAGAGTTCTCATCTGACCCGGAAGTGCTATGGAATCACATGGACTGAAGAACAGAAACACTTCCGAGTCAAGCATTATTTAAAGGACGATGGGAAACCCAGCAGACTGAGCTAGAGTCGGGAGTGGGAGCAGGACGAAGCTCCCATGGAGAAAGGAAAGGCGGCCCACGGACAGGGAGAGAAAGGCCCGGATTAGGGGTGAATAGTGCTGGGAGCACTGTGTGCTGTATGGGACTGTGTATGGAGAACTGTAAATAAACGTGTGTGTTTTATAAAGATGTGGCCTCAGTGCGGTGGTGTCCGGGCATGTCTCACACCATGTATTGCTTAAAAACATGGTTTTTCATCCATTTGAATCCTTATGATCTAATCACTATATAAATTTGGCCATGCTTGTGAGTGATACCTTTACAACAAACCATAGGAGAACACAGAAAATGAAACATCAGTGAATGTGAGCTTGAGGTATTATTGACTGCTGTGGAAAACCTCAAATACATTTATTTGCAGGAGTCACAAATAAAAGAAAAAAACAAGAGTGGGAGCTGAGTGGGACTAGCTGAATGGAAAAAGCAACAGCAATGTACCATCATGCAGTGCTCGGACCGCCACCAGTACACAAGGAGAATTGACACAGGCGGTATGCACAGAGCTATCATGAAGGACAGAGTCTAAGTCATCCTTGAGCTCAACATGGGCCTGTCTCAAGAGGCACAGGCACTCCATGTTTCAGCATTAAGTTGTGCAGTACTGTGTAAACCTTCAAAATGTGGCAAACCTTTGTGGGTTTGGAGAGCAGCATGACACCTGACGACTTCAAACACCGCAATCTACCTTTTAATAAACCAATGGTCCATTCTATCACTGACCGTGTGCAGCAGTACCTTTCAATTTATCTCCTGTCTTGTGGTGTTCCCACTAAAACCTGAATGAAAGATTATACAAGTTGTTTGTAATGTACTAAACTTAACTGAAGTCAATTAGGACTACTAACCAAAAAGCTAACTACCACACACAACATGACCCTGAAGTCTTCCACACTTTGAAAAAATAAATGAATTGTTTGTTGGCTGCCCCACAATAACATTTTTCAGACACATTTCAGCCGCACATATTCATTGTATATTAATTGAATATAAGTGCCTTCTGTTTACAAAAGCAAATTCATTCTTTATCACTACATGTACGCAGTCATTGACCCATTACATTATGAGAATCAGCAATTGATGCAAATTGCTTTTTGATCCAGGTTTGTTCATCCTAACTGAAAGGAAATTGGATGTACAAGGGATGTTCAAGAAATTTCCGCACTTTTTAAACTCTATTTATTAAGGATTTCAAAAACAAAGTACATCACTTTTCTACATAGTCACCTTCCTAAGGCTGTCATGAACGGGGGCCTTGGCAGATCTAACTTTCCAACACTCACATTCAGCTGTCCTGCAACTTCTTCAACTGTTATTCTTCTGTTTTCGCAAATCAGTTCCAGGGTTCGTTCTTCATTCTTCCTGGTCGAGGCTGTAGCTAGACGTCCAGAGCGTTCTGCATCCGTCACACTAGTACAGCCATTTTCAAACATCTCAATGCATTCATAGACGACTCTATGAAAGAGAACTTTATCCTCATACTGAGCACACATGCAGAGATTAATTTGTACTCCCAGCACACCTTCTGCCCACAAAAAGCGTATGACAGAGCGTTGCTCCTGTTTGGTGCAATTTATAAGTTTCACAGCCATCTTCACTGCAAGGTGGCAACTCTTACACTAAACTACAAGTGCAGCAAACTTGCCAGACAGAACTAGTCACATGACACTCTCAGACACGACCAATTACTACTCCTCCCGCCCTCTTCCGTTTCCAACGAAAATATAAAAGTGTGGAAACTTTTTGAACTTCCCTCATATGTAAGCAGAACTTACTGTACTTATACCATTCCATGCATGGCTCAGGGATGACTGTGAGAATCCTGAGCGGTCAGCCAGTTCACACTGAAAAGTACCTGTTGCTAAATACTCCACAGTTGTTAAAACCAGAAGTGGAACAGGGATTGCGTGATTTCTGTGTGATTGTCTCTGTAATGTAGGCTTCAGTTCAGCACACAACTCCTAAGAGGATGGCTCTAAGAAATTTAAATCAGCTTTTAAGCCAGCTATTATCATGAGTCAAAAAATCATCATGATTACTGAAAACTTGCACTTTGCATAGCCTGTGTCACAGATGGCTGGGGGGGACGACCCGGCCGGGACGCCTTGGAGGACCGGAGGAGGGCTTACACCTCCCTCAGACCATGTGGGGGCAACCACCCTGGTGCCTTTGGTGGCCACGGGTACAGGGCTTTGAAGCTCAACCTTGTAGGGGCCCGTGGTCACTGCCAGGGGGCGCCCGGATGCCTTGGGAGCTCTGGACCTCGGCACTTCCGCCACACCTGGAAGTGCCAGGGGGAAGACGAGCAGGGACACCCAGAGTGCTTCCGGGGATGCAGCCGGCACTTCCGCCACACTGAGGCGTGTTGGTGGGAGATTGCCAGAACACACCTGGAGCACATCCGGGTGCTTATTAAAGGGGCCGCCTCCCTCCATGAGATGACTTGAGTCGGGTGGAAGACGGACGAGGTCTGGGAGGAGGCAAAGAGGCGGCCTGAAGTGAGACGCAAGGCAAGAGTGTGAGGCCTGGACTTTGGGGTGAAGTGGGTTGTGTGCACTGTAAATATTAGTGTAAATAAACGTGTGGTGGTGCTTTGCAACATGTCTAACTGTCTGTGTCCGGGGCTCATTTCACACCTGATTCTGAATCGGTATGATGTTTGTTTTTATTTGAGTATCCTTGATGACTCTTTAAAGCTGGTACCTTCCTTGCAACCAGTCCTGCTGGAATAATATCTGCTTTCTTTGCAACCACTGTAATTATATAAATTGTTTCAAAAAGTATATATACAGTAGGAAGGTTATCTTCTTATATAATACACTACCGTGGCTGTTTATTTGTCTGTCCAGGAATTTAAATCACCTGTAGCTTGCAAACTGTTTAACTTATTAAACTGAAATTTGGTACACATACTATGTGATGTCTACTATCCGCTTTCGGGGTGATGATTTACCTCCAAGGTTATTACTCTTTTTATTTGATTTTATTGTAGAATCAACTCTCAGCAGCAGCATGCGTATGGGTGCCGTTCTCATCCCTACCACCTTCACTGTCATTTCCTCTGCCTCTTCATCTCTTAATTCATTCTTGAGGAAGATCAAAGACTTAAGTGCCAGCTTAAGTGAAAAATTAAGGAAAACATACTAAGTAATTGCAACACAAACCCTGACATAATCAGTGTTAACGTGAAAAGATGCCGACAAAAGAAGAGAAGAAGCAGGCTGCTAGGGTGGAGAAAAGAAGAGCTGCTCAGGAAGCAACAAGCGCATCAACCTCTGAGCAAACATACGCTAAGCATACAGAGAAAGAGGATGAAAACTGTAAGTCAAGTGTATTCACTGCATGTTATCTGTGCAGTGCACTGTTACTGGTATTACATAATTTAAAAACAGTGTCACACATACACACTGGAGGATTACCTTCTCGGTTTATCTAGATAAGCGATACCACCCCAGTGTGAGAGAGAGCCTTGTTGCTAACAGCATCATCTCTTTTTTCCACATACAGCAGTGAGGTGACTTCCATTGGGGGCAAATAACTTTGCCCCTTGTGGTCAGAAATACTATAAAAGACAGGTTGCCCCAGACAGGGTTGTTTCAATCTGGACCCAAACTGCAACCAGAACAGAGCTCCTGGAAAAGATCTGCTCTGCCAAACTGTTAACCATTGGGAGTCAGGAAGACTGATGTTTATATTTGTTTTCTTCTTTGCCTTTTGCACCAATGAGCGCCTATTTTCTTTAATAATATCTGAGTTAGGATTAAACGGGGTAACCTAATACTTCCTTGAGGCTTCCCACCCGTTCGCATTAGATATAGCAGAATCAGCATAAGGTTAACTTAATCTAGGTATGTTAACAACAAAAAATAAACTACAGGTTTTATTTACACAAGATGACAATTATGAATAAGTGTGTTATTGGTCCTTGAAGAGACTTTACTTAAACAGTTAGAGAGAGTCCTTGGGTAAGGTGAAACACACACATTTCAAACAACCATTTAGTTTACATACACATAATGTGCACAATTAGTGACATCAACAAATAACAGCCAAGAAAACATTTTTATTACCATATTCAGCATTCATGATATAAATGCTTCATATCTGGGATTGTGACAAGTATAAATGTTCATCAGGATTTTAAAAAATATTGCTGTAAATCTGCTAGCTGAATGAGCAGCAATTGACAGATGACAGTGTGTACTGTCCATTTGTGGAATTATGAAGAACGTTTGTGACATCAACTGATTTAACTGACTGCATTCATTTTTAAAATTGCATCATATTAAGTTAAAATGGGTAGGTTAAACCACAAAGATTTTAAAAGTTTGTATTCTTCCAGTAAAGGTTTACGAACACTGAAATGTATCATTTTACAAAAAAAAAAAAAAACTGTCATTTTTTCTTTCGTGGTATACCTCATGTGTGTTCTTACTGTGCGCCAATTATGAGATGATGTATGTTCATAGTTATAGCTCCTCCACTGCTGTTTCCAATATCAGTTTGAAATGATTTAGATGGTTCTGCCACTCCTGAAGTCGGTAATCATTGCCCGCATTTGTTGATGTTCTATAGTGTTCTAATCTATCAACAGATGAGATGAGAGCTACTGTTAACTTTAACATGTGAGCAGACACAGCCATGTCCAAAGGCACACAAACACTATGAAAATTGAATGGATGGCTATTTTAGATTTCATAAAAGAGGAACTATGGAATACCAGAAACAGGAGGAAAAGGCATTTAAGAAGGGACCATTTTTAGTATCAATTTTAAGATACAGATGGGGTATGCAATATCAGTCTTTCCAAAAATATTGTAATACACAATGGAAAATCTCTAGCAGTTAATCTTAGTAAGAGTTTCCTCAACATAAATTAATCTACAGCTGTGCAAGAGAGTTTACCTGGCATTACAAATGACTTTTAATGTGCTATCTAAAATAATGGATAATGCTCTTTGTGACAATACTGACTGTAAAATGCACTATATAAGTAAAATCTGATTGAGTGAGTGAACGTTTAAAGAATATAAAAGATGCTTTAAATTGAAGCTTTAATCAGTTGCCCAATTGACTGAAAGTGTGTCTGTACTGTTGACCAAGGGAGTACAATAGTCAAGGAGAAAGTGTTGGGGCACCATTTGGGTTGCCATTTTTAATATTTATACAGTCCTTAACCAAAAAAGTCTCTTGATGGCATGTTAATTAAAGCAAAAATGAAAAGCAGGTTAAGAAAAATTAAATAAGAGGTTTCTTTTATCTTTTTCTGTGATACTTGAGTTTCAGGTAGGAGCTCCAGTCATCAGTTTGCTCTCTCCTGAGTAAGATGCACCATGCCAGGAAGGTCTGTCCTTTATAGTGAAGGGACCACAAAGGGTGGAGTCAATTTCCCTGTGTGGGCGATTTCTTAGGGCTGCGGAAGAAAAAGGAGATGTTACCATCAGTGACCCCATCCCCTTGTGTCCTGGAGTGGTACTGCTTATCACAGATGAGCCTGGAAGGAAAACCTCAGAGATGTATGTGTGACAGTACATACATTGAAGGACTTAAGATGCTGTAATAGTCAAATTCAAACAAAGTACTGATAACTATTTGACTGCTCACTCACTGATAAAATTCCTGCTTGCATATGGTCCATTCTGGTGTGCTATGATATGTTCGTACATCCTCTTGTATTCTGTTTAATGCTTGCTATTCTATTGTATTCTGCACTTGGATTTTATTTATAGTCCTATCTGTCATACTGTTACATATTCTAAAATGTGCTATATTACAAATGTGCATTTAAAAGCAATTTTAAATAATGTGTCTCTGGCTGGCACCCTGTCTGGGGTTTGTTTCCTGCCTTGCACCCTGTGTTGGCTGAGATTGGCTCCAGCAGACCCCCGTGACCCTGTGTTAGGATATAGCGGGTTGGATAATGGATGGATGGATGGATGTTTCTCTGATTTTAATTAATTAAGAAGTAAAATGAATGGCTGAAAAAGTAATTGCTGTAAAATGTAACTATTATTCCTTCACTGGAAAGCAAACACAGAACACTACCAAAATATGAAACAGCTCTCATGCTGTGTGCATTAAAAAATTTGATCTTGAACTACATGTAGAATTCTAGTAGGGTTATAATTGTGCATAAACAAGCTGTCATTACCACAATTTACATATTTAATATGAATATTCAATTCATTATTAAATTGTGCAGTTCTTTGAAGACAGAGAGGTAAATATCTTAAAATGCAAAAGTAAAATTGAATAAAGAAATACATTTGAAGTTCAACAGTCAGCTTGGTTGAAGTAATGATAAGAAACAGATATTTGGAAATGGTGGAGGGGAAAAATAAAATTCATTTAAAAAAGTCTAGTAAAAATAAATTACACTTAAGGCTCTATGGCCATTGAAAAAAGGAAATGTTTATCTAGTCGTCTAATATTTAAGCCCTTTTGGAGCCTCAGGCAGGATTGTATCACTTAAAAGGCCTTGAATAAGTGGATAGTGTCTGCCCATTTTGTGCAATTTAGAAATAACATCCACCCATCCATCCATTATCCAACCCGCTGAATCCGAACACAGGGTCACGGGGGTCTGCTGGAGCCAATCCCAGCCAACACAGGGCACAAGGCAGGAACCAATCCCGGGCAGGGTGCCAACCCACCGCAATAGAAATAACATGCAAACTACAAATAGACAATGACCAGGCATGGACAGCAGATCTATGAGGCAGCTAACTACTGCTGCACTATGCTTTTAGAAAGATCAAATATTAATGACAATATTATTATTTTATCAGACTAGGGGGCTTTGACCACTCCCCGCACCCCCAGACTGCAGTAGGTGCCAGCCACTTCGCGTCTCTGCTGCTCGCGTTCTGAAGAGGGGTGCTGAACGCACCCCAAAGAGACGCAGTTGCTCCTCCGAAACCCCCTCTTAAATGGTGATACAATGGGAAACAAATACAGTTCTTTTTTCCTCCTCTTTGCTCGATCAGCTGCTGGATTGCGGCTGCTGCTGCCGTGCCACGTGAGATGCATCTCACGCAGCATACTTCTGTCACCTATGTCCATATATTCGATCTCTTTTCACTTTTAATTTTGATTCCGTGTTTGGAGTTACATCGTGAAAATGCAATGTATAACTGCCTGTGAGTGAATATTGTTTCTCTCTACAAGAAATGTGTCTGACAATAGCATTCACACAAATGAGAAATGATTTCTCTCACGGGATTTCGCTTTCACCAAACAACAAATTTTTTAATTCTCCCGATACGCCTCTTCATTGGGAAGAAACACTACTTTTTTTTTTCTCTAATGGCATCATGATTTAGACGATCTACAAGTCTCTGACTTAAAGTTTAAATCCAAACAATACATTCAATCTCTTTTTGCTGTCCCGTTATTTCATCAAGTAATAATTTCCGTTTGTTTAAGCTAATGCGATCTTTACTATCCTTTTTTGAGACTTTCGAATTTTCGTACTTCCATTATGTCTAACCTGCTCTTCATGTGTACTGCACCAACATTTTTTTGAATTCTTTATGACGTTCTACTTTGTCATCTACTCGGCCCCGGGTGTGGTTAAATCTCTTGGCACAAAGACTAATCTCGCAGGACATGCAAGTGTCTGTCTGAGACAATCACGTCTCATCTCCTTCCAACCTTTCAAGATTTCTTTTATAATAGAGAGACAATGTTTAGTGATTTGATGGATTTATGTATACATTTACAGTTCAGATCAGCTTATTATTTGTTTTGTCTAGTGTTGATTGGTGAATATGCTGTGTTCGCCGGTAACTTTGTTCACCAAATATTTTAATGGAAATTTGGTTTATGGTTGGGTGAGATTAACCTTTTTTTTCCTAATGCCCCATGATTCATTGCATGGCCAGTGAGACATCCCAGAGCTGTGGCAAGCAATTTTGGATGGGGGAGCCCCATCCTAGTAGTAGGCTAAAAATTAGCAGGAAAGTTGCAAATACATTAAAATACAAAATGTGTATGTAAAAGATAAATAGAAATGTATAACTACATTCTTGTCTTAAAGGTAATATCTTTTTGTATGGATTTGTTTGCAACCTATGTGCAATACATGAGCCTATCACTTTAACAATATTACCCAGAGTGATGCAAACAGGATGGAGTGAAAAATCCTATGCTTTTGTGCTACGCTTATATGGTAGTAGCAGCATGAAATAAACAAAAGTGTCAGGAAAAAAACACACAAACTGCACTTTTTAAGTTCAAGAGAGGTGAGCACCTGCTATCAAATCTGTGGGCTTCAAGGTTTAGCAAATTCATGTGTCCTGTCTGCCAGTGTCTGCAAGAAATTTTACTGTTCTGATATTTAATTCTATTAACTTTATCTCACAGTGGTGCAGTGGTTAGCAATGCAGCCTCACAGCTCAGGTCACATTTGTGGCCACAATAATCGGTCCAGCATAGTTGGCAGATGGTTCTATTTGCAACACTTAATATACCATTACACTATTATAATCCATTCAAGACTAGTTCACTTTCTTCTTCCCTATCTACCTATCTATTGACTTCAATGCATTTTGCCGAGTTCTGTGTCATTCCTGAACAATTCTGTGATGTCATCTTCCATATGAAATTGTATTTAGAATGTTGTATGTATTTATGTCTTATATTGAATGATAACCGTGCACACTCTACTTACTTTAAATCCCACTATGGCAAAAATAATTTTTCCAGCCTGCTGGGGGTTTATAAGTTCATATTTTAATATAATCACTCAAAGAAAAGTTTCCTATAAAGGTGTAAATCAGTAGAAATAAGCGAAGCAAATAGATATGCATTTTCATTTCCTATCAAGATAGGCCCGCCATGAGCCACTAAGAGAAGTGTGAAGGGCCTTTCATGCTATGGTACAAGCAGGAAGGTTTTCATGGAAACTGGTACATTATCTTACCAATTCTAACAAAAAACAATTGCTTGAATAATTTTCCTAATATTTACCTACAGTATAAAAAAAATTGACCAATAAATAGTGCAAGCAGTTTTTCTTTTTTTGTGGTACTTGTAAGCTATAGAATTAAAACTATTTGATGACTCCTAAATAAGCACAACACTAATCCTAACCAAAGTACATACTGGCTGCTTTTTTTATTATTTTAGACCCAAATCCCTGTACTTTATGATTAATATAGCAGCAGTAGTTCAGAATGCATTGTCAAAGTGTCAGAGAAGTCAAGGGTTTACAGTACTGTATATGGATATGACACAACCTCTTAGGCCTATAGCAAGATAAGATCCTATGAGATCCCGCTGATCAAAGTTCTGTCTCACCAGATAAACACAGGCAAACAAAGAAAGCAGTATGGTTGTACAGATGACAGCACCTACTTTCTTTGCTTTATGATTACAGATCATGTAATGGTGTTTGACATTATATTAATCTCATATACCTGTAGTCCCATTAATTTGAGTACACAAGCTGCCAATGGTTACCAACGTTGGTAAGATGGTCATTAATCATATGTTAGGCAAAATTCAAAATCTATAGGGCACACTAGTCTAGAGGCCATTCGTGACCTGGGAACCAATAATAAAGCCATCTGGGAATTACGTTTTAAAGTTTGGGCAGAAATACAATTTTAGCTGTTATATAGGACATATCCAACTCCAAAAGACACACAGGAGATGATGAAATTGGTACTACTTTGCATTACCAGTGAGTTCTAATATGGAAAGTAGTATACAATAGTTTGCTTATGATTTTCTGTAAAAGAAAAGGTGGCAGTGAAGGAAGTGTTAGTAAATATGATATATATTGCTGTGTTACAGTAAATGTGTGCATGATGAAAATGACAAAATCTAAAATCACTCTATCAGATTACATTTTTTTGGATTCAAAAAATCTGTTTTTCAGGACAGAAAATATACTTTTTGTTTGTAATGTTAGAACAACCAAAGCGGAACACAAAATCACTAATTATCTGTTGAGTGTCATATTTTACATAGTAATCCTGACATAAACATTTAGGGACACTACATATTTTATTTATTTATATAGACTTCTATATAGTGTCTTTTAAAAGATGTAGTATGTTCAAAGGTTTAATTAATGTCATGTTTAGACATGAACGAAACAGGAAAGTTTTGTGAAACTGACACTAAAATTCTTTGTGCAAACTATTTCTCAATTGAGAAATACAAAACACAATAAAAAGAGATTTTCCACAATTATAAACAAGGGGGAAAACAAGAAATAATGTTCCCTAAAGCCTCATTCACACTTCCGTGATCAACTGCGTACTCGTCTGCAGCTGCGTAATGCAAGTCATCTGTCACACACCAGTAAAATCAATTCTATTTATGCCTCTTGTTATGGAGGAGCACAGTATGTCTTTTCAAAATGTGACATGCTGTATACTTTCCACACAAAGACACACCAATATCGTCCAATCATCTACATCGTTGTCTTTTTTACTGCCAATCTCCACAGCCCTGCCACTAACTTTTGGCCATAACCACCCATTCCTATTTCTTGAATCCTGTGGAACAGGTTGAGGACATGCTCTTTCCAAGTGCTATGGAGCTGCAAGTTTATTTCCTGTGTTTGAAGCATCTGAAAGATATTATGATCACCACAATAAAATGTCTACATGCCACAGGAACTAAATCTGGTAATTTCTTTATTCACTAGAGATACTAAATAGCAGGCAGACACATGCAGAAATATTGCAAGTGAACACTTCCAGGCCGTACAAAACACCTTTTCTCCTTGTGTAAATGGCATGAATGTCAGTGGAAGTGATATGAAATTTGTCTTGTACATTTTGTGTGAAGCAAAGCACACAGTTTCGCTGCTAAATAAATTTGTTGGAATCACTTTGCTCATCACTAGTTGTACTAATGCAGTTGCAAAAAAAAAAACAAATACTTAATACAAAATACAATGTCATATCAGAATATGTATAACACTGCAAGACAATGCACAGTTACTCTATATTTTTTTCTTTACATTAAAAATACTATTAATAAATTAAACAAAATAAATTAAGAGCATCATAGAGTCAAACAGCCATTTAGTGAGCAAACTCACTGAGGTAGTTTGTTTTTTAATCTTTGAAATAATTAAAGCTGAAACAGACTTTCATTTACAATGACATTTTAAAATGTTCAGCTGAAAGATGCTAATTAGAAGCCATTAAATAAAATCCAAATCATCCCAAAATAACCGAAGTAGGTGTTAATGTCTGCATTGTTCACCTAATTGCTGGAGCAGTAGCTTTGTAGCATCAGCATTATGACGTGTATAAAGAACAGTGAAATTCTTACCTGCATGTAATAATCAACATGCAACATAGCACCACTCTCCCGCTCCCGATAAGTAAGTGAGTAACTTTTAGAATTAGAGAAGCTTAGGAAGCATGTAGACATTGTTGTAATAAATTAAATAATGATTATATCCCATTAACTAACAATGGTTTAACGAATATGCTCCTTTTCCTAACCAGAATATTTCAATTTTTGAGAGTATTGTATGTTTATCAAAAGCAGTACAGGTAAAAAGTTAATATGATATTAAAAAACAATTACTTTAACAACACACTCTTTCCCTAATAAAAAGTAATCATGTATTATTGCACAGGTACAGTTTAGGCAAAAATAGTGTTCAGTATTAATGGGTGATAAAAGGTAAAAATTTTTATTAGAAATTTTAAACATCAGGATCACACTGCAGAAAAAAAAAAACTGATGCTTATTCCTTCAACCAATGTTATATTTTGATATACAATTTTAATTTTTTTAGCAAGATTTCCGAAGCAAAACAGGATGCTCAATAGTATAATGAACAATAATTGTTTGGATGCCACATTAGTGATAATGTAAATAATGCAAAAATGATTAATTTTAAATTAAACTTTAAATGAGATTGTAAAAAACCTCTGCCTTGATGTCCATCCATCCATTTTCCAAACCTGTTTATACAAATACAGGGTTATAAGCGATGGAAAGATATCATGCTAGTACTGCCAGCAACAGAGAAGCCAAACTTGAATGTTAGTTTACTGCAGGGAACACCTGCACTTTCCACACACTAACACTCACAATCACACACACTTACAGACACCCACCCTCCCACACACACACACACACACATACAGTATGCACTCACATTCACAATCACAATTGCATTCCCTCTTACTCAATCAATATGGAGTTTCTAATCCAGTTTGCCTGCACATCTGTGGAAAGTCCACATAGCCAAAGGGAGAACATATAAACGCTAACCAAGCAGAATCCTAGTTAGAATTCCAGAGCAGGAGCTAACCATTACACGTCTGCAAGTTTTTAAGTGTGGCTTTCTGCTTTTTTGTAACTTTCACCTTTTTCTTTTAGTGATGCAAAGTAGATGAAAGATGTTATCAAAGTAACCTCATTTGTTTCCTTTACTTTTCTTTACATTGACTTAATGTATGCATAGCCTTTGTTTTTACAAGTGACAATTAATTATTTTGTGTTTTGCTTGATTTAGAGAAACCTGATGTTTGAACAAGGAGCCACGTGACAGCGTACTCTTTTTTTTTCGTAAACGTGGCCAAATAAATGATCTGGTGGCAGATTCATCCCCATCATTAAGACTGTTTATTCAGTAAGTACAGGAGATTTCTCCCAATATAGAGAGGGGGAAGGCAACATTTTTAAATAGATATGAATCTTAACGCATCTGCTTTGTTCTTGGTATTGGCAAATTGTCACTAGCCTTATAAAAAAAAAGGAAATATGTAGGATTTGTCCGAATACATACTGCATTTGGATAATAAACTTTAATTTTACTAAAGCTGTCAATAATTATGGATATGCTTCATTTTTATCAAACAGCCCCCATAGACATCTAGACCGTGAACACATTTACAGAAAAATGACTGTAATCAAATGGCCAAAATACAAAAGTACGAGAAACTGGATTAAAAGTGACACTAGGAATTCAGTATGTCAATGTGCTAAAGAGGTGAATTTTAGACAGATTACACTATGATAAATAACTTGCCAGACTTGCATTGTTCCCTGTATTAACCTGCATTCTGTTGTTTTCATTTTAGAAGAAAAAAAGGAAATTATTATATTCATCAACAATGTTGTATTGGTATTTGTCATAGATTGTACTAACTGAGACTAAAATAAATGCTGTTCAGGAACACAAAGCAAAGAAATGACTGACAAAAAATACTGAGAATAAACTAACTCTGGTTGTCGAGTTTAAACGTAGTGTGTTGAACTAGGGCTACATTCACACTGCAGCTCAATTTCAATTTTTTCAGTCATATGTGACTCAGATCTGATCTTTTTAGAGAAAGGTAAAAGGCTTGGAATCGCACTTTTTCAGGTCAGACTAAGATCACTTTTGCATGTGGTACCAAATCTGATATGGACATAAGCAACTTGAATGGGACCTGTGATTGAATGCTTCAGTTGGAATTGTCTGTAAATTGACATTTACCTCTATAATTGTCCAATTTAAGCTACTTGTGTTATATATCTGTGTTGAAAACCAAAATGGATGACAGTACTTACTCAGAATGCCAATGGAGAGAAATCAAGTTGGGAAACTTAATAAGCTGTTGGTGTTTGCTGCAAGCCAATACTGTACAATTGCTATGTTTTTTGTGGCAGACATGGTGAGACTAACATATATATTTTTGGAGACCTTGTCAAACAGATGTTGACATACTGTAAGTAATTAACCGTTATCCTCGACATCCAGAAATGTTCAAATAACTGTTTTTCATTAAAACCCCTGCAACTTACTCTAATCAATCCTGGCTTTTCTATCATATCTACAGGTTTCTGCTTACAGATGTGGCAATGACAATTTCACTAGAAGTAACATATTATTTTTGCTTTTCAAACATCCAACATTTAAAACAATGTTTTTTAGTGTTACAGTCAGCTTACGACATTTTAGTTGACATCTCACTGATGGATTTGCTTTTATTTCGCATGTGTGGGGCACATTCAAATGGATATCTGTACACACTGTCACCCATGGGAGTCTGGGGGTCCCCTAACAAGCTCAACTGAGGTAAGCACTACCACTCTGGTGCGAAAGGGGGCACTGTCACCAACGATATCCTCTCTTTTCTCCACAGCCCAGAGAAGATGCAGAGTGAGGGTACTCATGTTGAGTTGTGACATCCAGATTAAGCCCCTCCATATAAAGCAAAGGCCCTTGAAGGTGCCGTCTGAGTGCAGGCCAAAATACGAGTCTGTTACGACCTTCAGAATGAAGAAACAAAAGAACCGTTGAGAGCGCAATTGACTGATATTAGTAAACACCCATTTGTTTTTATTTTTGAAATGATTAAATGATGTTATCAGGGTGATACCCCAACATTTCACCATTCTCCTGACTGATTTATTGCTGCTGGTCACAACACTCATAATGGACTTGTATTATCTGAAAAACTAATTAGAACAATAAAAAAAAATAGATAAGAGTCAAGTTGAGTTGCACTGCTGTGAGAACATTGCATATGCTTAAAAAATATTTGGAATACAAAGAGAAAAAAATCCCAACAAGCGAATTAGTAGGTTGAGTGCCCCTTCAGGACACATCCACTTAATAAACTGCATAGAAACAACAATGTGAATTTTTTAAGAAAAACAGTGTTGTAAAAATGACATATGGGACAAGGAGAATGTGAATGTTCTAAGAGCGATCGTCTGAACAAGGCCTCGGTCTGAACATTAAAACATATGCTGTCGTACAAATAGAACTAGTCATGGAAGAAAGTTCCAGAAATCAGAACCCATAAATATGAATGTTTGTTTGCTGAGCAATGCATAATGTGACTAAGAATAGTAAGAATGCCAGTTTCATCAAATCTTAACTGTTATCTGGTTTGCATGTTTACTATTAAACAGCATAAAGATTATTGAGGTTTGCCTAATAGGAAGCTATTAATACAAGGGTAAGTCAATAATAGGTTGCACTTTTGTGATAATTTGGTTTGAGTAGGCTGCACAGCTTTCTCCGCACACGTGTGGAAACATGGTGTGTCTGTGGTCACAATGGGAAGGTTTGAGCTTTGATCGGTCAGTTTCTCTTGTTGTTTTCTAGGAGTAAACATGGCCACTCCACTCTTCGTTTGCACCAAAAAACAGCAATGAGCAGTAATTTGCTTTTTATGGTCTGATGGTGTACTGGGGCTGAAATCCATGCAAGGCTTCTTCGGAATATGAGAGTGTTTATGAAAGGATTGAAAAGTTGAAAAATATTTGAGTACAAAGAAGAAGTAGGATGCCCTTTCATGTTCACTACTTATGACAACATTGAGTAAGTCTGTACCATGATTTTGACGAACAGGCAAGGATTACGGCCCCTAGCATATCTTCAGCTCATAAAAAGCGAATTTCTGCTCACTGCTCTTCCTTGCTACAACAAGAGAAACTGACTGATTAAGGTCAACATTGTATCATTATGACCACAGACACACCATGTTTCCACGTGTGTGGGGAAAGCTACACAGTCAACCGAAAAAAATTATCACCAAATTGCAGATAATTGTTGTCTTATCCTCGCAAAAATTTAACAATCAGTTCATATCAAGCAGTAAGCTAGCAGATAGATAATGGGGGTCTATTAAAGACTAGAACAGTAAAATCCGGAGTCTGTTGATACCTTTGTTGTTCTTTGTGCATTGAGATGTTTCTTAAACTCTAACACAGAGGTAATGAAGGCACAAAAGAACCACTCTTCATATTCACCTTTATTAGTAGTGTTCTATTGTTATGGAAAAACTGTCACAGTATGTAGGATTCCAAACATAACAAGCAAAAGGTCCCACAAACAAATATCTGAAATAATTAAAGTAAGACAAGAATACCCATTAGAGTGTGCACCACCACTTAACATGGTCTGTGTTGTGTTGTCTGAGGAGTGAGAACTGGTAGTCCCATTCAGAGCTCCTGTAGACCCACATATTAGTGCAGAGCAGACCTTGTGCTGGAGTGAATGATAGCCAAGAAAGAACACAAATTATCAGGAGCATAGCACCCTCAAACCTGTCCCCTAAAAAGGACCACCTAATGCAAATTGGTCAGAGTTTGTGCTGTGTTTGTTTTTCTATGAACAGCATGTGATGTGCACATGGCCGAATTTTAGCAAGGGGTTACTTGGGTAGTATTCCAAGGCCATGACCTGTTAGGGGCTCCGAAATCAGGGTTGATTTGCTGGGTTCACTGACGACCTTGTGTTCACTGAATTATTTCCTTATAATTCGCAGTGTGGCTGGCTTCAATTAACTTTCTTTTTCCAGGCACCCTATGATGCTTTGCAAGGCTAGTGTTGCACATTCCTGATTGGTTCGGGAATGGATATCCATGGCAACAGACGATGCGATTGCTCCAAAAAAAGAACAAAAAAATGCTATTACGACAAGACAGTAAATATTTTCTACTTTCTCATTTTGTTCAAAAATTTTAAAAAAGATGATATTCTTAGATTCCTTGAAGTTCAAAACCTATTTTGAACACATATTTACTGAAAACTGATCCCGAAAAAGCTACAAAAAATTAACAAACAATCCTAATTGTAACAATAATGATGATTATGATTTGATTTGATTTTATCCCTCGCTTCGCAGGCTGTTAGTAGTGATACGAGCTTGGGAGATGCAGAGAGAGATAAAGGTCACCAAGTTTTTTGTGCTGTGCTATTGTGATTCTGTTTTTCGTATTTGTGCTGATACATACTGTATTTTAGTGGTTTGATTGAGGACATTGCGGCAAAGAAATCCATGAAAATACAATTCTGAAAGGCAACCATTTGTCTGTGTTCATATGCAGGGTTTGATTTTCCTGCTACTATAGGCATTTGCAGTAGGGCTGTATAGTTGACTATTCAAACTTTGGTTTGTGATGGTTATTTGGCCACATGTTATCTGAGAACACAATGGCTAAGTAAAAATATAAATTTTGATGCAGCATACTTTGTCTCTCCAAATTTCAGAAAGTAATAATAATAATTTTTTACATTTATATAGAGCTTTTCTCACTACTCAAAGTGCTCTCCATGCAGGGAGGACCCAGATGTGAACCCATTTACTGCAAGTACCAACTTGAGGCCCCGGAAATGTCTTTGCCTCAGGGGCCCCTGCCCTCCTTAATCCAGCCCTGCATTTGCATCATTTCAGCATGCGCACATTAAAACTTCTTTAAAAGTGAAAGTGCATGGAATTGTTTCTTCTGATGCTCATTGTGTGACTACATTTTTCAACCAACAGACTTTTTCTTCTTTGCAAATCTATCTGGTCAGGAACGGTGTATGTCTGACCCTGGGGTCTTTACCAGTACAGACTGCACATTTCTATAGTTGTACTTCAGTTTCTGTTTTTCCTCAGAAGAAAAAAAAATAACTTATTGTTATTTGAGTAAATGCTTCTATAGAAGCCTGAACAGGCTCGTGATGTATCTTAGGAAATATGCTGTAACTGAAATGTTATACGAGCCTAATTACCAACCATCTGAAATATATCACTTGACATTTATGCTGAGGCACAGTACAAGTGATTTTTAAGGAGAAAATCAAATATCATTTTGTAGGGGTAGGAAGGAAGTTTGAAATTTTACATTTGTGCAGCACATTTTAAACACATTAATGTCTAAAAATTTCAATTATGGGGCAACATGGTAAAATATTACTTGAAAAACCAAAATGACTACGCCAGATGTACAAGGCTCACATGTGTGTAGAATACTGTGGTTTTAGCTTGTCTGTCAGAACAAACTCTGCTTTCCAAATCTGTGCTCGGCAGTGGGCTTGGATTAGTACAGCTTGCCATGTGCTCCAGAAGATGAGAAGCCTTGGGTAAGACTAAATATTAGTCTGGAGTGTTAAAAATCCCTATGCTACACTTTGTTTCTCACAGCTGAAATGAAGTAAAAAAATCCAATGGTCCTGGAAAAAAAATCCAGCATGGGTCAATGAAACAATGCCCTCATCTAAATTCCCTGCACTCAGATAATTCCCAAACAAGGCTTTTAATTCCTTCTTTCTGGTAAACAAGGGATGGCCATCCCTCTAAATGAGAAGTTGCATCTCTGTAGATTTCAGCAGCATAAACATTGTCAAATAAATAAATAAATACCCTCGGCTTGTTATCCACCTCCTTTTTCTTTTCCAGTATGACTCAGAAGGCCTGGTTTTCTAAGCATCGGCTCCAGGGCAAATATTAACACCATTGTTTTCCAAAGGGGGAGAAAGTTAATGTAATAAAAAGAGCAATAGAGGCAGGATTCCCTAGGCTAACAACATGTTGATTTTTCTGCTGCATTTTTTTTTCTTCTAGTGCAGCATAATCTGTGAATATGTTAAAAAAAATTAGATAGATAGATAGATAGATAGATAGATAGATAGATAGATAGATAGATAGATAGATAGATAGATAGATAGAAATTTACTTAATCAAAATGTAAACTATGTGTATACAGTATATTGCCATAGGTTTTCACATGGAATCAGGTTAGATCAAGTTGGAAATCCTGGCACAAGAAAACAAATCTCTTTTGGAAATGTATATGCAAATCAACATGCCATTGCAAGAGGAAGGATGCTGCCAGGGAGAAATAGGCTCCAAAAGTGTACTAGGTATTCCTGAAGGGCAAGAGACAAGGAGAAAAAGAGAGAAAGACTTCAGTCAGAGAAAAAGACATGCTATGTTCCCCAAGGAAGCTGGAATGTCAGCATCACAGGTACCAGGGCTGCCTGACCCTTCTTTTTGGGACTCATTGTAGGCAGGGGGGGTGTATGGGGGGTGGTGGCACAAATGTTGGCAGAACTTTATAACACCACCTGGCTGACAGAGAACGGCACCAGATCCCATCTAAGAACCCAGAGCAGGAAACCAATTGTTTACTCCAAATCCATTAGGTATCAACACAAGGTCCCACAGCAGAAGTAGCACCCAAAGAAACATTACACTTTAAGGGATATGGAAAGTTCAAGGGTCCAATCATCTTAGCGCCCCAGATACTGCATAGACCCACCATTGACTTCAAAAGAAATTATGGAACATAGCCAGAAATTACATCATGGTGGAGAGTAAACTATAAGAACTTAATATTTAAAGTTAGAGGTGAATTGGGGCAAGGGTTCACTAGATGGTGGAAGAAGATAGATTAGCTTAGATAAAAACAAGAAAAGAGATACAAGGAGAATACCAAAGTGCACCATTCTGCTTACATTAGCTCATTAACATTTCTTCTACAGTAGATGTGGAAGGGCCTGCCCCTATATCAGATTCCCTAAGTACAAAGAGATCAATATTTAACGAAACCAGTCAAGCAACTGAAGTTTACATTTGGCCAGCCTGAAATCTAGAAGTTAAAAGATTTCACATAGGATGCTGGAACCATTTTTGACAGTTTGCCTTAGACATGAAACCACATTTTAAGAATATCATACTACACCTTATATGTAACATAGCATATCTATCTGCTGAGAGTATTCATTTTGTATTTGAATTACAGTCTTTCCAAAGTAACTTTAAAACATAAAAGATAGCTTGGTAGTTTTTCCTAAATGCACTGCCTCATTAGGTAGAACTTGGCGATTTCATCATCAGAACTGTTCCATCATCAGAAGAGGAAGGCTCCATCCTTCCTCTGAAATAATCTGAAAAACTGAAATGTCATTTGGGAATGACTTCTTGCATTAGGCATATGAACACTTCTAAAGACGTATATTAACATGAGAGATTCTGAAGTCTAAACAGCGGTGTTTCATGAATTTATGTTAGCATCCCTTGGAGAGTTTTTGTTTAATTTTTGGAATTTTCAGTTATGTATTTCTAATTTTTTTGCTTATGACAGTGACATCAACTTAACATCATTTTACATTCTAATTTTGGATGGTGGATGCCATTTTTTTAAATATTTCATATTGCTGCATCCATGTTTCTTATGATCACTAGGCTCATTTCTAACTAAATGATGTGGATTTCATCTTTCTCAATGTGTAAAAGATGGCAGCACACAGCTTCTGGTATCCCGCTGATGGATCTTTAATAAATTAAAACACAGTGTTAGGATTTTTGAATGTGTATCTTCTTTGTTTTCACTCTCATCTTATCTTACACTGCTCTTCTGGCTATTCAGTTTTCTTAGCTTTCACTGGAATTTGACCCCATCGACTACTCCCTGAGTACATTTTTGCTTCTTCCCTAATGGTAATTTTTCATTGCCCGGTAAAATTTTATAAAATGTTTTCTTCTTTAATGTTTTGTTATGTGGTGACTCAAATCAGTATACGGTGATGCATGCGATGGGTTCAAAGCACATCCAAGACTACCACAGAATTTCATTCGTTTTACATTATTTTCCATTTTCTTGCTTGAAGAACACCGACTGTTTGGCTTCCGGAGATTGTAGTACATTTAGTGTTACCCAGTTTGCACCATAAGAAGGCATACTCATTGCAGACTGGGGCCAATAGCAACTGACATTGCCCCATCTTTAACAACACAATGATGAGCAACCATTCAAGAATGTTCCAGTTGTCATGTAAAGCATGGTACAACCTCAACCAACTTCAAACATAGCATGGATGGTGCAACAATGCAAAGGGTTAAGTGAGGTTTTTCCACCAACTCTAGTTGTATCTGTGGAAGGCTGGAACAGATAACTGGAACAGACCACAGTTTGTTGGATTGCCCATGTTACAATATCAGAACGACACGAACAACATTGCCCAACTTGAAGTACAGAACCATTGTCTGCTTAATCAATGAAATTTGTGAAGAAAACAGGACAAATTTAAACTGTTTTCATTTCTTTTTTATTATTCAATTTTTGTAAAACCCATACGATAAATAAAATAAATAAATAATAACAGACACAGCATTACTGCTTCCATTTATTCTAAAGGGATTAAACCACAATGTGTTTTTTTCCTTTAGATTCTCTGGTTTTCCTACCACACACTAAAAATGGACATATTATGGTAACTGTGAAATGGTCATGTATACTTGAACCCAATTCTCAAATGAATTATGCAGAGTCAGTAATAGGTGGCGGACCCCTAACCCAAGAGTATAAAAAGAGCCAGACACAGTCCTCAGACAAAAGCTGGTAGGAGCAAAGCTGAGTACATTAGGGTAGGAGCTTAGGAACGGCGTCATGTTTTTAGGGTTTTCTAAAGGCCCATAAATGGAAAAAAAGACTCAAGGTGATCATTATTCTGTTTGTATATTTATATTTGACTTTTCAGGGCTCAAGGAGAGATTTTTTGAGTTTGTATATTTAAATTTGATCTTTCACTGTATTTTTGACTACATAAATATCTGAAAAAAAAGTTTATATTATATATATATATATTGTTTAAATGCAATTTTTTCAGTGTCAATGCATACCTCAGTTAAGTTAAAAATCTAACAAAGAAACTAAGGAAAGGAGCTGGAATTTTTTTAGACAACCATTCCAAAGTGGTATTTTACCTTAGCAGCTGAGTGTCAATTCTGCTGTTAATCCCACATATATTGTTCCATTTCCCCCCCAATCTCTGTGTCTCTCAAATGATTCACTTTTGTTGTCCAAACCTGCAAACAGTGGCATGACATGCAGAATATGACAAAATCTGTGCTCGTCTACATTCTCTCCTTAAGTGAGAGAGGTGCTCACATTAGACCTGACATTTTAATGTATCTCAGGTCTGTTGTGATTGATGCCCCCTCAGGCTGTCACCTCACCTAGAGCTTCAAGGCAGGAAAAAAGAGGTTGCAGCAAAGGCATGAATTCCCATGGATCGACCACTTTCTGCTTGTAGCCGACAACGCTATGTGATGGAGTGCTCTATCGTGGTTCAGTCCCCGGGTTTATTTATTCATATCCTTCATGCTTCTAATGCAAGTCACTGAGGAGTTTAAAAGAAAAAAAAATGTTTTTATATTATCTGCATGATTCCTCTGTTAGTAACCATACCCAGCAGCATGTTTGATAGGGGCAGAAGGGTTTTATGATGCTAATGTATTGCAAAATGTGCTAAATGTTTCTTCAAATATACATTCTGCAAAAACATTTGAATTATTTTGAAGGCTACCACCACCTCCACTGGAGACTAGCTGTACTTGTGTTACTGTAATTAAAATGAATAAGCTGAGTATACCATGAGTCACATCTCCTGGTGCAGAAGCTTGCGAATGAGAAAAGAAAGCAAGTCTAGAATCACTGGGGTTTATGACATGTTAGCTATCTGCTGAAATCCCCCATACCCCCCCGTGCCCCCTTTCACCTCGGCCCTAACTAACTTTGACTGCATGCTTACTTGCCTCAATAAAATGTGCAAGTCAAGCTTCCATGGCATGTGGCTGCTTTTGGACTTGTATCATCTCTGCATGCCGTTTTTGGGATCCCCTTTTGGGGGAAAGGTGTCTGTAAATGCAAACATTAACATTATTTAAGTCGGCCGCTGAAATCTTGGGGTTAGAGGTTAATTCGGCACCTACACTTATTCAATTCAAGAGATGCTTTTAAATAAAGGGCAGAAATCCAGCTGGTTTGTGATGTGTACACATGTACACAGGGGACTGAACTGAGACCGCCTGCTCTCGTTTCACATGAGACTTGCACAGCTGTCAGATCAAAATCAATTGAATTTTAAAGGGCTTTAAAGTAAATATTTAATTCTTGCCTTGGGATCCAATTAAGTGAAATATGGAAACTTTGTACAACTGGTTAAACTGGAGAAGTATACTGGTACCAGCTGGTGTTCTAGTTGGTCAAAATTGAGGTTTATGGCATAGATGCACGTCTTCAGTGAATATAATGAACCTCATTTCTACACTGAAAAGGGGACTTGCTGAAATGGAAACCAAAGTGGTCCACAAGGCTTGCTCTGTCTATTTACAGTATCTCTATCTACAGTATGTACAGTATGTACTAAAGCCAGTGGCATTCAGATTAAAAGTACAAAGCAACAACATAGACGTTAACGGTTTGTTGTTTTAACATTGTAACTGTGACTGTGGTTTTGTGCTGTTAATTTTACCCTCTTTAATCCTCAACTCTTATTCTTATGTTAAAGGTTTTCATTGGATTGCTAATATGTGAGAAGTAATAAATATACAGCTTAGAAACAACCTCATCAGATTTCTTTGAGTGCTGTTTGTTCACATTTAGTTCGATTACCACTAAAAATAAAAACTTACCTGTAACTGGTTGAGAGCTGATAAAATCTACACAGTAAAATCACATTTAGGTTTCTCCATAATCCAATTCAGGGTCACAGGAGGCCTAGAGACTGCCCTGTCAACAATGGCTGCAAGGTAGGAAGTGACAGCCACAGTGCTAAAGAAAGCTCCAGGTTTCTCCATTTGTTCTCACTAACTTCTACAGGAACACAGTAGAGTCCATTCTCACTAGCTGCATTATGACTTGGTATGACACCTGCTTAGCTCAAGAACATAAAGCACTGTAGAGGGTCGTAAAGGTGGGACAGAATATTATCAGAGCCCAGCTGCCTTCTGTTCAGGACATACACAGCACTCACTGTCTTGGACAGGCAAACAGGATTATTAACTGAACAGCCACTTTTCTTACTCTTTCCTTCTGGCAAAAGATACAGGGCCACTGCCATTCACACCAGTAGATTCAAGGAAAACTTCTGTCCTCCATTGTTTAGGTTACTGAACAGCCAGGTATTCATATTTAACAAATGTTATAAGATAAAAATATACTGTGTGACTCTAAGATGGGATGAAATCTAATTAATCAAAGTAGACCTCAGCGTTGACCTTTGCAATGCACCATGCAATGCATGTGTCTCTGTTATATGCCATTTTGTATGGGGTCTGTAAAAGCCATGTTAATGTTTGTGATGCGCCATCTACTGGAATGGCAGAGACATAGCAATGGGACGGACACAGACAGGCATACAGATGCTTATTTTTTATTAAGGTGAATTGTAATAAAGAAGGGTGACAACAGTTGGGGCTGGGGCACCGCCTTAGGGTCTCAGTTTAATAATTAAACAAAAGTTCTGAAATTTTTGTAAAAATTGATCTATTTGTACGGAATGTTGTGTGATTACAATAAAATCAACAAAATTAAAAAAAAAAAAAGTTCTGAAATAAATGCAACAGCCATGATTAAAATGTTGTTTGAGCCAGCCAAGATACAGGAGCACCATCTCTGCTAGCTTCAAGTTCAGGAATGAACAACTACCTCCCGTGAGTGTATAAAACTTCTGAAAGAGATGGGACTTTTGGGCCATGTCAGAAGTGAACTCAGGCTTTGCACCTCAGAGCTGCAGGTGGAAATGAAGAGGAAGTTAGTAAATGTGCACTCTCTCATTCCAAGGTAGAATCACTTACTTCGCAGGAGCCTTGATGGTGTCGCCTATTATTGTCACTGTTTTGTGGTGACACGCAAGTAAGATTTTCATTGAACTTTGAATATATGACAATAAACTTTAACTTGAACCACAGAAGATATGCTAATCTGTTACAGGCCCAACTCATACACATAAACACCCATAGGATGACAATTTAAACCCATCAATTCATTGGACATGCCCATTTTGGGAATTTGTGGGGAAATCCTTTGCAAACATGGGAAGAACATGCAAACTTCACACAGACACAGGATTCAAACCTTTGCAATTGGTTCTATTAAGGCAGGGGTGTCGAACTCCAGTCCTGGTGGGCCGCAGTGGCTGCAGGTTTTCATTCTAACCATCTTCTCCGTTAGTGATCAGTTGTTTGCTGCTAATTAACTTCTTTTGCCTTTGTTTTAATTAACTTGACTCAGACCCCTTAGTTGTTTCTTTTTCCTAAATTAGCAGCCAAACAACAATGAGACACAAAACAAGCTGCCACATCACCAGCTAATTACATTATTTGAACATAAAGAAAGGTGAGGGTCTTAGTAAGGTTGATCTCCGATTTCACCAAATCATTTTGACGGCGTTCTTAGAAAAAACAGAAAATCAACAGTTTTGGAAATGTCTGCTGTGGCAGAATGACAGCAGCAACGAGCCGTGGAATTAAATGATGGGTTTAATTAACAGCAAGAACTGGCTTCTCATTAAGGAACTGGTTGGAGTGAACTTGGCTGGAGTTTGAAGCCTCGGTTTAGCTGGTCATCTGTTGGTTAGTTTCACATCTCATTTCTGTTTGGCTGCCATTTAATGAAGAAATGAATTAATGCAGAGGACTGAATCCTTAAAATCAGGACAATTAAAATGAAGGCAAAAGGAGTTAATTAGCTGTGAAAATTGGTCATTGATTAGGAAAATGGGTTAGAATGAAAACCTGTAGCCACTGTGGCCCACCAGGACCGGAATTCGATAACCGTGCATTAACGCATTAATGCTATCCATTGTGCCACTAATGTCCTTCATGCATTTTTTTATAATTTTTTTTACCTTATACAATGAAGAGTCCTACGATCATTAAGAATAAATAGTTAATTTGTAGTTAATAATGTTTTATGTAAATGTTTTTGTATGTGCATATATTCTGTGCATTTGTATCTATGTATCTCTCTCTTTCTGTCTCTGTTTCTCTCTCTCTCTCTCATATATATATATATATATATATATATATATTTTTTTTTTTTTTTTTTTGCACAAAGTTTATGTTTTGGTGTTGAATGTCATGCTTAGGAAAGGTGTGTGATTAATAGCAATGGAGATGAAAAGCCCTCTGGCTAGTCGCTTGCTGACAAGTTGAAAGGACTGTGTGTGTTGCACAAAGCAATACCCTTACTGCTTTTTTTTTCTCCTCTTTTTCCAGTGATGTTCTCTGAGGTTTGGAAAAGCCTATGTAGCACACAAAATGCGGCCTTCAAAACCCATTTGTACCAGTGACACAAAGTCGCAGGAGTGTGTCATGATGTTCCTATAATAAATACACGTTATATGTTACAGCAATTTATTGGGTTAAAAGTAAACATTGTACGAGAACGTTCATAAAAAAGAGCTAAAGAAGAAATACTGCTAAATGAGATGAAGTGAAATGTTAACAGTATCAAATCAGTGGAATTCAAAAGACCATGGAAGAGGTATAAGTTATTCAAGCAAATATTTTTTGAATGAATGTTACTTGATTGAACCAATTAACTTTTTAAATGCAATGCTCAAGCAGAGTATGTTTGGTTGAGTTAATACACAGATCTGCCAATTGGTAGTTGTGTCTAAACTAACCATAATCTTTATCGTTATACTAACAACCTATAAAATTCCAAGTTCTTTGCTATACATAGGCAGATAAAGTCTCTGCCATGTCAGCAGTGAACAGCAGATGGAGCAGGGAAGTTCATGATTTATCTGACTTACTTGACCAGGAACACAACGATGCCAGTATTAGGGACACTCCAGAGATCCTGACAATAAAGCAAAGAAGAAAGTCCTGGAAATATGATGATTATTATTTTTTTTTAAACAAGTAATATTTATTTATTATATAATGTAAAATATTACAAATAATGTTCGCATTACCCAACTATTATTGGTAATGACTCATACTAACTCACACAATCAATTCTTCTTCTTTTTTAATACAGCAAGACAGACCACATCCTAACAAGATTTAAAAAGCACACAAGAGTGCAATTTTAAGTGAAAAGGTAAAGTATAACACTTTCAATAGTACGATTAATCTGTATCTACAGCATATAATGCAAAGTCTTTTGACTAACTCACTCACTTATCAACAAAAACATTATTTCACATTCAGTGAAAAAACATAAATTTGGCAGGATTGTACATGTAGGTATCAGCTAAGAAAGGACAATTAGATATATCAATATTTAGGGGTAAAAACTCACCTATAAGAGAAAAACTAAATACCTCAAAAATCTCAAAAATGCTTTAACTGGTTTGATGATAATTTGGTGATGTTATAGTAAAATTAAATTTGCAGGCCTGTTTTTTATTTGCTGATATTTATTGTTAATATTGCTGTAACAAGTGGGCTATTCTAAGGCCCTGAGTCATTTATTCTGCTTAGCGCTGTGAGTTTGCAGAGGAACATGGCTTCCTGGTGTCTATAAATGAAGGCAGCTGCAGAAACAATGGGGGAGGAAGAGAGAAATACAGGTAGTCGTCGACTTATGACCTATGCATCTAACGAGTATTTGACTTACGACCACTACTCCAAATTCTGGGCAAACACCAGTTTTTGCTAAGCCAGCTCTGTATACCATGACTCATTCATCTCAATCTCAGTTTAATTACCTGCAGCATTTTTGACTACGTTCTGAAAAAAAGGCAATTGATCTCGACACAAAAATGAAGGTGATCAAGCAGTATGAGGGAGGAAAGAAAGTGAATATGTTCACATATGACTTAAAGTTATCCCATTGTAACTGGTTTTCACTGTACGCGCTGTATGTGCTGTACTGCTGCGCTCTGGCTTTGAATCTGGTTAACCATCATAGCTTCTGCGCTGTGACTCACGATGTGCCGCTTCGTGTGAACCACCATGAAGGGGTAATGAAACCACACTGAACTCCTTTACCTATTAATATTAATTATTAATAGGCTGAAATGTTAAAACAGAAAACGTGTAAGTGCTCAAACTCTGCTGGTACAATTCCTCCTTTCACTGTTAACAATGAACACTGGGAGAGGCTCACGCTGATGATGTAACATAACACAGACAAAAAGTATTCGTGAAACTGTTAAAAGTTCAGCATCCATCCATGCAAGCAACAGTAATAACAAAACAAAATAATAAAATAAAAAAATAATTTACAAAAAATGATTAAAAAAAACTAAAAATATGTGCTAAGAATGATAATAAAAAAGGATATAAAACAAACTTATATGACTTAAGGGACTTACTATACAGTATTATACATGCAGTCAGGTTTGAGTACATATACTGGTCTGTCTGACATCCAGATCTACTTACGACTGGTCTATGAGAACTGAAAGTGGCTGTATGTCAACGACTACCAGTATAGCATGGAGTGGTTTCCTTACGTCAGTTTAAATATTTTCACAATTTTTGCAGTGTTGACAAATCCTTCAAGATCAGTCTTACTTTTGTTCTACACTTCACCCCTCAAAAAACTTAAAAAACTCCCAAACCCAAATACCTGTTTAAGTTTTGCTTTTGCAAATGAAAGGAAAGAGCTGTTTTGCTTATCATTACCTATGGTGATGTTATATTTGGCATAATCAACAAACTGAGATTTGGGTGGCTGGACAGTGGTGATGTGATTGCAATAAATCTGAAATTAACTGATTACACCACATTTTTTTAATCAATGGTTGCATCTTAGAAAAAAACAACACTATTTTCCACCTGCATACTGTCATTAAGTTCACAATTCCAGTCAACAATTAAAGAACAGAGAGGAAATAAAAAAAGAAAGAAAGAACACAAATTAACCATTGGTGCCAAGCCACGATAGAAGAGAGTGAAGATGGTGTTTTTCAGAATATAATCCAAATAGAATAGGATGGTGCTTTTGAATGAATAAAAGTAATTCATATCTTTTATTATTTTGTTGTTGGTAGACATTTATTAAAACCATCTGTATTAAATTTAGGCTTTAATGCCAATGCACAGTCAAAATGTTTAGCAGGATTTGGCTTTGAATCAATCAATTTTAAATCAATTTACCTAATATCACAATTTGTGATGCCCTGCATACAGAATTCTGCTGCAATCTCGTCCTCATCAAAACCAACACCTGCTTTACCCCCATTTTAATGCTTCCTGCAGTCCTTTCCTGTTTTTTCCTGTGCAATGCTTAAAAATGCATGGTCTACATATATGTAAAGCCTGTAAAAAAAGTTTATTTCAGTTCTTACTTGTTCCAATTTTTAATTCCCTACTTTTTCTGAGGCACTCTGTTGTTCCCATACACTAGGCCTGTTTCAATTAGTGTATTAAGTTTGATCTATACTCTCCAAAACTTTGTTATGGTACAAAATTACAGATCAAAGCATTAAAGTCAAATTTGATTCTAGATACCATTTTTTAAAAATGTGCTATATGTGACATTACAGTTATACCCTAAATTCCCATTATTCAACTAATTACCAGTTAAAATTTGAAAGCATACAGTTTCCTTTAAAATTGTGTTTTCCAATGACCATCAACAAAAAACAAGTCCAGTCACTAGGAAAAGTAGCAACGGAAACTACTGAGGGAATGTTTTATTTATGAGCAATTGTACACAATATATTCAAGAGTAAGTAAGTCAAGTGAACTAATAATAATAATAATAATAATAATAATAATAATAATAAAAGGCACTACAAATATTGTATATTAAATAACATTTAGATAGCTGAATGCACTATAACTGAGGCCCATAGTGACACCACTTAACACAACTAGTTAAAATATATGTTTCTCCCAGTTCTGACCTCTATGTCAGCCTGCAGGACCTCGGGATCAATGAACTACCCTCAATATATACAGTAATAGAAACTCACTATTATGGGTCACCCTGAACTCCAAATTCAAGTTGTTATTTGGAAACTTCAGTTTGCTGCTCTGCCTATACAAATCAATACTTCTTAAAGTTTGTGCTACATCCAGCCAATGCATGGTGTCACACACGTGCGAGTAGGAGGCAGCTGAAGGGCTTCAGTAATTGTAATTCTACGCCAGACCAGGGTGTGGTGGAGTGCGCTGACTGTCTCTCTCTTAGGTCCTGCAGACCATTCTCAGGAAATCCCGCGGAGTTCCGGCGCCTCTGAAGACGTCACTTCTGGTTATGACACTGATGACGTCATGTCCTCCACCGGACTTTAAAGTCGCCATCTTACATCCACATATTCAGTTCTGGACTCAGTTTTGTACACAACTCTCTTCAATTTCAACCTTTTTGCAGCCAGGGTATATTATACAGGTGGCTGCCCCAAATGTTTATGATGTCTGTTGGTTGTTTTTCTGACAATGGGTATTGAATGATATTTCTATCCAATGTCTCAACATAGACCATTATGGGTCATTTTGAATGTGACCACTTTTGGGTCAGTCCCAAGTACAGAGTGCTAGAAAATAGATAACCACAAACTAAATGAGTGCTTACCAATAGTTATATAAAGAGCCTGAAATGTTGAGAAGCCAGGCATCAGAGAGATCCAAGCGTCTGACAATTTGAAAAGTTTCAATAGTTTAGAATAAGGGATGCCTATACAATAAACATAAGAAACTGCCATAGCACCCTGTGGATTCACGACGCATTGCAGTTCACCACAGAACAAATCCTCGAACTAAAAAGAAACTGGCGACAGTTTGGTCTGCATATGCAGAGCAAGTAAGTCTCTTTGCTTGAGACAGCTGTCCAAGTGGGGCACTATGAAGCAGATAACACTCATACAAACAGTATGTATACTGTAGGGAAACCAAAATAACAAACAAAGGAATCTCCAAAATAATATACTCAAAGTATAATGATAATAGAACCTGGTGTGGGTAATTTTTATATTCTCACAGGGGTTAGCAGCTGAGGAAAAGATGTTTTTCCATAGTAGCAGCATGGCAAGTGGGCACCTGCTTTGGTGACTGGCACTGGGGTGGCTTAAACATTTGGTCTGCTTATGCTAGTAAGCCTCTTTCTTGAAAGCAGCTGTCCATGTGCAGATGAGACAGTACACATGGGGCGCTATAAAGCAGCTATATTAAAGCAAAATTCCACTACAATACTGCAACTTACCTCTAAAGGCTGGATCAGACTTGATCAAATTGCACATCACAGTGTTACACTTAAATCCACTGTTTTTTTTAGATTTCTGTAAGGATAAATCACATATTTTTTATTTCTTAAATAAAAATAAATAATTAATAAGAGCTTGCTCACAGTCACCTGTCACCTATACATTTTTCTGCAGCTGGGTGATGCAGGTAATCTGTAGCCCACCATGAAAATCAGGTTCAGATCCCCATAGAGGAGCACAGTTCATTTTTACAAAATGTGACATGCTGCATACAAATATGCATCAACAAGATCATCAGTACATCTTTTCTGCTCAACACAGGTAGCTGTTCCTTGGCATCATCCTTTTCAAGTTCCTGGTTCGGGCAGACAAGGCTGACCATATGCACACACCAGTCACAGTGGGGGGTGGTTGCAGTGCTGTCTGCTGAGAACTCTCTCTCCATGCATTATCACTGTCTCTGACAAGTCTTTAGGACTGCAACCCTTATGACTTTGTGACGGTCAAAGTCATCTTCATGATCTCTTGTTGCTTTTGGGAGCCTCTTTGACCCAAAACCACCGATAGTCATAACTGAGATGAACCTGGCAAATGAGGACACACTCAAATAGCAAGTGGTAGCTGCAAAAAGTGTTCAAGTCCTTTTATTAAAAATAATTCAAAACAAAGTGAAATGGTGGAATGATTCAAAGTTTTCAATAAATAAATAATCTATAAAATCAAGTGATCATGAAGATTAAAATCAATTTCATAAATATTCCATAAAATTGAGGTTAAAAAGTCCAAATCAGAGACATTTCCTTAAAATGTTACAAACCCCAATACTTCCCTTTAAAACTAACATCTCCTCAGCTTACCCCAAAAGATAAAGAGACATCCTTCTGACAGGTGCAGTCATCTGTCAGTACCTGGCCAGTCCATAAGCATCCCTGGGGCGCTGTGCGAAGCTGCACACGTCTCCCGCCACCAGTCCCTCAGTGTACGTGGGAGACATCGCATATTGGGTCACTCCCACTCCCTTGTGTTGTTCAGTAGGACCAACCTTCTTCAGCCCCAGGCTCCTTGCTTTGAGGCACGCACCCAACCACCTGCCTCCGTTCCTTTAGCATGGGCTCTCTCTCGAACCTGCCTCTCATTTGTTATTTCTCCCATTTTAACCTCTGTCTTTCCTTCTCTTTTTTTTTGTTGTTTCTCTTTTTTTCTATTCCGTCTCTCTCTCTGTTGTGCTGACTCCTTATATTGCCTTGATTGGCGCAGACGTCCTTTGCCCACTCTGAGGCGTGAATGCAGCACCTGACCGATCTGCTCGCATTTGCATGTGAGTGCGCAATCAGCCAAGCTACCACAATCAACCCTGGAGTGGCACCATCTTGCACACACCCATGTTCATTCTGTGCCTGCTGTGTCGAGCGTGATTATTTATTTAAATCTTGCACTTTGCCACAGACCATTTATCACAGACTTCGGTCATAATTCGCAAAATGGGCATTGTACTAAAAAACACCAAAACACATTCCACATTGGGCATGTAGATGTCTTCATAAGACAGAAAATGATTCAGCTGACACTTGAGAACTTTATTTAAACAAGAGTGAGAACACCTAAACCTAGTTGCATTAATGGCACACTAAAAAGGTGCATTCATGCACAAAAACATGGAAAATACACCTGCATTAACATGTCTTTGCATACACACAAGTGCAAATTAAGACCCATATTATGCCCTTTGTCCTTTTCTTCTTGAACAAACTACCTAAAAGCTGACAATTAAAAATAAACTAACCCTTCCACTGTGACCCAGAACTAGAGCCTTGGAGGACTTCCTACTGACCTGCTCAAGTAGACTGAAAGCTAGAGAGAAAAGCTGACAAACCAGAGAAGGTTAGCTACCTAAATCTATTGTACTGTTTAGGACTCAAGAATGTATAAAAAACTTAAACAAAGAAGTGCATGTTATTTTAAGGGGAAATGGAAACATGATATTTGACATGATTTCATTTGCTTTTTTCTGCCCACAAAATTTAGGTAAAACCTAAAAAACACACAATTTGGGTATTAATCTCTCAGATACACTGAATGTAATTATGTTTATCTTTTGATTTACTGCACTTTTATTGTCCCCCTGTAAAGACAGGCATTGCTTTTACAATATTAAACACAGTACCACTGATTTTTCCCTCTCACTTTAAGAGTATTTCATTTATATTGTGATGTTTTTGTAGCTGCTTCTTTAATTTCTGTTTTCCTTTGCAGGGCAAATTAATGGGAAGGCATGGTTACTCTCATTCATTTGCTATTACTTTATGTAAATCAATGGAAGTGAAACTATACAGAAGAATTAAATCACTTAATGAAAATAGTTAATAACTTTATGACTATTTGCTTATCAGCTGCAATAATATTACTTACACAAAAACTATGCTGTCAATTTCCATAATTTCACTTTAGTTGACTGCATCAGATTGTGCTGTTTTACATCCACTACTACTGTATGTACCGTACAGTATTTGTAGACAGCAGGGCAATTTCAGTGTAATTCAGCACGGTTGATGATTCTTTCTTTCTTTCTTTCTTTCTTTCATTCTTTCTTTCTTTCAAGACAGTTCATTGCCTCAAGAAACTTGTAGCTCTGGCTGGCACAAAACTGCTTTAGCACAAATTTTATGTCTGTATTTTACAGCATACTCACTCATACTGGTAATCATAAGGATCAAAACTACTGAATGCTATAAATGGCACAGCGAGCATGGCTTGAAGCTGATGTATTCCTCCAGAGATATTTTCAACTGAATAAGAGATAGAACAATTGTAACATTTGCATATTTCTGTAACATTTTCTAAAAAGAACAAGCTACACTGGGTTTTCATGATAATAAGAAAAGCCGCAAAAGTTTAAAGGGTTCATATCAGAATGGGGGAGGCTTAGGAAAACGAAACTCTCTTATTTAATTTAATTCATTTAAACATACCATGTATTTGTTTATTGCTGCTCTCCACTGGGCCGTCAGTTATTATGCTTGACTACATTAGTGAAAGAAATAACTGTTAACTAGAATTTGATATGCATTACCTGGTGTCTGAAATATCCAAGATTACTGGTCAAGAATGCCCTCACACAGTAACACATTTTTATTCTGTACACTTTTTAAAATTCCTTTAAATTGCTGTTGGAAGATACTATGGTATGTGAAATAAAGATTAATTAATTTATTTGCCAATTTTAACAGCACAAGCTTCTGTTGTGTCAAATGCTAAACCTTGCAATCAACTGTATTGAATCTTCTTAAATTAAACCTTTTTTTCACATGGACTCAAGTTCGTTTAGTGCAGCATATAGTAATTCTATCATGTTCTAAATTACAAATGTTATCATTACAAGCAATGTTTTCTAATGTATAATTATACAGACCAGATTCAGATATTTAGAGGGATTTAATGTGATTACCACTAATGTTTTCAGGAGGCGCTCTTATAGATTATTTCCTAAGCACTTTAATGAGCGCAGCACTTTATTTCTACTCTCTTAATTATACATAAGTAACATGCAGCCTCCTATAAAATTATTTGACTTACTGTCAGCGTTAAATGAAAAAAATGAATTATTAAAATGTTCAGCTACTTCATAAAGATAATTTTGTTTGCTTCTGTGTGCTTTGTTTAGTATTCAGCAATATGTGAACACTGATTTTCTGGAACCTAAAATTCAATGAAACAATAATTAATACACCCAGACAAAGTAATAAGAGCCAAACAAAAATGAAGTATTATATTTTGTCTTTGTGTTTAATGAAAAGATTGTCATCCTTGTTACACCTGGTTTAAAAATGGTAGGTTATTTAACAGCACTACAGGCAATTACCGACACCTAAAGATCACATGCATAAAATTCTGCACCTGCAGAAAAATGATACATCATCACTACAGCCACCAAATAAAAATC
Organism: Polypterus bichir lapradei; assembly: GCA_026402145.1. Taxonomy (NCBI): domain Eukaryota; kingdom Metazoa; phylum Chordata; class Cladistia; order Polypteriformes; family Polypteridae; genus Polypterus; species Polypterus bichir. The sequence goes on from JANRMT010062813.1 coordinate 65,604,137, forward strand.
CTCCACGAGAAATTCTGCAAAAAGAAAGCACACACAGACTGCAAAACCAAATCAGATATACTCCGGCAATGGATTCTTGGCAACAAGAATTATCAGCACACACACACACACACACACACACACACACTATTTGACACTGAATGTATTATCACGTTAGAGCGTTTAATTCCAGCTTTTTTATTGACATGATAACTGCAAACTGTGAAAAAACTACATTCAACATTGCCATAAGGAGATTGCCTAGACTTATGTCACACATTAGTACTGCCCCACAAATAATTTGCGAAGGGAAACTAGACTCCGGTGCAAGCTTCTGCGTAATTCTAGCTTAATAATAACAGATGTTCAGTTCAATCACTGCTGACTTACTGCACAATTGGTTACTGAATGGCAGTCCTGTTTTTTTGCCGCCTTTGGTCAAATACAAATAAATTAGCAAAGTAACAACTCAGCTGTATGGGGGAAGGCAGTTAAACCCACAGTTATTGCTGTACAGTTTGAAAGCAGACGGCCTCTTAATGTGACAAAAGATGTTGCTTCTTTTTCTCCCCTTTTGTTTACTGCATTCTTTCTATTTCCATTAATCAAGTGTGTGCCTACAAATATGTTTATTTGAAATAATCAGTCAGAAATAATCAGCCCATGAAAGTGTTTCTTCTACTGTATAATGAAGCAAAGAAATGCCATATCTTCTTCTTATAAAGACAGATATTATTTTTGGACCAATATGCCAGGAGCACTAAAATGCTGTTATGGAGAGCTGCAGTGCTATACATCATATCACTCTGCTCTTTAAGCAAATTAAGATTTTGTTACTTAATTCTCTTAAACAGATATGATATTATTATAAATATATAAAATAAATATAAATACAATCTCCCTAACTGATTGCTAAACATCAGAAATCAAACAAGTGTTTTTGTCTACAATTTTCTGGAAGAACACTTCTCAACTTAAGAATCAGGATACTGACAAAGAAGGGCATGTTGCAGAAGGGGGCTTTCAAAGCATAGCAGTTTCAAAAATCCATTACTGCCAGGAGTGTGTTCTTTCCTGATCTCCTTTTCATCCTTACCTACAAAAAGAAATTCGAAAGTGATTTCTTTCAGATTTTCTCTGTGTCCACCTAACAGCTCATCACTGTACTAAATAACTACTTTACTGGAGGCTACAAGCCCTTTACAGACTAGAAACAAAAGTAAAGTTCTTTCCAAAGGAGTTGTGCGCTTAGTCAGTGAAGGTAGAGTGGGTATTAAACTTGTAGTGCTGTTAGTTTTATGTTAAAAGGCTTTAGTTTGGACAGACTGTCACCTGAGTAGGGGGTCTCTTTCACTACTATATTAGCCCATATGGCACAAGTTAAGTTCTATCTGAGCTGCAGCCTAATTATGAAACAGATAATGAACGCCAGGGATGCCGATTGGGCCGTTTCTTTTGGTCCATGTCCAACCCCCACCGTGTGACACACCTGTTCCTCTCTTTAAAACCCTTTTTCAGTTTAGCTCTTGGCTGTCACACTGATCTGGCTTGCTATTAAGTCCCACATCTAATGAACCACAGTCCTCCACTACTGCAGCCTGCAGGATAAAAAGAAAGCTCTGCATTTAGAAAACGAAAATAAGTACTCACTTGGCTTTTTCTTTCTCTTTTCACATACTCAACATAAAAACACAAATAAAACAGTTGGTGATAAGTCAAATTATTCATTTAATAAGTGTGCCATTGCATGCTGTATACACATCCATAAGGGTGTAGCGTAGATCGGCAAAAAGAGAATATTATTTAATTAATATTGAGAACAATACTGTATAATCATTATGAAATTTACTGGTGTGCAGAAATAGATCAAGAGGCACCTGATTCAGATAAAAAAGGACACAGTATAAAGAATTATGCAAAGTCTCAAAGTATAATGCATAACACCCTTACCTAATTGGTACAATCCTCTATACGTCAGGAGCCTATGTGTATGGAGGTACTTCATGCCTTTTCTTTATCACACTCTTACTTCTTCTCTCATGTCATTTAGTTTGACACAAACAAAATCATTGCCTCTACTTTAGGCACCAACTTAGTTTTAAAACAATATTATAGAAAACAAAATGCAATTAGTCAGCTATACAAATGGTGGTATGGTTACAATTCAATGTGTGATCATTGCCCTTGCTGAATTTGAACGTGCAGCGCATTTCTCAGTGAATTTTTACTCTGGGTACTCCATCCCCACACTCTAAAAACATGCTTATTAGATTAATTGGCCATTCTAAATTGGCAGAGAACGAGTGTGTAAGTGTGGGTGAGTGTTTGAGGGAGTCATGTGATGGCCTGCCTTGTACCCAGTGCTGCTAGGAGAGACCCTGGTCCCCCCCACAATTCAGATCTGAACTAAGCACATGCATGCAACTGACCCCAGTCAGGTACAGTAATTGCAATGGGGAAGGATTTGAGTGCAGCACAATCAGCAGCTTATTTTTGCTTTTGTTCCCCTAGATTAGAGGAAGAAATTATCTGTAAACCATGATGTCATTCCCACCAGGACAACAAAAGATCCCCTACATCCAGTCCTTCCCTTATTTGAGAAGAAGGACAACTGGAGTCAGCAGTCATAATGGCCCCTGCTTTCAAACAGTTAACATCTCACGTGGGGACAGCTTTACTTAAATATAGTGAATGCTGCATACCTTTGGACCTACAGCCCTTAAATTTATGATTTATTTTGGTGTATTAAATGGGGCACCACAACATTTTTAGGTTGTCCCAATTTTCTCTTAAGCTGGTTAATAATGTACCTATAGATTGCAGTAAAACAGTACCTCTAGTAGACTCCTTTTACATACCCTAAACATTAGTTCCAAATTTTACAAAATGTTCCTCATTTTTTTGCCCTCAGTCATTTCAGTAGCTTTCAGTATGAGGGCCATACGTGGAGTATGAGATGCCAGTGGATGAGCACAGGGGCCTAGGGGTTGAATTTTCAGGAAGGGCATTAGGCAGGGACATCATAATGAAAAGGAGGGAATGCTCGAGTGACAGTTACAGTCTTGGTGCAAGTATGTAATGCTGTCACAGGAAGCAAGAGGGTAGACAAACAAGTACTGAGAAAGGATTTCATACCAGTGAATCTTGAATGGTAATGCTAGAGATGGCAACACCCAGTGACTCCTAGAGAACACATGGTACCAAAAAAGAAAACATGTCCACCTCTAACAGAAGACTAAAAATGCTTCTCCACTGCAGGAACTTTGTTTTCAGGAGTTCTGGTGTGATGTAGGCTCTGGGCCACTTGTGGTCTCTTGCCATTTTTGTGTGTGACAACAAGACAAAAGGGACTGTAACCCTCATAAAACATATGTGATGTGCAAAGAAGAGTTATGTAGTGTGAAGAGAGGCATGTCCGGGGGTTTGCGGGGAACTCCACCTCCCCACCCCTTATTGCTTCAACATGGTCTGGACTTCACGGGAGAAATTAGTGCAGGGAGTTTGTCATGAAGAGTGATATGCTGCGAAGTGCAGCACTCCATCTTCACTGACAACTCTCTAACAGATTTGTAAGATGCTAGTGCTAGAGGTCAACCAATCAGCACAATTCATTGTCTGAGCCCCACCCACAATAGTTTCTGTTGAACAAACATTACATTCCCTGGAATAGGAGCTACTTACAAGGAACTACAAATGACCCGAGTTCCTGCACAGGGAACACTACAAAAGCTCCAGAGTTTTTAAAAAAGTTCCTGCGGTGGTAAAGTGCCTTAAGTTGCAGAAACATTAGGTACCACTAGAAGAAGATCTAATGTTGTGCTTTGTAAACAAATATAGAGCTGGCCCTCTCCTGGAAATTAATTCAATCGCTGCCTCACTGCCAGCGGTTCACTGAGTCAAGAGCTGATAGGAGGGTTAAAGTTAGCAAAGGCTCATCTGATGGGAGGAAAATAGTCCAGCGCCTGAGGAATGGATAGAACAAGAGAGAGTGTTTGAGGTGATGGGGAAGTGTCCTAGCCCACCCCCACTTAATAGACAGGGGGGCAAGACCTATTTATAAAGGCAAATTTTGCTTTTTCGCTTTTACTTTGTACTCTATGATTTTATCCCCCTCTATATTATTTGTACTTAATAAAGACAATATTTTTTTTTGTTTATCTTTTGTCTTTATGGCACTTGCGTTGGTGCCATAAGGTTTTTTTAAAAAGTACTGGCACTACATCTAAAGTTTATTTTTGTGTTGCTCCCTTTGTTGCTGGGTTAAGCGTCTGCTTCTCTTGGTGTGAAATATTAATAAGTACATTCAAAGGATAGATAAATGCTTATTTGTCCAACTTAAAAATGTTTCTTCAAGATCATGAAAAGATCAGTCATTTAATATTTCATGTGAAACTGACCATTATTATGTTTTATAACTAACATACTGCTCCACAGGCAATTCCCATGTTTTAGTTTTCTAATGTTCTAATTCCAAGAACAGCAGCATTAATTAAGACTTAACAAACACCAGCATACACAGTAACTCCTGTTAGTAAATCAATACAGTGGCTTCCAGTTCATTTTTGATTTGATTTTGAAGTACTTGCTTCGACATATAGAATTATAAATAGATTAGCTTCCCTTATATTAATGAACTTGGTAATGCCTATACTCCAAATCATAGGTGGTTAAAAATTATAAATTACAATTGTTTTCAGTGAGCCACACAGTGATTGCACCTTCCTCTTAACATTAACCTCCTAGAGTACAGAAGCTCAGAACAGTTCATTACCCCTTGGATGACAGGCAAAGAGCAAGTTAAAGTTGTACTCACTGGTTACAGAGACAGTTATTTAAAAATAATCCTGGCATCATCTTGGGTACAATAATGTGAGGAGACAGATTCATTCAGGGCCCTGATATATTCATTCATCAATAAATGTGAGATTCTGAAAATCTTTTGAAAAAACATTAAGATTAGAGTTAAAGAAGTATATTGCTTTCCATTAAATGCACACCAGTTTGCTAAATGTCTTAGGAAAGGAGAACATGCACTGTGGGGTATTTGGTAGTGTAAACAGTGAGAGCAGCAAGAAGCAAACTAATTAACCAAGGAGTCTGATTAAAGGTGGGAATTTGTCTTAACAGGGGAGTTGGATTAAATGGTTTGATGAGGGTCACAGGCTGAAGAGCGAGTGTAAGCTGAGTATACACCCTTTCTGTTTTGGCATTAAATGGCATTTTACTAGCTTTACAGTGTTGCCTCTTAGCACTGCCTAGAAACATGAACATAAATATGGCACAGTTCAAAATTAACAAAGTAATGGTATTTAGTACAAAAACAGAGTATCTCCATCTTACCTCTTACTTTTACTCTTAAATTATTAATGTGAAGGACAGTAATCATTTTTAGCCTGGTCCACTGGTTGTTTACTGGTCACCACTGCACTTCTTTGATCTCTGGACAAAACTGCCCCTAGATGGAAAATAAGGATATCTTATCCATTCTTCTTTGACCTCTAGACAAGCAACAACAGCATGCCACTTCCCCTTCTCTTCTACCTTTCTTTTTGCTTACCCCCATTCTTTCGATGCTGACCGTTATTTTATATCATCACCCCACTTTCTTCTTTGTCTCTGGTTCCATCTATTCTTCCTTCTATCGCCATTGTGCCATTTCCCACTTGACATATGTTCACCGGATCTCACCTTTCTTCTCATTATCCCCTCCACCATACTCTTTTCCTATAACCTATCCTCTTCATCACTTCATTTGTTACAGTACCTTCTCTGTCCAGCTAATGTTCATTATCTTACTGTAGCTCCACACCTCAAAGTTTTTCAGCCATTTTCTGGTTGCTTTCCCTTATGTCAAAGCTACCATAAGCAAACACTGGGAAGATGTACTTTCTTTGTAATTTTTTTTAAGGTCAATACTCAGATTCCTTTTCAGGAATTATTTGTAGTCCCAGAAGCTCCACTTTGCTTTATCTGTTCTTCTTTTTATCTCCATCCAGCAATCCTGTTGCTCTGTAATCCAAGATATTTATATTCCTTCACATGCTCTAAATGTTGACCTTCCACTTTTATATTTATTTACTCATGTCCATTACCCTCTGAATATTTTTAAAGGTTGTGAGCCACTATGTACACGCATAAGAGACCAGGTACACCAATTAGATGTTCTCCACATATACTCAACCGAAAACATTCAGGTTCTCCACTCTGGCGGAATGTTTGCATAAAAATATAAGAATCATGGAATTGTGGTATTTCACTTTTCTCTGCATTGACACAAAAAATAATTACCCAATATTTCTGGTATCTACTGATATGAGTAGACAGGTTAATAAGATAATAAATTCACCTGTTCTGCAAGTCTTAGAGCTGTGAGAGGAAACCTGCAGAAAGTTCACATGAACATAGCAAGAATGTGAAAAAATCCCCACAGACAGTGACTGAGCTGACATTTGAACTCAAGTCCCGGGAGCTGAAAAGCAGCGGTCCTAACCGCTTTGTCACTATGCCCACAGCCCAGCTGAGCAAAAGATAAGAGGACATGTTTCTTTTATTTGACAGTGATACACATACAATTCATTTAACACATTCTTTTGACTTTTTGGAGAGAATATTTAACAAATAAAATGTAAAATTTTCATAAGTCTTGTGTTAAAATATGTAGTGTTGTAAAAAAAAAATACTCCCTTCATTAATAATTTTAATTCAGCTCTTTAGTGATTCTTAATTAAACTGTGCATCCATGTGAAAAGCTTTGTCTTCAGTGTGAAAGGCATGTGTGTGCAAAAACCCTCATTTTCACATTTTCAAGAGATCCAGATTCACAGTTGTAACCAAATACTGCAGCTGTGACTTTTGGCAAAAAAAAAAAAAAAAAAAAAACGCTTTGATATTTAAATATAATTAAGGAATTTCAGAGTTTTGCCTACATGAATGAATAATACAAAAATTGCATCAAAACCTTATACACATCTAATTAATTATAAAATTAAGTATAGATGCAAATGATGAAGGTTAAGTGTATTCTGCCCATTATGCTCAGCTATAGTACATATTTAATGAAGGAGTTAAATAAAAAGAGAAGAATTAACTTACGATTAAAAGATCAGATGCAGTGAAGTCCTGCAGAGGTGTATTTACTTCTATATACATTTACTCAGACACAATGTTTCATGTGCAAATCAGAAGAAAACACCAGTTTTTATATTGTAATGCATCATTCATGAATCTTTTTGTCTTCTAAAACTGTTTTTTCTATTACAGAATCTGGAGAAGGCAGAAGCAAGAACCAATCAGGGTGGGGATTTCAGTTTATTGCTTTATAATTGTTACATAAAATAACATAACACATAAGGTAACATTCTTAAATACAGTACACTTACACACACACTCAAGAGTCAGACAGGCCCAAATTAGAATCAACAATTAATCTAACACACAAACATCTTTGGGGATGTGGCAGGAAAAAACTGAGTATCTACTGGAAAGTCCATGCAGAAAAGTGAAGAACATCACATGCACAATGTCCAGATCACATGATAACGCCCTGGTTGTTAGATCAGAAAGGCAGCAACGCTAACTATTGTGCCACCATCTCACTCATTAGCATATAACATTTAAAAGATAGATAGATAGATAGATAGATAGATAGATAGATAGATAGATAGATAGATAGATAGATAGATAGATAGATAGA
>JANRMT010062813.1:65611818-65662560 GCA_026402145.1 Polypterus bichir lapradei
AGATAGATAGATAGATAGATAGATAGATAGATAGATAGATAGATAGAATAAGGAATAAATAAGGAATAGCTCACACCATCAACCTTAATTTCGGTACAGAGTTAAACTCTAACCAGAGACGCCAGCTGGAAACAGCTATCCTGTCCATACTGGAGGTGGTGAGTGAAAAACCCGGAAGGACCTCTCTGATTGCGCATGACATAGTGACAGCACCCGGGTTATCGTTAGAGAGCAGTCCTATCGACTTCCCGAGGCAAAGAAGATAGAAGTGGAACTTGAAATCAAGCGTATGCTGGAATTAAGAGTAACAGAGGAAAGTTATAGTCCCTGGTCCAGCCCAATTGTCTTGGTTAATAAGCCTGATTGGAGTTGGAGGTTTTGCAATGACTTCCGTCGGCTTAATCAGGTATCCCAATTTGATGCTTATCCAGTGCCCCAAGTGGACGACCTTCTCGAGAGGCTTGGCCAAGCTAAGTTTTTGACCACACTTGAAATGACGAAGGGGTACTGGTAAATTCCTTTAACAGAATCCGCGAAGGTTAAGACTGCGTTCCCTTCCATTCAGGTTACACGGGGAACCTGCAACTTTTCAGTGTCTGGTGGATAGAGTGTTCCACCCCCATAATGCGTACAGTCATGCCTATCTGGATGACCTAGATCATCATTTATTCCAGCACATGGGAGGACCACGTGCAGCAGGTCACTGCAGTACTACGGACGCTAGGAAAAGCCGGGCTTCGAATTAATCCAAAGAAATGTTTCTTCAGATTGAAGGAAGCTAAATATTTGGGCTACCTGGTGGATCGGGGTACCGTCAAACCACAGTGTTCAAAGATAGAAGCCATTATACGATGGCCCCGTCGGCAAACCAAGTGGCAGGTCCAAGCCTTTCTCGGACTAGCCGGGTACTACCGCCGGTTTGTACCCTGGTTTTCAGAGAGAGCGGCGCCCTTGACTGACTTAATAAAGAAGAGGGCTCCTAACAATGTGGTTTGGGACGATACGACGGAGGCTGCATTTTGTGACATAAAACAGGCTCTTACATCTACACCAATTTTGCAAGCTCCTGATTTTCCTCTTCCTTTCATTCTCCAGACCAACGCTTCGGACACAGGTCTCGGTGTTGTGTTCAGCCAAAGCATCGATGGTGTAGAACACCCCATCATGTACCTCAGATGGAAACTGGTGGATCGGGAGACCAGGTATGCGGCAGTGGAGCAGGAAGCGCTTGCGATTAAATGGGCAATTACACAGATGAGGTACTATCTCTTGGGTCGGGAATTTACTCTTGTGACGGATCATGCACCCTTACAGTGGATGGCCCTACACAAAGAGTCGAATCCTTGGGTCACCAGGTGGTTTCTTGAACTTCAACCGTTTAAGCATTTGCTTATTCAACCCTAGATGCTCTCTTTACTCCAACACTAATGCCCTTTCTCGTTCTCACGACCTCTCGGTGCAGGTCGCCCAACCCGGTGGGTCTGGGCTTGGGCTTGGTACGGCCTTGTCACACAAGTGCATTTAGGAGACGGCTAAAGGGCCGGGGGAACTGTAATACTACACCAGACCAGGGGGTGGCAGGGTGTGCTGACTGTCTCTCTCAGTTTCTTGCAGACCATTCCCAGGAAATCTCACCAGATTCCGGCGCCTCTGATGACGTCACTTCCGGTTCCGGACTAGATGAAATCATTTCCTTCCCAAGCCCTTAAAGCTGCCATCTTAGCTCCAAATGATCAGTTCTGTTTTGCACTCAGTCTTGTGAACATCTTTGTTCAAATATCTAAAAACTTTTTGCAGCTGGGAAATAATATACGGGTGGCTGCCCCAAACCTTTATGATGTCTGGAGGCTCATTCTTATTTCAATATATATATAGTCCAGTTGTAAACTTACATAATGTAGATAATAACAGTGTCTTTACTGCTTCCTAGATATAATTAATAGAGTGCTATCTGGTTATATTTGCAGCTTCCACAAAGGAATCTAGGCCTCTGTCTATCTGAATTTTCTGTAGTTCAATTCTATTCAATCTGTCAGGACCCATCTGCCCTTCTGTCCATGTCCTAATCTGAATATGTTATTAAGAGTTGTGGGGAGCTGGTGAGTAACCCAGATGCATTGGACACAAGATAAGAAACAACAGGAAACAGGATACCTATCCATTGTTTCATTGTCAAATGAGTGTATTTAGCTTAGGTGCTGATCACAATAAAAAAACAACAGAAATATTATGCCATGCAGCGTGTTTGCTGTGACTGTAGTGATCCTTTCGTTAAAATGGATCAAAACAGAGGATGAAATCAAGTAGGCAAACTTAAAGAACAAACTAAAAGAATACTTTGGCAACAGCTAAGATCAAAACACTAAATAAACTTGCACTAGGGGCAAAAATTCAAAGACAGAAATGAAAGTTTGGTTAAAACCAGAAGTAATTCCCTAAAGATTTTTGAACTCTTCCAGGGGCAATTTTCCTAAGCAGCATCTTTGCTTTATTTTTATTTTTTTTAAAAAAGGCTGGACACCAAGTGACATATAGCTCCAAGTTAAATAGCTTACCAGCATGATGTAACTTGTCACACAGCATCCAACTCACAGACTTGGCATCTGGTAACATCAATGAAACAACAAGTTGGCTGTGCTGATAAATTAACGCTAAGATTAAACAAACATACACTATGTATGTTTGCTTAGCCCTGACAGAGGAATATTTCTAAAATGCAGGCTCAACAAGTGTGATTCAGGTTTATAAAGGAATTTGCTATGAAACTTGTGAAGTTCTTCTGGATTAGTAGTAGTAGTATTCTCACATGTGCAGAATATAGTGAAATTCTTATCTGCATGTTTATATTGATTACCCTAAGGTCCAGCATGGCATAAATCAATAATTTCTGGTAATTCACATTCTGATTACCCATCAACAATACCTGGGGAGAGAGCTGCAGGCAGGGATGAAGAAGTACTAGTAGAAACAGGTTTAAGGCTTGATACATGGAGATAAGCATGAATCCAGCAATGAGCTTGCAATGTTCATTTATAAGGGACTGAACTAATCTTAATAGTTGTAATGGCAGCTCCTAAATCTACAATGGTTATAATGTCTAAAGTTCAAGTCAAATTTAATAGCACCACAGAGTGCTGAAAGATCAGTCATGACAGGCAGGGTTCCAGCTTTAACTTGTATTTTGTTGCTTAGTCTCTGCAATCGAATGAAACTTCAACTCAGCCCACACTCATGGTTATGAAGGCAGTGGTCCACACTGCAAATATATAAAATGAGATAACGTTGGCTGATGGAAAGTGATATTTGATAGAGGAAAGAGACATGGAATTGAAATTTGCCCTTAAACAATTAAAATCCTTCAAATTGTGTTTACTTAAACTGGAAAGAATGTGATCATTTGGCTGGGTGTATGCTTAAATTAATTAAAGGGATCCTTCATCACATTCCCTTCTCCATCTTTTGACTAGATGACAGCAGCACCTGGTGTATCTCCACAGACATACAGCGCCAGGTCATTGTTGCTAATTGTGCCCAAACACCTTCGTCAATTTCAGCAACCTCAGCAATAACAGCGGATGGAACCCCTAACACTCTCTGTGTTAATTTTATAGATTACACAAACAAATTATATTAGGGATTTAACATGTTGTCAGCCATATTGAAACTAGATACATTTGTTCCTGTCCCAAACGTAAACTTAGGGTGTTATTTAATATACTAATTAAATGCATTTTTATTGAGCAAAACTCACAATAAATTTGAGTTACCTTGTAGTTAGCACCTAGAACAGAAATGCTTTGTGTATGCCAGATGTGCGATACCGGCTTGGTGCCTGCCAGCTGCATTATAACTTGGCTGGGTCAAACAGGTTAGACCTTGAACAAATTGTTGCAATTGAATATCACAGTGTTCATCTGAACTTTGTAGTGGTGAGATTTTAATCGTTGAAAGATATTCAAATGGTTGTGTATATATGTAAATTACCAATAAGAAAGAACTAACAGAAAGTAAAATATTCTGTTCTGCAACATCAAAAGTTATTTGACCTTGTGTAGCAAGAGCATACCGTCAACAAATGACTCTAAAAATAGTAGCAACCATAAGAAAAACAACAACATGGCGTTACTGGAGATTGTTATTTAATTTCACCACAGTTAAAAAAGTACAGAAACAAATGAGACCACAAGATTTTCTGACCTGTAAAAAAAAATCTAACATGCTTCAAGGACCCTAGTTATATCTGCTTTGGAGCATAGTGAAAATGTAAAATATGTTTCATTGCATCATCTTAATTCCAAACATGTCTGTCCATTAGTCCGCCTTCTGTAAATTTAGCATAGACCATTGTGTAGGAACTGCAGGTACAGCCAGGCAGACAGTGTAAATGAAGAGCTGGCCAACATTTGTGACCTTTCAGTGAATTTTAGTATACAGTTCTTATGCTCCATGCATCTATACAGTTGTTGGAGGCAAGGCCAGTGATAGTGACAACCTAGGATTTAAACTTCTGGAGAGGAGTTATGTTTGCTATAATGTACGATGAGGAGAACATCATTTTTAAGGGGATGTCATTTTTGCATGTGGGTCTTGCCCTAAGGTTTTGTTTTTTGTTTCTTTTATTTTTTTTTTGTTTATTCTTCATTTCTGTTGTCACAGAATGAATGAGAGTAATTTCATGCCAGACCAGGGGGTGGTGGAGTGCTCTAAGTCTTTCTCTCATTTCTCTGCCAACATGTTACGAGAAATCCCACCTGGCCCAGATGATGTCATTTCTGATTTCGGCCCCAGTGACGCCACGTCTGTTTTTTGGCACCACTGATGATGTCACTTCCGGTCCCAGCCCCAATGACACAACTTCCAGTTCTGGCCCTACTGATGACTTCACTTCCTCCACTCTCCCTTAAAGCCGCCATCTTTGTGCTATCAAATCAGCTCTGTCGTGGACTCCAGTCTGTACACTTCTGTACATTATTAATACAACAACAACAACATTTATTTATATAGCACATTTTCATACAAATAATGTAGCTCAAAGTGCTTTATATGATGAAGAAAAGAGAAAAAAAGTAAGAATTAAAATAAGACAACACTAATTAACATAGAATAAGATTAAGGTCCGATGGCCAGGGAGGACAGAAAAAACAAAAAAAAAACTCCAGATGGCTGGAGAGAAAAAAATAATAAAATCTGCAGGGGTTCCAGACCATGAGACCGCCCAGCCCCCTCTAGGCATTTTACCTAGCATAAATGAAAGAGTCCTCTTTGTATTTAGGGTTCTCATGGAAGGACATGATGATGATGATGGTCATGTAGACTTCTGGCTTTTAATCCACCAATGTAGGAACATCATGGTGCTTTTGATTAGGTGGTGGTGGTGCAGGTCGCCACCACAGAAAACCGGGAAAAGAAACAGAAGAAAGAGTAGAGGTTAGCACAGATTTTAGAGCCACCATGAATAGTTATGATAATAAATTGAATATACAGAGTATCAGGATTTTAATTACAGTAAAGTTATGAGAGGGCCATGTTAAAGTAATGTGTTTTCGGCAGTTTTTTTAAAGTGCTCCACTGTATTAGCCTGGCGAATTCCTATTGGCAGGCTATTCCATATTTTAGGTGCATAACAGCAGAAGGCCGCCTCAGCACTTCTTTTAAGTTTAGCTCTTGGAATTCTGAGCAGACACTCATTTGAAGATCTAAGGTTACGATTTGGAATATATAAGGTGTCAGACATTCTGATATATAAGATGGAGTGAGATTATTTAAGGCTTTGTAAACCATAAGCAGTATTTTAAAGTCAATTCTGAATGACAGAGGTAACCAATGTAGTGACATCTAAACTGGAGAAATGTGCTCGGATTTTCTTTTCCTAGTTAGGATTCTAGCAGCTGCATTCTGCACTAGTTGCAAATGATTTATGTCTTTTTTGGGTAGTCCTGAGAGGAGTGCGTTATAGTAATCTAGTCGACTGAAAACAAAAACGTGAATTAATTTCTCTGCATCTTTCAATGATATAAGAGGTCTAACTTTTGCTATGTTTCTTAAGTGAAAAAATGCTGTCCTAGTGATCTGATTAATATGGGATTTAAAATTCAGGTTACAGTCAACAGATACCCCTAAGTTCTTTACTTCCATCTTGACTTTTAATCCTAATGCATCAAGTTCATTTCTAATAACCTCATTTTATCCATTATTGCCAATCACTAAAAATTCTGTTTTCTCTTTATTTAGCTTGAGAAAATTACTATTCATCCATTTAGAAACACAAGTAAGACATTGTGTTAGTGAAACAACAGAGTCGGGGTCATCAGGTGCTATTGACAAATACAGCAGTGTGTCATCAGCATAGCTGTGGTAACTCACGTTATGCCCCGAGATAATCTGACCTAACGGAAGCATGTAGATTGAGAAGAGCAGCAGACCCAGGATATAGCCTTGTGGAACACCATATAGTATATCATGTGTCATTGAGTTGTAATTACCACAACTAACAAAGAATTTTCTACCTGCCAGGTAGGATTCAAACCAATTTAAGACACTACCAGAGAGGCCCACCCATTGACTAAGGCGATTTCTAAGAATGTTGTGATCAATGGTGTCAAATGCGGCACTCAGATCTAAGAGGATGAGAACAGATAAATGGCCTCTGTCTGCATTCACTCGCAAGTCATTTACTACTTTAACGAGTGCAGTTTCTGTGCTGTGATTTGTTCTAAAACCAGACTGAAATTTATCAAGAATAGCATGTTTATTGAGGTGGTCATTTAGCTGCATAATGACTGCCTTCTCTAGAATTTTACTTAAGAAAGGCAGGTTAGAAATGGGTCTAAAATTTTCAAAAGCAGAGGGGTCAAGATTATTTTTCTTGAGTAGGGGTTTAACTACAGCAGTCTTAAGACAGTATGAGAAGACCCCGTATATAATGAAGAGTTTACTATGTCAAGAATACTGTCAATTAGCACGCCCGATACTTCTTTGAAAAAACTTGTTGGTATTGGGTCAAGGACGCAGGTGGAGGGTCTCAGTTGAGAGATTATTCTATGTAAATCAGGTAAATCTATCCTGGTGAAAGAATTTAATTTGTTTATAACGGAGTACTGGGGCTTAGGAGGATCCGCAGTGTTGGAGAGATATACTATATTATTTCTAATATCATTAATTAATATATTAATAATATCCATTTTGCAGCCAGGAATAATATATGGGTGGCTGCCCCAAACCTTTTTCTGGCTCTTTTGTCATGCTTATGGCACTTTTAATTGTTTCTTAATTACTTTGTGTTATTAATTTACTTAATAAAATTAACAGGTTTCTTTTGAGTGTTCAGAGTTGTTTACAGCTTGTTTTTTGACTCAAATTCATAAGAGTGCGGAGAGTGAAGCTGCCAACATTTTGAAAGCAGTAACTGTCAAGTATGAATACAAGACTAGACACTCAGCCAAAGTATATGCTACACATCATAGCCATGTACAGAGTTGTACATTTTCAGAAAGGAGGCCACCCCTTTACTACACTGAGCTTATTTGTAACAGTGATGTAGGACAATATGTTTTAATTTCAATTACATTTCTCTTTATGCCTTGATTTTGTTGTAATGTGTATATTCTTTCTTTATGAGAAGGGTGGGTACTTTTTAAACTAGTGGGCTTCTAATAGGTAAGTTTTAAAAAGTTTTAGTTTTTTCTTAAATAAAATAAGGGGTTCAATCGACCTAATGCTCCTCCATTATAAGGAAGCAAAGGCAGTTGATTTCTCTGTTGTTTTGTCCAGTGCTACAAAGCTTCTGTGAGTGAGTTGTTAGACGGAATTAGATTAAAAAAAAAAAATCACCATTGTTCATATGCAAATGAGGATCTCTGCTAGAGCAGTTCACACCTACGGGCTTGCAGTCATCCCCTTGGTAACAATTCCCATGCCCGTGTGCACCTGATTTGTTTTTGGCCATTCACCACACAAATGATGTAGAAAGTTTGCAGGCTGCATACTTCCAAAAATGGTCAATAATCAGTGAAGTCTGTAGGCATTCAATCGGCTTTTCAGGAAATGTTATGCTCTGACTGGGTAATGTGTAAGAGAGACAAGATCTGAAGTACCATGTGCAGTTCCGGTCAGGACCCTGAGGCTTTGCTGAAAGAAACAACCATGTGCATCTTTCCTTATTCTGATTATCTATGGGAATTAAACCTCTTAATTCATGATCACAGTCCACGCCACGCGAGATCCTTTTTAAAAATTATCCTTGATAATTCTTCAGTTAGTGACTCATGAACTCAGTAATGTAAATGGAAAGAAAGACAAAGCGCATCTAAGACTGAAGCTAGGAAATATGACTTCATACCAAATGTCACTGGAATCTAGAACAAACTACTAGGTCATGCAGTTGAAGTCGAAAGCTGGACAACTTTTTAAAGGAAGAGAGTTACTGGGACTGCATGGCTGATGCCCAACCAAATAAGCTTAATAGACTCAATGCATTTCTCTCATTTGTGAAGCTTCTAATGTTCTTACTCTCTGATTAGTGGCCTCAGGAATTTTCTACATGATTAGAATGTTCTGCCGGATTCTTCTCCTTGAAAGCAACCGGTAATTGCAGTTCTTTTAGTATGAAGATCCACTTTACCATGGCACATTTAAATCTAATATACAGTATCAGCTCCTTGTTCCGTAATCTGATAATATTTTACAGTATCCCTGATTTTAATTCTAAAGCATACTTTATCAAGAACAAAATCTGCTCTACATTTTGTTCACCTTTTGTTTTATCTTTTGTTCGAGACTGTGATTGCATAGGCTGACTCTCTTCTGTTTTTTTCTAAAAATGTATTGAATAACAGGAGACAATTTATTTTGGCTGTGCCCTGTTTTAAGGGAGCTATTAAAAGAGATTTCAGTAGTTAGATACAGCATAAGTGACACATGAGTGACAACATTGTGTCCATTAGCTGCGAAAAACTGATATAGTCCCATGCAGAAGGCACGGGTCTATTTTTTCTCTTTTTTTTTCTCTCTGCCAGGTATTTAGCTTTCAAAGATGGCTCTCAATAAGACCTGGCTTAGGGGCAGCTTGGGGCTCTGCAGGCGGCTCTTGAGTGTAAGCCATCGGCATCTCATATTGCCATAGTAAGTCAAGAGTCAAGTGAATAAATTAAAAATTAGGCTTGAAGTTCTTTGGCATGATCCATATTATGCATTTACAGAATACTACAACAATAAATTGTAGACTTACCGTAGGCTTTTTAAGCCAAATGCAATTTATTAATATTTTACAAAATAGGGGTAAGTATTATGTTATGTGGGTGACTAAAGTGAAAAAAAACAGAAATGACCATCATAGTTCTGAAATACATTAAAAATCAATCAACTCTAGCAAGCTGTGATTAACAACCTGTTGTTTTCTAAATATTTCTCCCTTTTTTATAATATGATAATTTATAAATACATTGGCACCGCTTATGGCTATTATTTTCTTTACCACTTCACAAATATTTAATTTCTTAGCTTGAGTGAACTAAGTTTTAAAACTGTTCAAAGCCAAGAAGGAAACAGATGCAAATTTATAATCTGATATTGTCTTGTCAAAGTCACTGTCACAACTCCATGGCAATAAAAGCATTTTGAACATATTTCAGTTTAAAATTGTTGTGTGCTCTGGAAGACTGCATGGAGGCAATGAAATTTTTCTAATGCTTCACTGTATAATAATAAGCAAATTACCTTTTTTGTAATTGTTATTTACAATTGCCATATAGTACTGAATGTAAACAAATATAAAAACTTTGAAAATAGGCCTTAAAATGTTAGCCTGATTTTACAAAAATTGTTTAAGTTTTCTTTTTGGGCAATAAAGAAATTTAGTTTAATGTATTTGTTGAAGCTTACATGTGACGGATTCCTTTACAGGGTTTATTAGTAACTGCAGCAGAGAGCAATTTAGCATACTGTAGAGTACAACAAATGGAGGGAACCTTATTTCAGGATAAGAATTCAATATTCCTGAGACATAGATATGGATAGTGGAGACTTCAGAGTGGTGGAGGGTGGAACAAAATGCACAATAGGAATGTACCCACAATGCCAATAGACCACGGCACAAGCTCCATTCAGTTATATGTGACTCCCTCTTCCCCATTGTAAAGAACAGATAACCAGGGGTGGCCTGAACATTTTTTGGAAAATTGGTGTATAGGATAAGATGGATTCCTGGTGCCGGTACGGGCAGCTCTGGAAGAAAAGACTCAAGAGTGGTGTCTGGGCTTCTGTCAAGATAATTTTTGTAAGGGACAGTAGTATTAGAAATATGGCTCTAGTTCAAGTTCATGTTAAAGTTCAAATTTGTCATGTCTGTATAGTACAATGAAATTCGAACTTGTATGTCACCTCAGAATAGTAACAGTAATGCAATATCAACAAAAGACACAAAATGTATACACAATTGTATATATTTGCAAGTATACATATATACTCTATACTGTACATACATGTATATACAATAGATATTACATATTACAAAAGACAACAAAAAAGACAGAAAGCATTTTGTGGTAGCCACCCCACATCCTTGGAACAAATGAAAAATAAAAATACGATCAAAGGTCTTCACAGACTGAGTTCACAACAGAACTGCCTTAATGGCAGCAAGATGGCGATTTTATAGTCGGGTTGGAGAAAGTGATGTCACTGGGACTGGAATTGATGTTGACAGGCCCAGGTGGGATTTCCCTCGGGTGGACTGCAGAAGAAAGAGAGAAAGGGTTTGTATACACTGCCAGTCCCTGGTTCGGTGTGGAATTACCATATTTCGAGCATGTTACCTGCATCCTACTCGCACACGTGTAACAGTATATATAAACAGTTATTTTTGTTGTTTCAGACAAGAATACAAGGAATATTTATTATTACGATTGACTGTTCAGTAATAATAACAATAAAAATAATAATAAATTTTATTTATAAAGAAACTGACAATACTTGTGAATGTACCACTGGTCCTGTACTGTTTCTCAGAAGTGATAAAAGCAATGGTGCAGGACGGTTGAGGTATTTAACGATATTATTTGCCTATGTTAGACAGTGTTTGTTGTACATGTCCACAGAATAAGGCGGCTGAGTGCTGTGCTGCCTCTAACACCCACCGCAGTGTTTCATGATCTTGAATCGTACAACTATTAAGGAAAGACTCCACTGTGCACCTGTTGAAACTATTGCTCACTGATGGAGAATTCTGGGGAAGTAGAGGCACTGATGAGTCTTCTTAGGAGGCTCAACTAAGTTAATCACTGAAAGACATGCCAAGTAATTTAAAGCTGCTCAAGCTCTCCATGTCACATCCTTTTATGTACTGTATATAGCAGTGCGGTCTTTTTGCTTCATGAAGTATATGACCAGCTCCTTGGTTTTGCTGACATTAAGTATTAGATTGTTGTCCTGGCACCAGTAAGTTAGAAGATTGACCTTTTCTCTGAAAGATGTCTTATCTTTTTGAGTGATTTGGGATGTGATTATGGTACAATATAATGGAGCTATTTGTGACCACAAAGCCACAGAAGAACAAGGGCTACAGAAGTGGGCTCAACACACTACCCTATGAAGTGCCCATTAAGGGACAGAGGATGGAGAATGTGATTGTAAAAATCCATACGTGCCGAGGTCTACTCGTTTGGAAGTCTAAAATTCACTTGCAGAGGTGTGCACTAAATTAAGGAGTTTGGTTATAAGGTTTGATGATAAAACAGTGTTTATTGATAAGCTGTAGTCTATGAACAGGATTTGGGGATAGCAGCTTTTATTACTCAGATATATGAGTATAGTGAAATACAAGGAATATACCATCATCTATACACCATTTGTGATGATATGCAAACTAAAGATGGTCAAGTCTCTCTGGAATATTCTGGCTAATGTCTTTCTAAGGCAAGGCCAAAACAATAATTGTTTCCCTTTTGTAATAAATGCGGGCCACAGATTTTCTCCGTAAAATATTAAAGATATCATTGAAGATATCAGCCAATTGCTTGCTGCAAATTTTTAAAACATATCATGAAAGTACATTTATAGTGCATGCTTTATGGACAATAGCTCTTACAAATCTGCCTTATATTATGTATACAAACAAGAAAGGATGAATCATATGTCACTGCAGGCAACTGAGTGGTGGGTTGCTTTTTATCACAATCAAAGCAGGCATAGATGGAATAAGTTCATCAAGGAGAGAGAAGGTAGATGAAATTAGCCACTATGTTGTAATCTGTAAGTACCTCTAAACTCTGCCAAAGTTTATATGAATAATCAATGCTGCTCTACTCGGTATCCAATTTAAGTCTATACTGACTTTTGCTGCAGTAAGGCTTATGATAGAGCACCAGATCAAGAGTTCTGGAGGTGCTTTAAAAAGAGAAAGGAGTTCCAGAGAAGAATGCCAGGTTTGTCCAGGATATGTGTGACCAAGTGAGAACTCGGGTTGAAAGCAGTGTTCATGGAGCAGAGAAGATCCCAGTTAGAGTAGGTCTGCTCCAGGGATCTTCTTTAAGTCTTTACTTTTTTGGTCTGCTTATGGGTGTGTTGAGTCATTGGATAAAAGACCAATCCTCCTGGTGCATGCTTTCTGCTGATGACATTGTGTTGTGTAGCAGCAGAAAAGAGGAAGTGGAAAAGAAGTTGGAGAAACAGAGATGAGCTTTGGAAGACTGAGGTTTGAAGATAAACAGTAAGGTTTAATGATGGTCAGGATTCAAAAGTTAGCCGGCCGGCAGAGCTATTGAAAAGAGTGGATAAATTTAGATAGCATCAGTGGTAGCTCAAGATGGAAAGCTAGATGCAGAAAACCCACAGAATACAGTGTGGATGTAGCTATTGGAAGACGAGATCAGAACTATTGTGTGATTGAAGATTTAAGGAGAAGATAAGGTTTTTAAGACAGTCATTTAGACCAGCAATGATTAATAGAGCTGAGACATGGGCAGTAAAGGAAGCACAGAAGAAGAAGGCAGATGTGGCAGAAATGAGAATGTTGAGATGGATGTGTGGAGTTACAAAAAAAGGGCAGAATAAGAAATGAGACAATCAGAGTACAATAAAAGTGGGAGAGATATCTAAGAAAGTACAGGGAAGTAAGTTGAGTTGATATGGACAATTCATGAGGAGGGACAATGAATATGTGGAAAAAGAGTGATGGGAATAGAAGTACAGGGGAAGAGAAAGCTAGGGAGTCCAAAGCAGAAGTGGACAGACAGAGTGAAAGAAGATCTGAAGGAAAATGATTTGACTGAGGAGGAGGTGAAGAAATGAGCTGTTTGGAGAATGTTGATCAAGCACATCAACCCCACATAAAAGTGGGAAAACATGAAGAGGAAGAAGAAGAAGAAGAAAATGAGATATAATTTTTATTTTAAGGTTTAAAGTAAGTAAGCAATATTTTTTAAAGTGTAGTTTTACGACATGTATTTTCACAGATATTAAGAGACATTTATCTTCACATATGAAAGATAAAATTATTAAGAATCATCCAATTCATTTTCAATTTGTGTTAGTCACCTAACAGAATCATCTGACGGGATTCATGATTTGGATACGTCTGTGCAAATTTTGCATAATCTCCTTGTGTACTTTTATTTTATATGATGAGATCTACTAATGAAATGCAGAAAGGTGTCCTCATGAAGGCATTTTCAGTTTTTGTAACTAGAGTTCCTGCCTGTGCGTAGTAGGAGAGCTACTACAGTAAAGCAAGCTATGCAAGGCAGATATTCAAAACAATTGGCTTTACTGATGCAAAGGCCACACCATTTTTGTACTAAGGGAACTTGTCTGAAAGCCTGCTTTGTATGTGCTGCATGCATTAAGCTGTACCGTTTATGAGACAACTAAAGTGTATTTATTATGCTAGTAAAAATGTGTCACCTTTAAGCATTTTGATTCTAATGGGCTTCTCCGTAGGAGCCTTGACTCGGAATTTGTCAGGCTGACTGAATTACTGCTTTTACATGTCGAGCAAGGTATTTAATTCTTTCGTAGCCTACTGTCATGTTGAGCCAAGTTTGGCTTTCATTTGCTACAGATCTAAAGATATGGCTATTTAACTACACACTGTGTTCGCAACACATATTATTGATTGGGTACATGGAAGACATTTTCACAGACTGCCTCCTGTAGTGAGTTTTGAGTTAAATACCACAGAGAATAAGTGACCTTTTGCAGTAACTTAAATGCTTCCCAGTAAGTACATTTTGTATGTATGATTACTGAAGGAAAATGCCAACGCTCACTTTTGATTTAGGTTGTAAAAAGCCATAATATAATTGCATTTTGGAGACAGCTAACCAACTTATGTTAATCTTTCTCTTCTTAATGCAGTATTCATTTTCAGCACATTACTGGCAGAAATGTAGCCCAGTGCTGGGTGTCGTAGTGCATACAAGCTATTAATTTTTCTTCTCCTTGTACAGTCCAAACAAATGACGCGAGAGATGTGAAATTTACATTTTGGAAGGTCAAGAAGTTGGTTCTCAACAGGTGGTAATTCATTAATGTGTGTTTCCATTATTCAGTGCTATGCTACAATGATCTTTTCGAATTTTTTGCTTGGTGCTCTAATTGGTGGACCAAAATCAATCCTTTATTTCTGCTTTTGAAGACTATGAGATCAACTTGCAGATGTACATATTTTGAAAAGAGTTTCTAAACAGAGAAACAACTACAATGCCATTACAAACACTACGCCAGGGAAATGGAAACAAGCTCATTAATTTGTTAAGTAGAAGTTTGTCTATTTAAGTTTTCAACAGTAAAAAAAAAATAGTAAGCCCAGTGTTTGGCTGGTATATGGCTGGTTGTGGGAGCTGGAGGCTATTCTATAAGCAAAAGTAAAAATTTCACTCTAGGAGCAACATTCTATTGGATAATTAAAAAGTTCTTTTGATGTCTAAATGATTCATTATATTAAAAAATGTGAGTAATGTTTGCTAGAGCTTTTTCAAGCTTTGGGATGAGGTTTTTACTTTTTAAGTATGAAAATACAAAATATCTCCTGATAGTTTAAACACAGAAACTGAGCAAAAATTACAAGTCTGCTTAAAAGCATACCACTTATCTCTTAACCCTTAACTACTCGCGCTGGTGAATTTTGTACACCAATCTCAGTTATTTTATGCCAGACCTCCTTTTACTTGAACATACCAGCAGCATCTGCCATCTATCCTCAGCTTGATTCACTACAAGTTCAGTGTCACAATGGTTTCCACTCCAGTGTGCCACAGCCTGTTTTATGAGTGGATGCACATTTGCAAGTTTCATACGGTGCATTTGTTACACAGCACGGGTACTTACGTATGTATGACAACAATTAGATGTTCTTCTTGCAATGTCTGCAAAGAACATTCAACAACTGAAGTTAAATGTGGTACGTGTGCAAATCCCTGCAGTGGATGAAAGTGAGACTGGTGAGGAATGAGCACTGGATAAGTGGATCAGGTTTATTTTCAGATAGTTCTAGACCAAGGGTCCCCAACTCCGGTCCTAGAGGGCCCCAGTGGCTGCAGGTTTTCATTCTAACCTTTCTCTTAATTAGTGACCTGTTTTTTCTGCTAATTAAATTCTTTTGAATTAATTTTAATTGACTTGCTCTTGAAGACTCAGACGCCTTAATTGTTTCTTTTTCCTTAATTAGCAGCCAAACAATAATAAGATACGAAATGAACCAAAACAACTGGTGTCCATTATACAATATCTGAAAACAAAGAAAGATGAAAGTCTTAGGAATGCTGATCTGTTCAGATCCCCCAAACCATTTTAACAGTGCTCTTAGAAAAGAGAAAATCAACCATTTTGGAAATGCATGCTATTGCGCAATGAGAGCAGCAACAAGCCAGGGAATCAAAGAACGGGTTTAATTAACAACAAGACTCAGCGCCTAATTAAGCAATTGGTTGGAATTTCAGGCCCTGACTTAGTCTTCTGTTGGCTCACTCACTTCACGTTTCATTTCTGTTTGGGTGCCATTTAAGGAAAGAAATAAAGCAATTCAAGGGAACAATGAAGAAATTCAGGGAAACAAATCTTAAAAAAAACGAGTCAATTAAAATTAATTCAAAAGAAGTTAATTAACAACAAAAACAGGTCACTAATTAAGAAAAGGGTTAAAATGAAAACCTGCAGCCACTGGGGTCCTCCAGGAGTTGGAGACTGTGTCATACTATTCAGTAATATAGTATTAAATTACATTAAAAACATGTACAATTGAAACTTATTGCAATCTGTTATATTACAATCTCATAGAATGTATATAAATAGCCATTCTAACACTGGTGAATAAAGTACACCGCGCAAGTAATTATGAGATAGTTAAGGGTTTAAGGAGGTTGATATCTTTTGCTTTCATCTGTAATACAGCGTTTAGTAACCTGCAAAAATCGATTTGCTTGACTAACATATTATGACATTACATTATCAGACATGTTAAATTCAATTTGGGGTTGTGGTAGGCTTGAAATCATCCTTGCGGTGTTGGTGATAATGCAGAATTTAGCCCTGACAGTGTACCAATCCACCAGAGGGTCCACTCAGAGTCACAATGACAATTTACTTTACCTACGCATCTTTCGGAGTGTGGGAGGAAAACCAATGCAGACACAGTGAAAACCTAAAACCTTTAGCCAGACAACATTCAGACATTAGATTTTAATCCAGAACGCTGGATCTGTGTTTCAGTAGTGCTCCCCACTGCTCCACTGTGTCACCATCAATTGCTGGAGCAGGACTTTTAAACTTGTTGAATGTTGAAATTGTCTAACAATCAGGTCAGGTTGGGGAGCATGCAGTGGTACCACACATTGCCACACACACCACATGATGAAACAGCTTGGGATCCTGGTTGGCAACCCCCAAGGCAGACACGCGGTCCAGTACCACCCTCTAGAAATGCTGCAGCCAGGTGTTACGTGGGTGTCCCCTTGAAGAATTGCACCATATGGTCGTAGTGCCATAACTGAAGCTCCCTGAGCAACTGCTTGTTCAACACAAAGTGAAACCAGTGTTAACCCCAGGATTCATCGAAGAGACACAGTACTGAAAGCGTCCAGTCTTCATCTTAGGTCAGTGGATAGCGTCCATGTCTCGCACCCATATAGCAAAGCAGGAAGCACCAGGACTCTTGCACAGATATCAGGAGCGATGCACACCCGTTTCCATCAACCTTATGCTTTCCCAATCCATCTACTGACTTCACAGGAAAAGTCACCTGAGACATGAATGTTACTGCCAAGGTAAGTAAACCTCTCAGCAAGGTTGACACTCTCTCCGCAGACGGACACACTGCTGATGGCTGTGCCCAAGAGTTCATTAAAGGACTAGATCTTGTTTTTTACCCAGGACATTCGCAAGCCCAGACACTCAGACTCCTCGCTCAGTCTCTTGAGAGCCCCAAACAGAGTTTCCATTGAATCCGCAAAGATCACAGCATTGTCAGTAAATTCAAGATCAGTGAATCTTTCTTCACCAACAGATGCTCCACAGCCACAGGACCCCACAACCCATCCAAACACCCAGTCCATGCAAGCATTGAACAGGGTAGGTGCAAGAACACACCCCTGATGAACCCCAGAACCAAGTGGGGAAAACACAGAGATTCTGCCTCCACTCTGCACAGCACCAGTGTACAGTGTACAGGCCGGCCGTGACATGCAGGAGCTTTTGGGGGATCCTGCAAAGTCTCAGGATGTCACACAGGTCAGCTTAATGAACTGAATTGAATGCTTTATGAAAATCGACAAAGGCTACAAAGAAACTCTGCCAATATTCACTTTTGCACTTGATGAGAACCCTCAGTGTCAGCATACTGTCCAACAATGAAGTGAAAGAACTGATACATCACGCAAATGTATTTGTAAACAAAATATTCTAAAAGAATAGAAATTAATTAAAGTAGGATAACATAACAAGTAAAATAGCATGCTTCGAAAACAATACATAAAACCCAGCATTCAACCCTCACCCGACAAACAGAGCTATAAGAATAGATGCCTCCTTTAAAATAGTTATTTGAATAGAATAAAACAGCAAGTAAAATAAAAAGGTTGAGCACATGCCCAAAGAGAGTATTTTGACTCCAGTTGCCCTTAAAAAATATACTATAGCCTAGTGTTCACCCAGAAATTTTCATATTGATATTTTATATATCAATGTATCATTAAACTTATTTTAAAATATAGGCAAAATGTTACTAAAGTTGCAAATGTCGATTGATTTGCAATTTATTATTCACATATGATTGTAAAGCTCCATTCTCAGCAGACATCACTCCAGTTTTCAAATAGTAAACTCTCATATCTTATCCTTAATTAATTGTGTGTAAATGCTAATTAGTTATTAGAGAAATCTTTGCAATTGTGTTAGCATAGCTGAAACCTGTTAAAGTGCTCAATAAAGCAAATAAACTATCCATCCTTGGTTTGTAAGGTCTGGTATTCCTGAAGTTCAGCTCTGGGTTCAAGGTCTTTCAAGAAATACGTCAGTTTATTGTTGTTTTGTAAAATGAAGGTTATTCCATGAAACAAATTGTCAAGAAACTGAAGATTCCATACTGTCTTGAGAGAACAGGGTAAACTACATCTAACCAGGACAAAATAAGAAGGGAAGGCCCAAATGGGCAACTGCGTAAGAGGATAAGGACATCAGTCTGTAGTTTGAGAAGCAAACACCTCACAGGTCCTCCATTGACTTTTTCCTTATAATACCAGTGTCATCAGTCACAGTGAAAAAAAAAGGGTAAAATAGGCAACAGAACAGACACAGGCTTGAGCCCTCATGCTTCACTCAGTCTTTGCTCATTGTAGTTCTCGGATGTGGTGCAGCTGAGCTGCAAAAAACACTGGAAAAGGAAGGACTGAAAACGGAAACTAAAATCAATAAGCTTATAACTAACTTCCAGAAACACCAAACAAACTTAGCCAGAGGGAGAATGGGCTGAAGAAGAATAAAAATGAAAATATAAGAGCAGAATTAGCACATGTCACTGTTTCAAAGCTGTAGAATGTCATCTGTCTTACAGTACTGTGTAAGCAAAGCACATCGGCTGAGGTTGAATCTTGTGAAATATCACAGCAGTGGCAAATATCTTTTTTTATATATATAAACAAACCAATAGCATTGAAACATGCAGCACAACACATATTAATAAAATGTTCTAAAAAGTCCTTTACAATAACAATAAATTGAACTGCAAGGTACCTTATAGGAAATTACATTAAGCCCCCTGGAACTAAAACAGATGGATGCTATACTTAATAGCTTACAGCATACTTCATTTGCAAGCCATTTTAAATGTGGCAGAACAGTAAAAGATGGCAAACTGAGCATAGCATTAGAAATAGGCGACATCACCCTCAATGTACAGTAGGAGCTTCTAATTATCTTAACAGGCTGTGGACATGTAATAGTGATGGTTAAATTAGAATAGGAATTTTCCCATCTATTCCCATGCAAGGTGGCTGTCAAGTGATTGTCAGTAAGCATTATCAATTGCATGTTGGCATCCATGCTGCATGCCTTACCTTAAACGCTGACAAATGGAAAGTTTCACACACGCATTGTACAAAAACAAAAGCATATGGAGAATGATTACAGGGTAATGTCACAAATCCTGTCCACCTCCCCTCTCCCATGGACCAATGCCTCATGCAGAGCACATTGCACAATTTAACTGGCCTTGAAATGTAACTACGGACTATTTGAAAAACTACAAATTATGACTTGAATGTAGAAAGATGAGATTTGAGAAAAAAAAACCATGTTTAAAGGAATAACACATTTTGTCAGTCATTCTGTAATGTACATATTTAGTAAATAATAATTAATCAGACATTTAATTGATATACTGTCCTCTGATCAAAGTGCTTTACAAATGTTCCAAAAGGTAAAACAGGAACAGAAGTAAAGAAAAAGATTAAGAAATAACACTGGATAGAAACCAGGCCAGACTAAAATTCTTATCCAAAGCAGAAAGCATGTAAGAAAGAAAAATGAGTTCATTTGTTGTTTTTTAGGGATCTTTTCTTTAATTATTCAAGCATAAGTGTATATGTAAGTGATTACCATTGTGTCTTTGTAATATTTCCATCTCTTCTGAAATCTGTGTCTGAATAATTCAGTTGGCCTAACAAAAGCTACACTGTGGTCCATTGTCATCCATCTGTGTACCGCTGAAACCGTACAGAAGACCTCCTGCTGCTAGGACAAGGTACAGCAGTGACTCCAGATGGGAAAACTCAGTGTGCTGTGTACTAAAAGGATCAGTTCAGTGCAGCAAATCTATTCTGGCCACTCTGCCAAGCCAGTGCTTCATTCAACTTCCCTTTCATTTTTCTCTCAAATAGTTTTCATACTTTTCTTCAGATACTGGTCTATCATGTTACATTTAAAACAAAAAAATTCATTATTTATTTCTTTCTTTTAGTTCTGTACCTAAAGTGAGTACTTGCCAGTATTCAATAATTCTGTCAGCATTAAAATTCCACATGTTATGCCAGGGGCTAAGCAGCAAGTAAGATAAGATAGAAGAAGTAAAAAAAATGGCAAGATCAGCAACATTTCACTTGATCACATCAAAATTATGACTGATAATTTTAATGTTACAGATGCCTAAAAATTAAGAGGAACTATGTTAAAATTGGAGTGTATTTGTCTAGCATACTTTATTATTTGAAAACAGTAGAAATTACAAAATATTACAATTAAAAAACTAGAAATGGCAAATAAGAAATAGAAGCACAATGTATTAGAATAAATGAAAATAAGAAAAAGTCTGACATACATGTCATAGAAGTAAAAATTACTGATTAATACATTTAAAGTATTACAGTAATTATGAGCGACTCAGTCAAGAATTTGAAATTTTGTTGTATCCGGGAAATTCAAGCTTAGAGTATGTAGATGATTAAGAGCTCAATACAAGATCATAAGTCAGAATAATTAGAAAATGTCTCAAAATATTTCATTTTATATTAAGAATAGCATTCTTATACCCACATCAGCCAATTCAGGTTCACAGGGGGCTACTAGAGTCAACACAGGCAGCAAGTCCAGTGCAGGGCCCTCTCACCTAGACCCCCACTCACAATCACAATTAGCAATCGCCAGTTGGCCTAACTGCATGCCTTTAGTGTTGTGAGAGCACAACTGGAGTACCCAGACAAAAATGAAAACACACACACAGACGTAGTGTGAATGAGCAGACTCCATATAGGTATGAGATTAAAACCCCTGGTCTTTGGATCTGTGAGACAGTAACCCTAACCGCTTCACCGCCATGCTGAACATAGAATTATACACCACTAAATTATAGTAATGAAATTATTATTACTACTAGTACTAGTAGTAGTATTAGTTGTTTATTATTATGACATACTAAGTTGAAATTTTCACCTTTAAATTATTACTCATGTGATATTAAATATATTATATTGTATAAGAAAATATCTCATTTTGATTTTCATGCTCACCTGGTAAAATATACAGTGTTCTGGCAATGAGGTTTTAAAACCTTGCTATGTGTGAACACACTTTAGAGGATTCATAACTTAAAATGCAAAGCTAGACTAGAATGTTTGCATGTGTGCCTCGACAACAGTCCAAATCCAGATGTCATTGAAAGCTACGTAACTTTTGGTTCAGGTTCTACAATATTTTCCTCATTTTAGAGGTACAACGGTATTGTTGTGCTTTGCAGGAAAGCACAAACGATTATTTAAGGTAACCAGGAGAAACGATGTGGTCAAAGTACACAAACCAATCAAAAGATCAAGAATGCATCAACCAAAACCAAATCATAAGACAAGAACCAGAGTCAAAAATATCAAAAACAAAGGTATTTAGCCAGTAGGTTGTTGAAGAAAGAAAATACCAAGGACTTGTTCATTGACTTTGTGAACTTGAATACAGATACGACCTCGCAGTGAACTTTTATCCCATCATGTTGTAATTCCATAGTTCAGAAACACAGAGGATCCCCAATAATGGGAGCTGAAAACAGGTGATTGAAAAATTCTAAAATATTTCACAACAAAAATACTAACCTCTAAAAGCGAGAAACTAATGTCATTATTAATTTCTCTGGGATAGAAAACTCTTGACTCAAATGCAAATTTGGACCAAAAGGTCCAGGAATAGCTGGGAAAAGTTTACTAAGACGAAATATCCAATACATATAACATATGCTTATGCCGTTTAGTAATGATAATCATAAATAAATAATGTGTAAAATACAGTATATATTTGATTTAGAGTTTTATTCTGTCTTTTGACAGACATAGTGTGTTGTATCTAAAGCAACTGGCAGCCATCTTACACAACAGAAGATGCAGATTTTTTTTTTAAATTAATAATGTTTCACTCTTATCCATTGGTAGATTAGTTTAGCTTTTTGGTGCCCCAAGGAAATAACCAGAACAATAGGAAAATGTTGATTTGTGGGAAAATCTGAAAATAAAGGAACAAAGGAGAGTGTTTGATTGAAAAAAATGATTGTGACTTTTGAATAGGGAAAGGTTTACTTGTTTGATCTCAGCATTACCCTGATTTTTGAATTCTGCTACCTCCATCATTATTTGGTATGACTGGTTACAAACTTTACTTTGGTTTAGGATTAGTGTTTTGTCTAATGCCTACTATTAATATCTGCTGCGATTATTTGTTAAAACTCACAGTAGTTCTCATTTCAAAAACTCCAGCTCAAGGCTCTAAAAAGACCTAGAAACATTAAGTATGTCTTACCCTCAAACTCAAGAACAGCTTTACAGCCTGCACAAGCACAAAAACAAGATGAAGCTTCAAAAAACATAGAGGGGAAGCAATATAAAACTCTGGCTGAAATAACAAATCAAAGTTGCTCAATTATTAAACAGTTTCATTAAAAACAATGATTAAAAAAAGAAAACAAAACAAGAGCAAGAATAAAAAGGTTGCCTGCAAGAGGTTAAAAAACAATAAAAGTTCAAGATCCAAAAATAAAAAAACACAGTAACGATAGCAAAAAAAGAAAGAAATAATAGCTCTTACAAAATCACAGATCAAAAACCAGCCGAACACCACAAGTTAAGATATCTGATGCTTCAGCAATAATGCTGACAATTCCCATATTTTATATTGGCAGAAAGCAGTCCAGATGTGCAGTGTTGGGGGATCTCACCATCCCAGGTTCAAAATACAAAAGACAAAGAAGATAATTAAATGGATTAATATAAGAAGAAAAAGAAAAATGTAAAAACAATAATACAATCATTTAAAATGCAATATAATGCAAAAGAAAGAGAAGAAAGAAGAAACATTTAATAACATAAAACACAAAAGAATGCACAGAAAAACAACAAAATAAACCAATAAATAGAAAGGAAACTAACTGTTAGAGCTCAGCCATTGCCAGGGACCCAGAATGTTACCCACTGTGATGTCTTTGCCATTTTCCTTGCTGCCTCAACTGGTTTTCTAAAAAAAAACAAAAAAAAAAACCCTCCTTTTTCAGACATGAGGTGAAAATTAAATTAATTTTACATGGTAATCCAAAACATTTAATTGGCAAGAAACACAACTATTGGATATGAACAAAGCCAATACTAAAAAATATTATGAACATTGTGGAACCATATTGTATGAATGTTTCACAAAAGTTATTCATATTTTGAATTTTCAGTTTGATTAACATTTTATTTGACATCATTGCAGCACCATTTTTATTCATTGTCTACCTTGAAGTTGCTGCCACTCTGCATATTGTTTTGTAGACATGTCATTGTAAAATTGATGCCCCTTGCCAATGATGTGATTCAGACGTTTCTATGACATTACGTCTTATTGCTGCTACTGTATTTAAGAGGGAGGTGTGCTTTGTTTAAAGTCCAACATTTAATTCATTAAATGACATATTCACACTCTATGGAAAAGAACTTCTAATAAAAAGTTTCCTGGTTGCTTGTTGGCTTTGGCATTATAGTTGTTCATTCTTAACCTTTTTTGTGGAACTCTCCCTCAGAAAGCTCCTCTTAAATGAGTGTATTCCCTGCCACTCTTTGCTGATTTCTAACATGCTAATTTTGGAGGAATTGTAAATTCTTATATATGTTTAAAAGAAACAGGGCAGTATAACAAATAATAAATGTTTTTGCAGAGATCCATTATTACTGTCACAATCATCTTACCAGTACAGTTGTCAGGAACTTGTTAAATCTGACCAGCTATGGAATATATTCTGCATTCACAGAGGTGCATGCGACTTCATGGTCTTCTTTTATTTAAATATACATTA
This sequence comes from Polypterus bichir lapradei, assembly GCA_026402145.1. Lineage (NCBI taxonomy): Eukaryota > Metazoa > Chordata > Cladistia > Polypteriformes > Polypteridae > Polypterus > Polypterus bichir. Next base: position 65,636,105 of record JANRMT010062813.1, read on the forward strand.
GTCCTTATATCATCTTCAACATACTTTCTTCGGATCATGGCCTACTTAATAATGGGCTGAATATTTTAATCAACTAGTTGCTGCTCAATTTGTTCTGCATATGAATGCTGCAGGCAGCCCTTTTTATCGAATGCTTAAAATGCTTATTTTATTTGCTGTCTTAGACTAACTTTGTAGTAGAAGCTTGTCTAACCAAACAAAAGTCTGTATTGCATATTCAAAAACCAGTGGGCCAGGAGGAGGAGAGACAAGGTTAATTGATTAAAAGCAAAGGAATAAAAAAACTAAAACCACAAAGGACTCTCCTTATTCTTTTCCCCTACTTTACTACAGTTTTAACAGCACGTCCAATTTAAACATGAACTTCTCTAGTCATCCACCTAGCTCCCTGCGCTCTCTCCCTCAAATGAAAGTTTTATCTGAACTTCCCACCCCCCCACCCCCTTGCTCAATTCCCCTTTCAGTTCTGACACACGTACACACTCGACTGAGTCTCAGCTGCACGTGGACTGTGTCCCGCTACATCTGCAGCCGCATCAGCAAGGTGAGTAGATGGGAGCTCTTCAGGGAAGGGAAGAGCAAATTAAAGCTCACCGCAGGAAACACGCGCCCCTGGCACTGTTCTTATGCAACAGCTGCAGATACAACAACTATCATCTGACATCCTGACATATACGTTGAGCAAGGCAGGCTAGTGAGCCAGTGCCAACACACCAGTGTGCAGGGCTCCAAGTCCCAGCCTTAAGCAAAACAGGTGTATGACATCCTGTTGCTAATCTTCAGGGGCTGAGGGTACGAAGAGATGCACCTGAGGAGAGAGCATCTGAAAATAACAAAAGGAGGTTAGGGCTCAGGCTGACAAGCTCATTGATAATATTTTAGATGAAACAGACCCGCATGTTGACTGCAAATTGCCTCTAATATGTCTTGTAGACTGCAGGCCACAGTCAAGTGCAAAATGGCCTCATTATTTATTATTTTCAGTTAGCACAAAAATTTCTTTCCTCAAAATGGAACCACTTAAACCTGGCAAGCTCTCTAGGGCCTGTGGTGTCACTTAGACCTGCAAGGCAATTGTTAAGCTGTAGCCTGCTTTCTCTTGTTTCCTTGTTTTTGAAAACGTTTTCAGAATAAACAGAGGCTAACTGTATACAGGATGCGATAGCTGGAATTTACATGTGGGACTAAATTGTACACGACACAAGAAAAAAAGACTCTGTAAAGCAGTTGACCCCTACAGTTAGGCCTAAAGCCACAGCAAGCAAAAGTGAGCATCACTGCCTCGGTTTTGAATGAAAGGGTTTTTGAACACTTTCACTTGCTAAACGTGGACCCTACAAAATAGTGATCAGATAATGACACTAAACACTAGCCTCTAATTTACACCAACAACCTTTGGTGTTCATTTCTTATTGTTCATGCTTTGGCTTTTCAAGTGCAGATGTACTTATCGGTCCAATCCACACTAAACTATAGTCCATATTTACAATAAAGGCTAATAGTACCATTCATATATTTTGAACAATCCTTTGAGGTGATTTCTAAAAGTTCATGTATTGGCTTTGAGATAAAGTGCATTACTGGGGATTTTACATTTATTAGGTCAGTATAGAACTTTAGTTTAGTACATAAATTGAGTTTATAGAATATTCATTTTGTGTTAACATATGTAAATAAAAAACTTTCTTCAATATCTATGAATATGTTAAGGGAGGTAAATGTTGAAGAATATCAAAGATATGACCATATTACATTTAGCTTGAGAAGAGGTTATTAATAAGATGATAAATATGAATTATTTTAACAAAGAATCTGACTGATTCTATAATGCTACATTTTCTTAATGAGTATTCATTGTTTCTTTACTGTTTATTGGAACTAACAAATGATGTTGTTGACCGATGGGAATGTACAAGTCCAAATGAAATGTTGGGGTGCCAAACGGGTCACCCTGTTTACTGAAATAATACTTTGGAACAAAATAACAAGGCAATAAAATGTGGCTTCAGCCATTGGCTGGTGTGGAAAAAAGGCTCTGAAGAGCAGTCAAGCATTAAGATGGAGCACGTCCAGCAGGTCCTTCGCACCGCATTTATAATCCATGGATCGGAAGTGGCAGAGTCAGTTGCTCTCATTCTTCTTGTAGCTGTGGGTGGAAAAATGGACAAGACAGTCAGGTATCAGCCCCCCCTCTTGTCCTAGCTTGGTAGTGACAAGGTAAGATGGTCCTTCAATGTGCATGAGAGAGATGTGAAAAAAAAGGTTATACTTGGGTTGCTGCATCGGCTTCATTTCAATCAAAATATCTTACAATTTCAGACACAGCCATGAGCTCAATAGTCATTGAACGTACACATGATGGATGTTAGCTTTAATTTTGAATTTGTTATTCTAAGAAAAGGGATGCCTTTTTATTTTCAAATCATTAATGTATTTTTGTTTTTTAATTTTGCCAATTTTTTTTGTTATGTCCTGGGCACAATAATATTTAAAAGAGAATGATGCTATTATAGTATTTGGGTTGAATAAAGCTTCCAGTACTCAGACTTCTCTCCATTGTTAATGCAGCCTATGATGGAGGAGTAATAAGAGAATGTCCGTAGATGGCAAAAGATGGAATTGCCCTGGAAGTCTTCTCTGTACAAGGTAAACAGGAAGGGAGACAGGACAGTTCCCTGAGGCACTCCAGTATTACACATCACCATTTCTGATACAGGCTTTGAGCCTCAAAAACTGCTGTTTGATGCTCAGGGAGTTCATGATCCAGCAGTCTAAAGTCCCTGTCACATTCCAGCAATTTTCAGTCGCAGACTTCATTTGTATAATCGTAGCAAGTCATGGGGCAGTTGCAGCACGTTCTTGTGTTGTGGCAGTTGTATAGTTTGACATCCGGAGCGACTCAGTCAGACAGGTGTGCGACTAAAGTTCACTTTGACAAAATCAAAAGGTATGAGGTTGTCTTAAATCCTAGACGTTTGCTTTTGTGTGTGCAAGAGCTGGCAATGATTGTTGACCCAGAATTACAATCCACACCATTGAGCGAAATGGGTGTTTTGTATGGACAAAATGAAGTATGAAGTTGTGTATTTTTGTACCAAAACAGAATTGAAAAAGGAAAATAAGAGGGCCAAGATGGCAGCTGGATTTGCCATAACTGGAAAGCCATGAACGAGGTACAGTAAGTTTGTGACACTTTGCAAATGTGAAACAGTGCTTAAAAGTCTGCATAGAGTTGTGTTATGTGTCCTTTACTGAGATATGTTTGTGTAATATGACATCTACATAATGTGCCTGTGAGTTTACATATTATGTGAGGCACAGTGCACTTGAAAATTATAAATGTATAGCTAAGATTTGATCACTATTTTTTCATATAATTCATTACACTTCACTCTTATTTAATATCTAGCAAACCAAGACATTAAAACAAAGTAATCATACTCAATCAATTAATCTTTATTTAATATATAAAGTGTTACTAACAGCATGTATCAACACAAGGCACTTTCCAGGACTAAGACTAATCGTCTTGCACATTACATAAAATATTACAAGTAAAATATTTCAATACAAGATTTTATCTCCAGCATTACCTTTCTGCAATTAGTGATTACCCTCTGGTGACAAAAGTGAAAAAAGTGTCATGGAAAAAAATGGAAAGACTTAAAAGATATCTCAAGTCTTTTTCCCACTGGAATAAAATGCAAACAAGGAAAAATATGACACAAGTGTTAAGCACAGGAAACAAGCTTACCTCTGTTGAGGTAAAAGGACACATGAGACAATACTGATTGATTCAAAACAGACCATCCCAAATTATAAATGGCGTGAAGTCTTTAAACTATACAATAAATTCAAGAAAATTATTTATAATTTTAAAATTACCAATATTATTTTCTTGCTATAGTAATTATATGGGTATAATTTGCGCCTCACTGTTATTGTTTGGTTACTATTATTTGATTTTGCTTATATATTTTTATTTCTGCTTCCTCTCATTTTCATATTATTTGTTCTGCTTTTCAGTGACATGGAGATGGAGAGCCTGTCCTGCATGCTAAAGGCACAATGCAAAAATCAGCCTTGACTAGGCCTGATCCTACAGCTCCAGGCTTAAATAGGTCTGTAAGTCATGCTGTCCTTTTAACTGTGAATGGCAGCCCTTGAGGCCACAGGAACAAAATATAAGTGTCATGTCAGGCAAGAATTTCGGCAGTGCAATGAGAAGACCTTCAATCAAGTACTGTATATGGATGTGCATACCTGAATTCTTCTTCACGTTTCATTAACGTTTAATTCCAGTCTTTGTTTCCAACTGTACTTTTGAAACTAAACATGCAGTACGTATCCATTTTCTGGAACTGTCTTTTTCCACTACAGCCAGAGCTTACCGTGACAGTATTACACACCACTTCACTGAAGGGCACATTCACATATACATCCACAGCTGCATTGTATTAATTTAGGGCTGCCAAACGTATAACAATGTGCAGACTCAGTCAGTGCTTGGGTGGGAATTGAACGCTGCTCAGCTGTGAGGTGCCATTGTGCCAACCTGAGGTCCATTGACCTTTCAATTAGATTTAAACATTTGAACTGGTTAATTTTTCCTGTAGATTCTGCTTCTTTTTCAGTTCAATTGTATGCATTTCACTGTAAAACAATTTATAAGTTTCAAAAAATTTTTGTAAACCCCCTTAAATTATAAAGGTATTGTTCTTTGTTATTGACACAATAATCAGACAATGTTATTATTGTCACAAACTGTAACCATATGTCTAGCTGGGACAAAATGCGTGAAACTAGTTATTAACATCCTTGTGTCAGGCTGTATGTATTCACTAATTTGCTTTTCCTGTACTTTTGTATTCTTTGGTGCAATACTAGAGTGTTGTACTGTGTTAGCCATTATGGATTTAGTGAGAAGTCAAGTAAAATGACACCTTTTATTGGCTAACTGATCAGATTACAATACGCAAGCCTTTGAAGCAGCTCAGACCCCTTCTTCTTACATGAAGAAGGGGTCTGAGTTACCTTGAAAGCTTGCATATTGTAATCTTTTTAGTTAACCTATAAAGGTGTCATTTTGCTTGACTTCTCACTACATTTTTTCGTATATAAAGTGTCCTTTTAAATGGAGCAATTAGAACTGATCATATTTTGTTTTAATTAGTTAAGTTTGCACTAAGACTGACATCAGTTATCCAACCACATACTTTTTATGCTTAATTATGGACATCTTCAACTTTACCTGTGTTGAAGCTACAACAACCCATTTTTAGTTAAAATTGCAAAAAGTGAAACATATTGATTTTAAATCAACAGAAACACCCAGAGTTAAAAAATAAAAAATAAAAAAATAATAATAAAATACCAGTTTCAACAGTAAACCAGTTAAGTCGTTGGTTGCTGTATTGGTAGCAAGTTATGAAAAAGGTCAAAATAAGGCGACTTTATACATCCCAAAAATCTCCAGCATTAACAACAAAAACATTGATTTTTTTAGCACATTTTCATACAATGGATGTAGCTCAAATTGCTTTACATAACAAAAAAAACCCATTAAATTTAGAGAAGAATAATAATGAATAAACAGTACACAAAAGTTAAATAAATAATGCACACTTAGATAAATTAAATATATTAATTTAAAAAATGGAGTAAAAATATAGAATTTTATTGTATGTTTCTAGACGACAGTCCGATGACCAGGTCAGATAGCCACGTTCTTTCAGAGGGTCCTACGCAATGGGTCTTGTGACAAGTTGGGGTATCCGCTTTCATTAAAACATCACAAATGGCTACACAGAACTTTGATCAGGTGGTGCCGCCGAAGAACCAGAAAAGACAAGGTGAGTTTATTTTCTTATTTAATAAATCCTACCTTAAATGATTATTCCACTTAAAAGTGTTATTTTTTTTATATGTTACTTACCCAATGCACTTTGTAGTGATGGCTGTGAAAAAATCCATTAATGTAATGGTTCCAACTTTCTGATAGAACAGCCATCTATGGAGATCAATGCTAGACCACAGCAAACAATATAAAAAGGTCCATGAAAAAAAAAAATGTAGCATCCATTCATCAAGTCATCTGCTCACAATGGGCGAAACGTATATATATTTTTTTCTAAAATATTGTTAAATAAACACTTCCAGAATAACAGAACAGTGCATGCAGTGAAACATATTCATACGGAAACGAGCTTTTGAATTAAAGTCAAGGCTGTTGAGCAATGAATGAGGGGAAGAGATGGGTCTTTAGTTCAAAAGGTCGAATCTGTGTGAACCTGCTTCATCTGTGTGCACTGCTCTGATCTATTGTATTTATTTTATATTTTAGCAAACTATGCACGTTCCCCTTTTGTGAGCATAGACCTAGATAACATGACATATGGATTATGTGACACAAATGACGTGAGATTTTTTCATCAAAGTTTTTATATTATTTGCTATGGTTTGTCATTGGTCTCTATAGGCACCCACTCTATTAAAAAGTTTGTTATTTCTGCTCTCCATGAAAACATGAGGTTATAAATTTCTCTTGGCTATTACTACAAGACACATGGGGTAAGCAACATATAAAAAGAACATTTTTTGTTGGAGTATTCCTTTAATGTAAATTTAATCAGTTACAAAATAAAAACTCAGATTATGTTATACTGGAGATTTTTAGGCACACAAATTCACCTTATTTTGATCCTCTCCACAACAAGCAAAAAACTACTGATCTGCTTTACCATTAACGCTTTTTGTCTGCACTGTTCCTTTAAATACTTTCAAAGACCTCTTTTTTCCATCCATCCGTTATCCAACTCGCTATATCCTAACTACAGGGTCACGGGGGTCTGCTGGAGCCAATCCCAGCCAACACAGGGCGAAAGGCAGGAAACAAACCCCAGGCAGGGCAGGGTGCCAGCCCACCGCAGGGCACATACACACACACATATAGACAATTATTAGACACTAGGGACAATTTAGAATCACCAATGCACCTAACCTGCATGTCTTTGGACTGTTGGAGGAAACCGGAGTACCTGGAGAAAACCCACGCAGATACGGGGAGAACATGCAAACTCCACGCAGGGAGGACCCAGGAAGCAAACCAGGGTCTCCTAACTGCGAGGCAGCAACGTTACCCACTGCGCCACTATGCCGCCCACCTCTTTTTTCCCCTTTCCAAAAGTGAACCTTCCACAAGTTAATTTAGGTGTTCATCTTGTACTCGCTTCAACACACCATCTATTGGGGCAGGTGGATGTTATTCTGATTATCCAGGGTATGCTCACATTCACTCGTTTCAAGTTACCAATCAAACTAACATGCACATCTTTGGGATGTGGCTGGAAAACTGGATTACACAGAGAGAAAAAACTACATACCCATGCAGGAAATGTGTAAACCTGTAGTGAACTAGGGGCTATGAGGTAACAACACTAAAAACTGTGTCACCATTTTACCATATCACTAGTTTTAATTTATCTTGTATGGGAATTTACTGGCCTGAGTACTTTATAAGGAGTCTCCATCCTTATAAATATATGAGTACCTTGAAATGATGTTTTGACATCCTTTTTGTGTTATGAAAACTTTGAAATCATTTCATTTTATTTTTTTTTGTGCACCACCTCCTGACTCACCAGTATAAGAAAACCCCTTTATATGATAAACTGTTTGACTTACACAGTAATGCAAGATGTTGAGCTTTTTGGGGTTCCCCCCCTTTTTTTTGTCACTCTAGACCCTCCATTTTAAACAATTTTTCGACCATATTTTGAGCTTAAATTACACCCTTTTGATAAAGAGTAAACCAAGCAAAAATCATCCAAAGGGCTGTGTAACATATCACCTGACCCCAGGGGTTTATTGAGGGGTCAAAGTTTATTCTTTTCACAAAACTTAGAAAAAATGGGGATCAGTAATATAGGTATGTGGAGTGTTGTTTTATGCCATTTCCAGGTTGCTGATCTGGACTATGATAATATTTTTGATAACTGATTCTTTACTTGTGGTTCTAGCCCTCTAAAATACATTCCCAGAAGGTTAAAAGAGACAACCTTCGAACATAAGCATGTGAGGCGTTGTTTTAGACTATTTCAAGAATAGTGATTACGAATATGACTCGTTACTAAGGATCTAGCCTTCTATGGACTTCTATCAGAGGGTGGAAAATGACAAATTTCTATTAAAATTGAGAATGGTTAGAATGTAAACATTTAAATTGAGGCATACATTTTAATATTTTAAATATGTGAAGCAAATTTTATTGCTTATTATGTACTCCTGCCCCATGAAGTAAATCATTAATTTTTCTTAAGACCTCACCGAGTTAGGGGCGCTTACACTGATTAGAACTTAGATTGTAGATTTGTTTTATCCATATAATCTCTGTCTTTCTGTTTTAACCTGTCCTTCCACTTGCATTTACTTTGTTCTTGTTCATTCTAATTAATCCGTCATCTTCTAACGATTGTGACATTTTGGGTGGACATACAAGTAGGAATTTCACTGTCCTTCTTTGTACACGGGATGCAACAGTCCTACTGATACTAATAATTTTTCCTGAAAACTGCTTGCAATTCTTTATTCAAGCCTGAATGTTCTGTGGTGCTTTATGTGCTTTTCCTGTTCTTATGTATGTCCTTCCATTTAAGATCATGGAGAGCTGAAGCCTACCCAGATAACAACAGTTACATGGCCTGTAATGGGTATCAGGCAAAAGCATAGTACACTCATTCAGAAAACCCATCTTAGATAGTTTAGATGCCATGATTAACTTGTCAGCATGTCTCTTGACTATTCAAAGGAGCAAATATGGCTAAATAGGCTCTACAAGAGCACAGAGAACTGATTTGGACTGTGCACTGAAGGGACCCTAGCTGTGAAGTGATTGTAGTCTTCCTTTCCAAACCCAGCATAGAGGGAAAAAACACAAAGATTTGCAGTATTTTCAGTTCTTTACAAATGTATAAGCGCTTCTACTAAATACTCAAAATAGGTAAGATGTTATATGAATGTAGAAACACAGCACTGGATTGAGATGCCGCTAAAAGGCATCAAACGTAATGCACTCGTCTAAGGCTGCAAGCAAAAACTGAATGAAACTATGCCTTCTAACATGTGTGTCAGCAAAGCGTATAATGAATACTATACAAATAGTGAGAAAAGGCTGCAGGGAAGACAATGCTACAATTGGGTCTGCAACTGCTGTCAGGCATGTGACAACTTTTCAGAGGGTCTACCTTGTTTACAACAAGAAAAGGTAGTTTGAGCTGCTCCTGGGCAATGCCAGAAGTCGGCTTTAAAATGAGCAGTTAGTACAAGTCAGCCATAAATGATGGCAGATTTGTTAGACTGGCAGAAGCCGCCAGGAGATCCCCGGTGCAGCTTTTAAGCACTTGGCATGCTGTTTTCTCGTACAGCGGAGAGTGGCACCGCACATCATTTGGGCCTGAGTGCAATGCACTTGAAATAATTACTTTAATCAGCAAAAGTTAATTACTTTAAATCATAAATTAATGGCAGAGCATTTGGCAGGGCTTGATGTGTGTGGTGAAGCTGTCAAGCAAAAAACACAGGTGAACTCATGACCATCATTCCTCTCAAACCTCCCCCACCACTTGATTTATTATTTATTAATATATTTATTGTGAGCTCACAAACACCAGAAATAAAAGAAAGAGAATGTGGGAACACAAGATCAGCAGTGCATCTCATCTTCATAAAGGGATTGAGGAAAAAGATAAAAGGAGCAGAACAATAGAAAGGTTTCTATAAATTATCACCTCCAGATTAAGACTGTAAACAAGCAGATTGCCGCAGAACAGGTGTTGCTGAGAGGATCTTGCCCTTGACAATAATAAGATTTTAGAAGGCATCTGCCTCCCTTTCACAAGGCAACTGAAAAGAATAAAAAAAATGTATGTATTAACAAAGATATTTCACAAGCCAGACAGTTTACAACAGGTCCAGGTGCAAGTGGAGAACTGGTGTCTGCTGCAAAATTATCCAGAAAAATGAAAACACATACTTAAGGCATATGTCATGTTTAGTAAAGCAAGAGAAAAAGCAACACTTTGGTAAAATGTATAGGTAAGAAGGCTATATTTTAATGGATGTCCTGTGATGGATTCCTTCCTTGTATTCATTGATGCTGAGATGCACTCCAAAACTTCAAGAATGTGTAATTTAAACACATGAATTCAGAAAAAGAAAAAAAGAAAACCCTAATACTATTTGAACCCTATTACTGGGCCCTAAAAAATCCACATTGATTTTAGCGATGAGCTCAATGATTTGCGTGAAACAGAATTTACAATGAAATTCCGTTTTTGCAAAATAAATTACATTTCACTTCCAGTAAAATTTGTGTCATGTACACAAGAAAGGTGTTTAGCTACAATCCAGAAGTGTTTCCATGCCTCAATTCTGCAAGCACCTTCCATCTTTTTAGTATATTAATAAAGATCTGTAGTAAAAAAAAAAAAAAAATCACAGAAAGTGTGCATATCCTGAGCTAGGATACAGCAGTTAAGTTCAAGTTCAAAGTTTATTGTCATGTGCACAGTAAGGAAACACGTTTCCCTGTACAATGAAATTCTTTTTTTGCTGTCCCCACCAAATGACAAAACCAACGTATAAAGGTAAACATAAATAATAAGTAGCAGATAGATAATAAGTAACAGAGGCAGCATAAAGTATAAAAACAGAATAGAAGTATAAAGTGTAATTGTGCAGGTAGGTGTGTGATGGGCAAGTCAAATACAGTTGAGTGAGGTAGATAGAATGAGGTGAACCATGGCCTTGGGAAAGAAAGAGTTCTTTAGCCTGGAAGGCCTGCATTTCATACTTCTATACCTCCTGCCTGAGGGTAGAAGTGTGAACAGTTCGTGTTGGGGGTGGGGGGTCCCTGAGGATCAAGGCAGTTCACCTGCGGACTCTGCAGTTGTAGATGCTCTGCAGAGAGGGCAGTGGGATCCTGGTGATCTTCTCAGCAGTCTTTACCACTCTCTGCAGGCATTTGCGGTCCATAGTAGTAGTGTTGCCGTACCACACAGTGATGGTCAAGATGCTCTCAGCAAAGCAGCTGTAAAAGTTGCTGAGGATCTTAGTCGATATACCAAACTTCCTCAGCCTCCTCAGAAAGTACAGCCGCTGTTGAGCCCTCTTGACCAGCTGTGTGGTGTTGTGTCCAAGTGAGGGCCTCACTGATATAGATGCCCAGGTATTTAATGCTGCTCACCCTCTCCACTACTAGCACTAGTAGGCTTAGTAGGTAATGACAGGTCTGTTGACAGTGGCTTTCCGTGTACTGAGATTTCATGTGGAAAAAACACAGTAATGCACACGGTGGTGCGTTTTACTGTGTCTTAGTGTGGAAAATATGCAGCATGTCATATACTGCACCTCTGCGTAGTGATGTGAATGAGAGACATAAATACAAATGACTTTACTGGTGTGGGACAGATTACATGCTTTACGCAGCTGCAGAAGAAAACATGTGTAAAAGTGTAAAAGAGGTTTTATGGAGCAGTAATTTGTGTTTTCCACCTTTAAAAAGGCCTTTAAAACCACAAAAAAACCTTCTGTAGTGAGTTTTGTATTTCTCAATTTCAAAATCACTTGCAAAATAAATATTACTGTCAATTTTGGAAAAACTGTTTTTGAATCAAAATTTGCCTATTTCACTCATCATTAGTGCTCTGGACACCTTCAACCCTGAATTGGATTGAGCGTGTTTGGGAATGCTCACGTTTAATAATGCATTAGTGAAAGCACATCTGGAGTACTGTGTACAATTCTTGTCACCACGGTACAAGAAAGACATAACAGCATCTGAAGCTGTGCAGAGAAGAGCAACCAATTGTATTTAGAGGACTTAAGGACATGTCCTACTCTGACAGACTCAGAGAATTAAACCTGTCTAGTCTCGAGCATAGAAGACTGTGGGGGGGCATATAATCCAGCTGTTCTAAATTCTGAAAGGCACTGGTAAAATGCAGTAGATTTAACAGAATTCTGTCAACCAAACGGTGACTCACATAATTTCTACTAATGTCCTCAAGTAAGGGAAGTGCATTTAAAACTGAAGCTAGGAAGTAATTCTTTATGTAATGAGCTGTGGGAATCTGAAACAAACTACGGACATGAAGTTAGAGCAGAGACCTTGATAACCTTCAAGAAGTATCTGGAAGATATAATGAGAGAGCTTAACTGTTACCTTAACAAACAAGCTTAATGGACTGAATGGTCTCTTCTTGTTTGTGAAATGTATTACAGGTATGTTCTTATGCTTTACACATTTTAAAGCTATTTTTGGTCTAAACTTTTCATTCATCTGCCAAACCTGCTTATTCAAATTCAGGGTCATGGGTTGCCAGTTCCTATCCTTTTTGTATTGTCTGCAAGGCATGAACCAACCCCATGCTAATATTGCACATGCTCAAATTTACTCGAGCCAGTTTAAAACATCCCACATAGGCATGCGGAGAATGCGTATACTCTGCATAGACAGTTGCCAGGCCAAAATCTGAACCCAGGACTCTGGAACTATAATACAGCAGCACTACATTAAGCTACATAAAGTTAAAAGCTGAATGTTCGTATCAGTGTCACGTAACCAAAATCTGAACACTTCATTGGATACCTGCAGATATAAGCATATTTTAGGGCACATGTTAAAGTAAAAAAAAAAAAAAAAACAGGATTGGGCAGAGCAGTTTTTTATCTTTGCTACTGTTATTGTCTTTTTGTTGCTAGTGGATCTTTTACAAACATCACAGTCCATGCAAGGAATACAATTAGTCTCTTGTGTGTATTTGAATCAAGCTGAATTGCTGGCCAGGACATTTCCAACTGGGATCTTCAATCTACATCTGGAATTAAGGTTCTATTATTCAATAATGAAGCTGGTTTCTGGCCGATAGAAAGGCCAGCAAATTGGTAATTTTGCCCAATTGAAATGGCCAATCCTGCGGTGTGCTCCCCAGTTTTCAGATGTAGTAACATTTGCTTAGTTTGGCATCTGTGCTACAGCACAGTTCATCTGACAGACAGTTGTGCCCTGCTCTCCTTTCTGCAGAAAACAACTGCCACAAGTTGGCACAACCAATGGCAAAGCTGAAGCATCAGCTTAATTGTGCGATAAATACCATTAGGCTGCTATCTTTAATTTCAGCACAAGCATTTAAACGTATTCTATTAATGAGAAGACTTACAGAAAACGAAGTGAAAATACAACCATAAAAAAAAAATCTGTCTTAAAAATCTGTTTACAGAATGTGGAAAGTAGTTTGGATCAAGAGATCAATCTTCACACTGTGTGTAAAGCAGCTGTTTTCATAGAAATATTTGGGTCAGAATGCAAATAGCATTTCACTTCAAGACATTTAAAATTGCATGAACACATGGAAATTGGTCAGATGCTGGGCAGACATTGAAATTATTTTGTTATTCTATTTCATGCAGTTAATTAGTAATTATCAGTAAGGATCCTTCCTACACCTAGCGAGCAATCAAGCATAAAATATAACAGTAAATTCAGAATACAGTACATTTCAAAGTCCTCCCACCGAAGTAATTTTGTGAGCAACTTTGTTCCTTTTACATTGCAGAACCCCCAGAGTGTGTGCTGTGATCGCAACATTAATGCTTTCCTACAGTTCCGAGGATAAATAATAAAACTGCAAGTGATAAATTCTATAGTCTAGAATTCCCCACCCTATTGATCTCAGCATTTAAATGAAGCCTGAAAAACCCTAAGCAGTAGTAATACTGTCATGCAACATGTTGACACTCGGGTTTTAGCAGCAGCAAACATAATTACATGAATCTACCTGGAGGTTCCTTTGCACATTTTGTTTTGTTCTGTTAGTCCTGCTATTTGCATGCAGGCGGGAGAGAGGACATTGCATTTATCAGAACAACATGTTTCAAAGGTAAATCTGTAGATTTGTACAGGATTCATTAAGTTTCTATACAAACTCTAAAATGACCAATTACCTGATCTGGAGTGAAAGCAGCATGTGTTGATTCTTCCCTCAGTTTGAGAATCTAGTCCATGGACAGGAAAACAACACTACACAGTGATACTTGGTGCCTATCTCTGCTTTTGATACTTCAGCACCCTTCATTTGGAAAAATGCAGGCTATGGACAGACAGCACTAGACAATATACTGAGTGTTTCTATACAAACTCTATTGGAGCAATCTGACCAATTACCTGATCTGAGTTAAAAGCAGCACATATGCTGATTCTTCCCTCAGTTGGAGAATCTAGTCAAGGGACAGGAAAACAACACTACACAGTGAAGCTTGGTGTCAATAGACATATAGGTGAATTGTATACAGGTGTCACCCCTGACACAGACGTCGACAGAGTGTACCTGGATGTCAAAAGTCAACATCTTGAACATTTTATGGACCAAAATTCCATTGCAAGTGTTCCTATGAAACACACAATTTCAATCGTACCCCAGTGGTTGTCACCCATGTTCACAGATCGTATAGAAAATAGTCCTTATTAGTTGGCACGACAGATGAAGATGTGAACTCAATGAACTGCATGCTACTTTTTTGCGTGTAACACAGTATCAAAACCAAACCTACAGCCATCATAGAAAATGCTTCCATCCATTATGATTGTTTTTTGCTCTAACTGTATACTCTGTCTTCTCAGCTCTTTTTCACTTACCCAAATGGTACGAACTTACAGATGATACATGAAGTATATCAATTTTGAGAATTTTGAGATTTTATTTTGAGTGTCTGAGACTGATTTATTCTGCTTTGTCCAAATTTGTAGTTGTAATACTGACAGAGTTCTGGGAACAAAATGTCTGTAAGCCAATTACTATAAAAAGGGGCAAACTTGACTCAAAACTCTTGAATGATAAATAACGACACTTAACAATAGGTAACATTACTTTCTTTCTGATGAACAAACCTCAGAATGAGCAGATCTTTTGTACAAAGTGACACACATGATGTTATATCCTGTAACATCATGTGGATATATTCATATGTACAGAGTGCACAACGAGGAACATTGTGCCACAAGCTAGCCATTGTTTCATTGTCTAATGTTCTCAAATTCCTTTCAATGCCATTTAGCATATTCCTGACCAAGGCCCTTCTTGCATAGTTACTCAGTTTGCCCTGACTAACAACGCTAGGAAGAGTCCTTGTTGTTCCAAATTTCATCCATTTCACAGTTACTGAGGCTACTGTGCTCCTGGGAACACTCAAAACTTTAGAAATTGTTTAATTCCCTTATAAAAAAAAAGTTAAAAACCCGACAGTGAAAAGAACTTCCAAAGGAGCAGGTACAGCACAATTCCTCAAAGTCTGCCTTTGTAAAGCCGACACTATTTCAGCACACAGCTCCAAGATGATAGCTCTTGTAAATCGAAATCGACTTAAAAGCCAATCATCATCATCTATAAATGTACACTCTCTTCTAACTCTTCAATCTGCAACGTCTTCTAACAATGCTAAAGCAGCTTTGGTAGTTGGAATAGTTTGGCCATTCCGTGCAGTATTATATTGTTAGAAAATGACCACAATCAGGTGAATTAAATTCGTAAATGATATGCAATTAATTTTGGTGTGTTTGATAGATTCCGTGTCATGAATGTGAATCTATAAAGAGAGGGAAACCACACAGAAACAGAAGCACTGCTTTGACGGTGGGTGCCACTTGTTTGCAAAACCGAGCAGAAACTTGCGTACGCAAGGTGTGAGGCTGCCATGAAAATGTGTGCAAGTTTACACAAAGTTTAGTTTTTATATATGTCGAAGTGAGTGTCAAATTGAGCGTACACAACATTTTTCTGCGTATGCACCGTTTATACAATAGGCCCAGGTCTTACCACCTATAGCTCTACCGATAAATGCTCATTTGGCTCAGTTACATGCATAGTTATCCCTCTGTATTGTTCAAGACTTAACCATGGTAAATTAACCAATCACGCATCCACACTAGCTCGCCATAACTTTGTCTACTTATTCTTCTTAATGTGCCTCATATTGACTAAAGCCCCCTAACTTTGATTCTTCTCTTTTGACTAGTCACATCTTTTTTATTTGTTTATGTTTGTTGTTTGCGTTGGCTCCACTTGACTATGACAGAAAGAGTAAAAAAATATAAATCAAGGAACAACACCAAAGTCTAATTCTGACCAAAGAAAAGGAGACTAAATTTATTTAGCAGAATATTGATATTTTTTTTTCTTTACGTTAATCTAAGATTGCAACTGAATAAAAAAACCCACGAAATCCAGCCGACAGTAGTTCATTTTCATAAGTGAGCAGTCACTCAAGGTTTGATGTATCACAGCGGGAAGTAAGGGGTTATGTTGTGACTGGGCTCTGGAAGTGTTTATGGTTTTCCTTTTCTAAAAATGAAGACAATTCTGAGAAATACATGAAATGTAATATCATTTTGAGGCTTCAGTGTACTAAGTTTGCAGAAAAAAAGGGATGGGGAAACTTTCTTAGGACAAAACACTTGTCGCTTTTATTTTTCAAAACAAGATTAAAATGTTACGTACTACTACTGCACAATTTGCATTCCATAATACAAGCAATCAGTCCCAAATAAAGTACTGAACTTTTGTGAAATACAAGTTACAGTTTATTTGAAGAATTCATGAATTTGTTGACTACATTTTAACATTTAGTGAGGCTTGAAGATACACTTCATTTAACTGAGAATCAACTCTTTCTGATAGTTCATGTGAAGTTTTCCACATACATAATGACATCAGCTAGGTTTATTTAAGACAGGTGTTCTTCATTGCCTGGCCAATCTCTTCACACACTTACTATTTTTAAAGCAATGTATAAAAGGTGGTACTAATTTTGTCAGTAAATATGCCTTAAAATATAAAGTATGAATATTTTATTTTATTGGCAACAAACATGTCAAGAATATTTTAGCACCCCTACTATTATTGCATTTACATGAACAAATTAATAGTAAAGAATAGGCGTATGGAAGAAAGTCATGTCATGTCATCTTTTAACCCATTTAATCCTGAGCAGGGTCATGGGAGAACTGGAGCCTGTCCCAGCTAGTATAGGACACAAAGCATGAACAAACCTTGCACATGGTGCCTGTCCATTGCAGGGCAAACACACATACAAAAAACAAACTAGGGCCAATTTAGTCTTGCTAATTCACCTAACCCTCATGTCTTTGGACAGTTGGAGGAATCCTGAGCAACTAGAGCAAACCCACAGACATGAGGAGAACATGCAAACTCCATGCATGGAGGGCCGGGATTTGAACCCAGGTCTCTTTACTGTGAGGCTGCATGGAAGAAAATAAAAAGAGAAATGTTACTTAATGCAGACAATGAGTAGGCTGAGAATCTAACCCAGGTCCCTGGAGCTGTGAGGCCACGATACTAAATAATACACCACCTTTCAAATAATGTTTTAAGGTCATTGTAATAGATAGGCTCCAGAAATTTCAGTATTATAATAATGTATAATTTATTATTTAAGTAGCAATAATCAATATATTACTCTAACAGATGTAGTTTAGTTGGTAAAATATTGCAAAGTATATTAACAATAGTATACTAAGCAATATAAAAGCCTTATTCTTTATATGTGGACAACTGCAAGTGTCTGCTTGTTTCCTACAGTAATGGATAATGGTGGCTGCCATGGTATATGGTTCCCTTTACTGAAATGGTTTGGGTCCAATGATTCCTTCACAGGACAAGGCAAATAGCAATAAATACAAAGCAATTCAGAGTTTTCACAATCACCCTGTGGCAATGCCCCATCTCTAAGGCACAAATGATCACTGAATGGTCTGAAGAGCAATGCAATGATTTAAACCAGTCACCCAGTAAAATCCAACTGAGCACTTATAAGAGATTCTGGAGCAGTGTTCATGTTTCCCATCATGATCATCAAAACACTACATAATAGAATTTCCCATACAAAAATGATGTAGGATTCTTCCAGCAGAGTTCCAGACACTTGTAGAATTTATGCCAAAGTGCAATAAGGCTGCCCTTGCGGCTTGGGGAATCTCAAAGCCAGCTAATATAGACACTTCCTTTATTTTGTCGCTTGTATTTTTTATGTTTGCAAACAATGTTGCTATTTATAAAAAGTATTTTGATTATACTGACGACAAAATGGCTTTGTTATGATTCAGAGTTCAAAACTTCAAAAAGGCCAGAATCATTTGAATAGGCCTAGACCTAAAACTCAAAAACAGAATATACTTATAATCAATTAAAGGCATGGAGAACTGTAAACAATACCTTTCTAAAGAAAAAAATAATAATTATTTGATATATTTTATTAAGTTATGGTATAAAAATAAAGTTGAATGTTAGGAAAAGCACCAAAAATTCAAAAATATAATAATTGAAGCAATTAAAGCTAAATAATAAATGTTACCTAAAACAATAGGTGCTTTAAACTGGAATTCACAAATATGACAAAAAAGGGTGTTAGGCCTCTTAAAAGGCCCACAAACTAGTCAATGACCTTCTGTAGCCTACTCAGATATAGCCTCACCGACAGGCAGCCAGACCCCAACCACCACTAGCAAGGCTTTAGCATACATCACCCCAATATGTGGAACTGGCTTTTAAAGTTCACAAAATGTCTTAAATGTCTCAAACTATATAAAAAATAGGGAGTGGAACAGTATAATCTCCGACTAGATGATACAAGTACAAAGAAGAATCTTTATAAAATGAAGGAAGCAATGAAGAAAAGTAAAAATTAAACAAAATTAAAAAAAAAACGGCAAGTAGGATTTGCTTTCAAAGGCAATCTGAAGTGAATAAGTCCCAATACAAAATCCACAAACAGTAATCTAAGAACAGAAGCAAATAATCAAAAACACAGAAAATCAAAGGGGAAACAATATTTATAATAAACTACAACAAACTCAATTAACCACTGCTGGGACCTTCTCTCCAATTTCACTATAAAGTTAGAAAGAGTACACAGGAACAGTGGCATCAGGATGGCTGCATTTCTTGAATTCCACCCATAAAACACAAGGGATGGTGAAAAATGTAAACATATAGT
The DNA here is from genome assembly GCA_026402145.1 of Polypterus bichir lapradei. Classification (NCBI taxonomy): domain Eukaryota; kingdom Metazoa; phylum Chordata; class Cladistia; order Polypteriformes; family Polypteridae; genus Polypterus; species Polypterus bichir. The sequence goes on from JANRMT010062813.1 coordinate 65,655,170, forward strand.
ATGTGATAAAGTGAAGTCTGTGGCTAATTGCCTTTTTAAAAAACTAATCGCTGCCATCGGTGCATAAGGAGAGGCATGGTAGTGCGGCTGGAGCATTTCCCAGGCGCAATATTGTGTGGGCGTTTCCGTACTTAAGTGCACAGGTGAGGAATCACCCTTCTCCGTAAATTGATGTTGGGAGCTGCTAATCTCCACACCTGTGCCACATCCCCATGTATAAAAGAGAAGCGTGAGTGCTAGAGGGGGAAAATATAAGGAGGAAAAAGAGAATGAGAGAGAGGTTAAAAAGTGAATGAAGAGCAGTCTCGGAGTAGACGATCTGGCCACCTCTGGAGGACTGGTAGCACGAACATGGGCCCCGCGATGGAGAGTAGGTTGTGGTGCTCTGGTTCACCCAACTGATTAATGGTGTAGAATGTGGCAGGCATGGCTGATGACCTCCTCAGGAATCTGAGGTACAACTGCGGGAGCATGAAGGGTGATGGAAGGAGAGCCCATCTCAGATGGTCTGGCTGCATTGTGCGGAGGCAGCCAAGACTGGGATCGCGGAATGAAGATCGTGGCTGCTGAGTCTCAGCCGGTTGCATGAGTTATGGATGAGCCGGGGAGACGAAGAAGAAGGTGGGCTGTGATCATCTGTTTTTGAAGAGAATATCAGGGATCCAGTGACTGTATTTTTAACCTCTGTTTTTACAGGATTTATTTATTTATTGGGATTTTATCCCCCACTTGCTTTTATGGATTATTTATTTACTGTATGGGCATTTTGGAATCATGGCACTATTTATTTAGACACTGTTTTGTTTTGATTTATTTTTAATAAAAGCACTAAACACTTTTTACACCATCCCCTTTGCTCCATGTGTGATTTGTTCCCATCTGTCACTCATTTGGTTACACTATGGATGGTGTTGGGTTTGAGAGACTCCCTAATGGGAAGAGGGAGCATTGGAGTAGGACCTGCACGGTCACTTGGTATATTAATTAAAAATAAGGAACGTAATAATATTAACATAAAAGTATGAAAAATACATTAAAAAATGAAAAATAAACACTGCTGAGAATAAAAACTGCTGTAACATACTGTTACAATAGGCCAACCAAATACAGAACTGAATAAATCTGTAATCCAAATAAACCAGACAAAAAGGTCAAAAGACCAACAAAACTTACACAATTTACAGAGAACCATAAGCAGGAATAGTAATGCCTCACAGGCTTTTATATAAGCCCATAACACAGACAGGCTCAACAGCTGCAGGATCAGGAGAGCCCCGTCAATTGGGCTCTACAGATAAACAAGAAAACATGCAAAAGTCTAAATGAATATAAACAGAAGACAAAAGGATAATTACAAAATGATTAATATCCAAGACACTATTAAATATAGAGCAATAAAGTGCAAAAAGAGTGAAACAAAACCATACTTTGTAACAGAAATAACAAAATATTAAAAAAAACAGTAGAATAAACAACAAGAAGGAAAATAAACTAAAGTCAGGGAGAAAGCTGTGGCAAAACCATAATAGACTGTATAAAATATTTTTTGTTACATTACTAGCACATTTAAATGGAGACAGAATTATTTTGATTTAATTGAAAATTACTAAATCTAGAACAGTCATTTGAAAGGAGGAGAAGGAAAATAACAGAGGAGCACATGCTACAGTATGATGCTCTTGCATTACGCTTTACATCTTCCTCTAGCCATATTTGTCAAATGTAACTGTTTTGCATTTTGGTTAATCGTTTACATATTTTTGAATTTCTGCAATTTGCCTTATATTTCATTTGCCTCTGAATTATTATTATTATTATTATTTTGCCTAATTTTGCAACTTCCTTCCTCTGTTTCATCTTCTGAGCTGTCTGTTGGACTACAGACTGTAAAGTGATTATTTATTTTATCTTAATGCCTAAATATCAGATTGTTTTTGCCCAAGATGGACAACTAGATTGACCAATAGCTTATGTCTTGCATAGCAGGCAATGCCATGATAACATTTTTCTCCATTGTCTCTTCTTTAGCTTTAGATCACTGACAAGTAAACAAGACGTAAAAGTGCTCTTGACCAGTGTTGTGAAATGCTTGAGAATGGCCTATCCAAACAACCTCTCAATAAGGGTTTGAGCTGTAGAGGTGAGCTTGCATTTATTTTAAGGACTGATCAAAAGAATAGTCAGGGCTGCGGGTAAAGGTCAAGCATGTCTTTCTTTAAACATCTGACTAATTTATAAAGAACAAAGGCTTCAAATATTATGCCCTCAAACTATATTAGTGATACTGCATCATTTACAACATTTAAATCAGGTCTTATAGCTGATATTTTAGTATTATGTACAGTATCACAGTTGTAATAATGTATATGGCTTTTTATTAACTCTGTCAGTAATTGGCTGTTACTAAGAGTTTTGTCGTTCTTTTGTCTTGTATATATCTGTAATTATGCTTAGTGACTGGACTGATTGGACTGGACTGCCAATACTGATGCTCTGTGCAAGAGAGGACAGAGCCGACTATAGTTCCTTAGAAGACTGGCGTCCTTCAACATCTGCAATAAGATGCTGCAGATGTTCTATCATATGGTTGTGGCAAGCACCCTCTTTTACGCGGTGGTGTGCTGGGGAGGCAGCATAAAGAAGAAGGAAGCCTCACGCCTGGACAAACTGGTGAGGAAGGCAGGCTCTATTGTAGGCATGGAGCTGGACAGTTTGACATCCGTGGCAGAGCGACAGGCGCTGAGCAGGCTCCTGTCAATCATGGAGAATCCACTGCATCCACTAAACAGTATCATCTCCAGACAGAGGAGCAGCTTCAGCGACAGACTGCTGTCACTGTCCTGCTCCACTGACAGACTGAGGAGATCGTTTATTCCCCTCACTATGCGACTCTTCAATTCCACCTCGGGGGGTAAACGTTAACATTATACAAAGTTATTGTCTGTTTTACCTGCATTTTTATCACTCTTTAATTTAATATTGATTTTTTATCAGTATGTTGCTGCTGGAGTATGTAAATTTCCCCTTGGGATTAATAAAGTATCTATCTATCTAGTGTTGCTGTTTCTTAGTCCATATTATTCTACTTACTCTGAGGATAGGATTTAATTGTACATGAGACATATTTTGAATCAATAGTGAGAGAGACAGATCTTTGCTTAATGCTATAGAAAGATGAAGGAATAACAGAACAGGAGATGAAATGTATTTGAGAAACAAAATGAAGATCAAAATTAAGAAATCATCAAATCAAGTCACCAAAATCACACACAAAACTAAATTGTACTCAGAAGTCAAAAACAGAAAGAGTGAAAACCTGAACACTAAATCACAAAATCACAAGAATGTGTCTGAGAATCCATACTCTTGGACATGATACGCATGTAGCATGTTTCTGGTTACGATAGCAATGACCTAATGATGTAATGAGCCATGACTTCTGGCAAGAAAAAGCCCAGTGACTGACACCCGTGTTCTGCCAAGAAGAAAACAAAAATGGCAGCACCCAAATGTGTTATAAGACAACAAGACTTAAATATTATTCAACTTTCCTAACACAAAACTGAAAGTGAAAATAAATAAGAGAACTGGGTTTTATATTGTAAAAAAATTAGAACAAAACATATTGGGAAGAGGAAAGAGGAGTATAAGAAAAATGTAAAATGACACCAGATCATTGCAAAATTATAGTCACTTGCTTGTTATTTAATTATTTTATATTATTTTATGTTAGGTAGAATTCTTAATAGATCTCAGTGATATTAATCATAATTAATAAAATATTATAAGTTATGTCCATTTAGTCCAGCCTTGGCTTAGTACCTGTATGGCCAAACCTACTGTGCTTGATAATATTCTATGGCACAACAACAACAACAACATTTATTTATATAGCACATTTTCGTATAAATAATGTAGCTCAAAGTGCTTTACGTGATGAAGAAAGAGAAAAAAGACAAAATAAATAAGAATTAAAGTTAGGGAACACTAATTAACATAGAATAAAAGTATGAAAATGTGCTATATAAATAAATGTTGTTGTTGCTGTTGTTGTGCCATAGAATATTATCAAACACAGTGGGTTTGGCCAGACAGGTACTAAGCCAAGGCTGGACTAAATGGACATAACTTATAATATTTTATTAATTGTGATTAATATCACTGAGAACTTTAAGAACTTTGATATGGAAAAAAATACATATAATGTATATATGTACACACAAAACATACAATCTTTTATGTTTGTACTAAATGTTCTGTTTTTATTACATTTCATTTCTTTCAAAATGAATTATGGATTTTACTCTGGGTCCACCAGAATAATAAAGCAAATCATTACTGAAAGAAGGAATCAAGCTTTTGGGAAATGCAGAGTTGGAAATGATGCCAAAAACCTCCAAGAGCACAGCAGTTTAGACCTCACATTAAGACAAAAGGTTTTTTTCAGAAAAATATTAAAGTAGTATAACCTACAAATCTACAATAATGAAGTACAGTATAGCTGCAAATCTTTACTTTGTTTAGTTTGGCAGTGTATACCGTAGTGATACACATATAAATTACTTTCAAATAAAAGATTTATGCCACTCTCATGAAGTATTGAAGAGCCATGTTTTGAACTGGGCTACTTTACAATACCATCAAGAATATTACTGTATTGAGCACCAAGGAAAGATGAAGACACATCTTCAAGTTAAGTCCGATAAAGGGTGTGTTTATTTGACAGAAAATGATTCACAGCTGTATTTCCAAAACAATCACCTTACCGCTGTTATGCCAATAGAAAACACCTCACAAAATAACAGGTACAAAAACAAGTGACAGCTACTCCTGTGCTGTTTCTGAAGTCACATTCACTCTTCCAGTGTTCCCAACTGTCTTCCAGAATCATGTGCTGCATCTGTCTAGTGTTCAAAGTTTTGGTGCAGAGTTCAAGAAATGGGTAGTTGTGACATACCTAAATCATTACGACTGCAAAGCTGTATTTTCCCTTTAGCCCAAAAATATAGTGTTACCAGAATTTGCATTTTGGCTGACAGTACATGGTTTCTTTCCATTCAATTAAGCAAGCATGTGATGTACAAAATTTGATATGAACATTATTTAATCTCGGTGAAACTGATCACTTTTTACAAGTTCATTGTTGCCCAGCGTTTACAAAATATACTGCCTTTGCTGGAATGTGCATGCCAGTTTCACCCTGAATGCTATCTTTCGGAAGTTCCTAGTGAGTTTGGACAGCTCGTATGCTTTCCTAAATCCTGGTGAAGTTAGAAGTAGTTTCCTACATTAGGAAAGAAAAATAAAATTACATTATTTCTACTCATAAGAGTAGGACCAAATATGGGTGCTGGTCCTGCATTGTAATCCCACACTTTATAATGTTGAGTCCAACCAATCAGTCTAGAGACATAGGATTAATCAGGTGAACTGCTAATAAGGGCCAAATTCATGTCATGCAGACTATTTTACTTAAATCAGAAGTCCCAACAGAATTATGAATCGACTTGCATTGTGGGAACCAGAGGAGTCCCACAGAATTATAGGATTATAAATTCATCATATCTAAATATGGTGTCTACACTATATACAGTATTATACACTGTCTATAGAATCTATTTATTTCTATATGTATCCCTACCTATCTCTCTTTCTCTCTCTAAATATATTTTTTGTCCCAATCCCTTCCTCCTTGCATCCAGACAAGGCAGCTCAATCTGGGATCAAGAGTGTAGGAATGGCCGTAGGCTTCCTCTGAGCAAAGCCTCCAAGTGGTTGCTCCTAATCAGCCTGAAACTTAGCAGAGGTGATGTGCTGCATGATTTTCCTTAGAGGTTAGCTCCCTGTGTCAGAAGACAGTAACCTTGGCTGCCCTTGCTTGCAATTTGGGAGCTCTACTTTTAACACCGGGGACCTGCAGACCCTCTAGATTCCCTCTTGCTTTTGTTTGCGCACTTCACATGCAACAAGACAATGTGCCATTGATTTACCAGATTTAGATAAAGGTTGTGCACTTTTTTAAATAAAATGGTTGCAGTAAGTCAATATATAAGGAACATCTAATTTCCATGCACATCTCTGTAGGATATTTTATGGATTATTTTTTGTTGTTGTTTGTCTTCATCCAGAAAGACAGGGTACCTTTTTGTTAATTTGTTTTCCTCATTGTTTACCAAAAGAATTTTCTAGCTTCTCCTAGGTGTGTGTGTCCGTGTGTGTAGGGGAAGGGCAGAAGCACATCACAGATTGTAATACTGATGCTATTTCTTTGGATTTTAAAAGTGAGGAAAAAGTCCCTGGGGCAGCCCTGAGGGGATAAAATTATTTCTGCTTACACATCAGCTCTGCTCTTCCATTTACACTAATGACATTCTATAATCTTAAACAGGGGAACAGTGCTTTTTAATCAATGTTAAAAAAATCTCCATTTAATGCATTAATACTCCAGAAAAGGTAAAAATAGCATAAGATTAAAAAAAAACAATTATTGTAGACTGTTTGATAATTTAATAGTGTTTATCCTTAATTTGATTCTAATTAATTTAACTTAAACAGTGTACATTCATAGTTATTGTTTGTATTTTAGGTGTAAACTTATTATTTTTTGTATAACATTGCATGTATTATCGTGATGGAAGAATTTCATAAATAAATACAGGGAAAGACCGCAAAGCTCTACTGACCCAGGTGTACATTTTTTGCTACATATGCAACTGGTGGGGTATGTAGTTCATTTGCAAATGCCAAGTAACTCAAACACACTTCAACTTCTTTTGCTCCAGTTCCAAGTCCTTGGTCACATTACCTTCTTATCTGATCATTTGTCGACTGAATATACTTAACTTGGTCCGGAAGGAAGAGACCATTATATATATATATATAGTCACATTCTCTCTTCTAGTGTTCCCAACTGTCTTCCAGAGTCATGTGCTGCATCTCTCTAGTGATCCCTCTTATCTTATTTTTTGCAAGGCTCTAATTATCCAATGGCCTGAGAGTCTCTGCCTGCCTTCTTGTAAATATTCCAGGGGTTCAAGGAATGCAGAACTCAGCATACCTGTGTGACATTTTTTTGTCAATCACCCATCCAACCCTGCCTGTCTGTTTTCTAGCTACTATAACATACTATAATATACCTTCTTATCTGATCGTTTGTCGACTGAATATACTTAACTTGGTCCAGAAGGAAGAGGCTATTATATATAGTCTGAACTGAAATTTACATCTCAGAATCACAGAATCACTTCATTTTGCTTGTGTTCTTTTGGATGTTTGCACATATATAAAGGACATCTTAACTTTTCTTAAGAACCAGTTCTCTACCACACAAAGCTAAATCTCAGCACTGGTGCATGAATTTCTCTCATAACCCTACTCTAAGCTTGACATTT
>JANRMT010062813.1:65662960-65680137 GCA_026402145.1 Polypterus bichir lapradei
ATATATATATATATATATATATATATATATATATATATATATATATAGTGGCGAGTGGCTGGGAGTGGTACCCAGCCGGGATACCCAGAAGGACCAGAGGAAGGCTTACGCCTCCTCCAGACCACGGGGGGGCAACAGACCAGGTGGCTTTGGGAACCATGGGAACAGAGCTTAGAAGCTCAACCCTATAGGGGCCCGTGGTCACCGCTAGAGGGCGCCCGGATGCACTTCCGCCACACCCGGAAGTGCTGAGGGGAAGAAGACCAGGGACACCCGGAGTGCTTCCGGGTGCACAACCGGCACTTCCGCCACACCTGAGAAGTCTGGCGGAAGGTTATCGGGAGGCACCTGGAGCTCGTCCGGGTGAGGATAAAGGGGCTGCCTCCCTCCATTCAATGGCTGGAGTCAGGAGAGGAGAAGGACAGAGCTCTGAGGAGAGGAGTGGAGGTGGACCAGAAGAGAGAGACATTGTAAAGGCCTGGACTTTGGGATGAAAGTGGGTTGTGTGCACTTGTAAATATGGACCGTGTGAATAAACGTGTGTTGGGTTTTGTACCTATGGTGTCCGCCTGTCTGTGTCCAGGCTGTTTCCCATAATATACATATATATATATATGAGACACCCTTTCCAACCATTCCAATGTGCTATACCCCATGATTACCCCAGTTAGGCAGTAGGGGATGGATGGACAGATGTTAGGAGGTTTCTCAGGCCAACAGGTGGCATCAGGGTGGTCTTTATATATATATATATATATATATTGTTATGCCAAAGGATATAAGTAAGCCAAAAAACAATGGCAAGTAATATGGTTTAGAAGAAGAAGCTTGAAAAATAAGCAAGCTAGGGTCAAAACCAGAGAATCAGTCCTATTTTTCACCAAAGCAGAACACGAATCAAAATTTATCTCTGAATCATAAACGCTTTGATCGAAAATCCTGAAACAAGTAATAAATTATTTAGAGGGTCAAATCTTGGAAGGCCATTGCCTTGTGCCACCAGCTATATAAAGCATTGCATTAATAATGTCGTTTAATGTGACAACAGTAAACAGTACCCCGCACAACCATATTACGCATCACAGCAATAGGAATAACAGCATCCAACATGAAAACAATATGCAATTTAAGCAATTTGACAATTTCCCTAAAAAATAATGTTTAAATTTATAATAAATCCAGCAATATTAAATAGCAATAATAACTAGATATTTAATTTTGAGAACAAAAACATAAAGTTTGTACTTGAGATATGCAAGAAATATTTCTTAAGCCGAAATAGTATTAACAAAGTTAGGTATTTCCAACGCATAAATTTAGATCCTGATACTTACTAATTTTGTTAGATTTCTTTACATTGGCAATTCAATAATATATTTCCTCTTAAGGATTTTTTCTGTGATAAGAAGAACACAGAAAACTGTAAAGCATTACAGCTTTTTATAAAATATATTGAGAACAAGCACAACAACGTTTCCAAAATAATCACATGAAGTACCTAAGCAGGTATAAAATGACATGCAAAGTGGATTTAAACATATGCAGCAAAGAAATAAAATGAAGCAATGATATTACTAAGAAGTAATGGACCACATGTGCCTCCTGCCCATCATGTTTGCTAGCCAAGTGAAGCATGTACCTCAGTATCCCTCACATTCCATTCTGTAGCACAATGTTTTCATCACACCTAAAAAAAAAAAAAAGGCTAGAAAAGGCTACCCTGTCCATGACTTTCTGCATCCATTGGCATGAAGAGACAACAGAGAAGGAAGAGTTAAGGATTAAAGAGGCACCAGGACCACAGAATATACAGAGGCATTCCTAACACTGGAAATCATTCTGGGATGTTCCCTGGAAGTAGTCTTTTGCTAGGTGAGCAGAAGGCCATTAACGTAAAAATTTCTTTGATGGTTATGGAGAAGCCACCCTACCTGAGATAATGGAAACCTGTGAGTGAAGGCCCAGTTCATCTGTAGGGATTTAGTTTCCTTATTTTTGATTTATTTGTTTCTTGCTTTCTCCCAGCCATTGAACCCTTATGTTTACTGTCATTTTGTCAACAGACATTCGCTTTTTACTTAGATTTCAGTCTCCTTGGTATTGTTTGGATTTGGGAACCAATATAATAATATTGTATCTTTACATGTGTCACGTATTGTCAAGAGAAAACAAGAATGACCAGTGTAACTTTTGAAGAACTTTACTAAATTGACTTCAGTATGATAATCAGTGCTTAATGAAATGGCAAGTTAATAAAAACATATCCCTTTTAAATATAAGATTCAGGATATACTGTAAAAGGACAACAACTGGATTTGAACCCTGGGCACTGGATTTGTAATTCAACAGTGCCATCCATTGTGCTACCTCTACAGTAAAATATGATTGGTATTAAACAATGTTTTTAAGTACAATACAATTTAATTTGTCACAGAGATAATTGCATTGAATTTCACATAATAAAAGTGAAAATCAAGGAATGCAAAAAGTCCAGTCAACTACATGGAAATTGATTCCAAAGGATGCATAGCACAGAGAATTAGAATTAGATTTGGACCACTTAGACATGATCTCTTGGCACAAAATAGATTATGTGAACCCATGTGAAATTTAATGCACCCAGTCATCATATTTTAGTGTGTGATATGCAAATCTGGAGTGGCACTGTAGTGCAGCGGTTTCAGCATCATGGACACAATGAATCTGTTTTTGTTAATCAGATTCAAACCACTTGGTTTCCTCTCTGTTTAAACAAATCTGTGTCTTTATGCAAGTAGTAAAGCTTGCATTTGTAGCTGCCTAAGAACTTGTCGTAGCACTCTGCACCTGCACTCAATGAAGTGCGCTATACAAAAATAACTGAAACTGAAAACAGTTTAATCTTGTGCCTGATCGTTGCCGTGTGGAGTTTGCATGTTTGTTATATTGGCTGGTTTCCCCCAGTATTTCATTTTTTCTCCCACATCCCCAAAGATGTGCATATTAGGTTGCCTAGTGAATCTGAAAAGGCCTCAGTGTGAGTGTGTGACCTGCCATGAACTGAAGTCCTGTCCAGTCCTGGTTCCTGCTGCAATAATAGATTCGGAGTATGAAAATGTTATGCTTTGCTATGTTATTATTATTTTTTTTTTTGTATTTTCTGTAACAATACCTGAAACAATATAATTCACCTGAACATCTGATGTTTACCCCTGCTTTCTCCAAAAATGATTGTGGCAATAGACAGTTGTTAAGTTTTTAAATAATTCATTTTTAGCCTATCCTTTGCCCTTGATTATATTTGCATACTTGTATGCTTATATTTCGTTGGGACATACAAAAAATAAAAATGAATGACATATTTATATGCATAAAAACAGAATTGCATAATAGTTACTTATTTCAACAAAATCGAATTTGGCATGTTTAAAAGTTATACTACATTATAAAAACTAAATATAAAAATATAAAACTATTTCTTCTTCTATTTGTTTTACATTTTGGCAGCAAGTATCCTAGAAGGTAACATTCAGAAACAACTATTCAAGCAGTGTTTCTGCTCCTTTATAATTTTATCCTCTTTTCTTTTTGCTCTTTTGTTATACAATTCTTGAAGCCCAAGTTGCAATTGTCCACAGAGAGCAGATCCCAACTGGATTATCTTCCTAAATTTATTTTTGTTAGACACAGACAGACCACTATACCAGACTGGAATGAAAAAGTCGGAATGCCCTCAATATGACATGAATAAGAGTTCTGCAGGATGCTGGTTGAAATGTTTCTTTTCCTCAGCCTTGGCATTTTTTGTAAATAAATTGTGTGATTTCATTAAAGATCAAGCTGTTATCCAAAATGGCTCATACGTTCATAAGAAATTCCATAATCCACAGGATGAGATAGTATGTTAATGAAATTATATACTAATCAAAGTTAAAAAATAAAGTATACAGAGTAACTTAAAATGACTAATGTTAAACTTGTGTGTACATGCCTTTCACATAGGGATTTTGAATTTTTTTTTAGTTTTTGGCATTGTAATCAGTTTTTAGCTTTAGGATACTGGCATACTTGTGGTGTCATTGTGTCTTCTGTTTTTCTAGTGGGTATCACCATTTTCTTCTTTTGCTAATAGCTATGGTCATGTTATTGTTGGTGATGTTGTCCCATTACTCTCACACAACCATTAACAGCACCAAACAATATGCCATTTTGTCATAATTTGGTTTTATGCTAGTGTGGCTGAGTTAATTTGTTTTATTGTGAACATTCTCAAAACTTTTTTTTATATACTGAAATTCTTCTGTTTTACAGTATATATATTGTAAATTTTGTTTAATATGAATGTAATCATTGTATCTGTTGTTCTATAGTTCTATAGTTCTATAGTTCCTATTTGTCTGTTGTGGGGGGGGGGGGGGGGCCTTTAATTAATGTAACACCCACAGGACGCAAATGTGACGTACAGCATACTCCTGGCAAAAGCTGGATGACGCTTTTGCAGGAGACAGAGAGCGCCTGACGTTACATGTGGTGACTATGCCCTTTACTGCTTGTCTTGTTGGAAAAAAAGCTGGATGACACTTTTGTAGAATAAACGGCAGAATTCGGGTATTGCTGTGTCTGTCTTCTTCCAAATCACCAGCAGCCATTCTAAAGCCGCTACACTAGTTATTTAGTATAATTTTATACTTGTATTGGAGATTACTGAGTTCAAGGATTTTGTTCCTTTATTATTTGCTCAAATCTCATAATGACTCAGATGTTTTGTTTTGTTTTGCAATTTCTCGGCTGCCATTTTAGGTCCTCAGTCACCACCATTTTGTAATACTGTTGTTAGGTCCACTTTACTGTGTTTCTAGGAGTGTGACCTCTGAAGTCAATACCTGTGCTTAATTGTTGTGACCGGATGAAAGGATAGCTGGGAAGCCATTTCCTTATGAAACCTGCAGATGCGAAAACTTTCAAAAAGCCTTGTACAGGGTAAAGCAGAAAGGATGGACGTCTTTAAAATGGCTAGAACTCACCACTAGGTGGAGTGACAGATGTGCACTTCGTACACGAGGTACACTACTGAACAAAAGACCGCCGGGGTCTACACGAACGGCACGTACCCCTGAAAATGTGGAAAGCCCGACTAGCCCTACTACGCAGTCCAAGTTGATCTGCTCGGAAGCATTCTTCTGAACTTGGCCTCAGTAATCGTTCGGTAAGGCATATTTTGCATTTAGACCTGCATTTCCATCCCTACAAATTGTCAAATGCTATTTCAATATAAACTCAAATTTTTCAATAAATTTCTTTGTAAGAAAAAATTAACAATTTTGTGATTTTGTAAAAAACATCTGTCCTTTCTGCCTCACCCTGTACAAAGCTACACTTGTGTGTTACTTTGGGTTTTAACCTCTTTCTTGTTCTCTCGACCTTTAAACTTGTCTGTTGTTTTGGCTTTGGTTGCCTTTTGTTTTCAAGCACTTTTTGTTTTCCTATGTGGATCTTCTAGTCATGCGTAAAAAGTTTATCTGCCAGTGAGCTGACAGAATACATTTAAAATTGCAGTGTGCACATACTGGCATCCAAGCTTTGGATTCTCGTTATAAAACACAATCTTGTTTTCGTCTAGGAGAAGACTTAGATTAGTGTGAGGAACAGATTCTGGTTATTCTAACATAGAGAAATGGCTCACAGGGACATACTCAACAGGATCAGCAGAAGGAAGGAGTGAGAAACGTTGTCAAGAAACTAGCAAGGGTCAGAAGCCTTAAGATCAGTTTGAAACTAAAATAACATAGCCTGAAGAACTAATAAAACTCTTAGTTAAAAAAGGTGTACTAATTTGCTATTAGATTTGTTATTAACGTGCAAAATATTTTTTATTGAATTTATTAAAATCAATTAACATTCCACACAAGCAATTCAAATTTTTCAAAACTAGATTTGAATCAAATCAACCCCTACTCTATGCAAAATATTTTTTGAAAGATATTCACAAACTTGGACATGCATGTTACAAGGCCACCATTTTAAATAGGGGTGTGGCAATGACATCACACATTGGACGTACTGTGGTGATTTGGCAGCAACCAGACATCATAACCAACAACAAAAAACTTCTGGCAACAAATTCCACCTCAAAATGGTGGCAGCAGAGCCATGGTGGTGCCATGAAAATAACAAAACACAAAAAAACAAGAAAACAAAAAAAATAAAATAAAATAAAACACTACGTGCATCACAACCCTTAAATTATGATGCTGGTATTTTCACTTCAGTTTTGGCTAAGCATTTCATTTGTTGAACATATTTTCTAGTCTTTTGCTAACAAACTGCTTTTCTGTTGTCTCTTCCCAAAAACATTTATTTTAAAGGCTGAGCGCGGTGACATACAAATGGCCCCACCTCTCGGGGCTCCACCCACAAACCACAACAGAACACAACAAAACATGTGACAACACGTAGAAACTAAACTGCATACTGATGAAATATTATTAAAAAAATAAGTGAACATAATAAACATATAAAAAATACTTTAACAACAAAGACTTAAAAAGTGTCTTGAACAGACAAAAAAAACATACATGAGCAGAAACATAACAGTAGATTGTTTTTATTATTTGTTTCTGGTGTGCCAGACTGTGACTAAAATACAGTAAAATCTTTTGCTTGTTTTAACTTTGGCATTCAGTATATGTGATTTTGAGTTTGATGCTACCTTTGTTATAATGAGGTTAGATTTGCATTTTGTTAGGAGTTGAAAGGAACCTGTCTGGCCCATTTTTATATCGGTAAGACTACTTACTCATTCTTTGCAGTTTTGTACTTTTTCTTTGTTTCTATTTATGTATTGCAGTTATAAATATCACTGTAGTAAGTCTTGGGGATCATGCCCACATGCCATTGCAAGCATCATTTTATGCACACCTTCATTAATCACCTTACATCAATTTGCTCTAACTATGCCAAACATTCAGGATCATAAAATGCCTGTCAGGCTAAATACTTTGGAAAATCCTGGAATGTAAGAGTAACAGCATACATACTGCTGAGAGGAAGAGGAAGCAACATGTAGAATGTCAGGTGTCTCCTACAGGACAAAAACATCTTCAGATAAACACCTTTTAACAGGGTTGTAGTTGGATATTGTGTTAGACAGTGAAACAGAACCTCCCTGGTTAGGTGGCAGTCCCTCTGGTCAACTGACATTCCTTACCCTTAGAAATGGAGCGTGGGGAACAAGAAGAGAGGAAGGTTTATCCATCAGTTTACTGACTCTTAGTGTTCTGTTCTATAATAGTTACAGGAAACTTGACTCAGGATGGTACGTTGGTGCACCTTAAAAAGTAACAGTGATAAAAATGAGGGTACTGCATGCTAAAGAGATTTAGTATCTTCAGACCGATCAGAGGCACTAACTATTTCAATAAAATTAAGGCATGCATATGATGATTCAAAAAACAAGATGTTATGTGTCTCCTGTGTGTCATTTCTTGTGCCAGTTCTTACATTACGAAAACATCTTGCATACAGCACCATTCAAACTCCAGGAAACAATTTAAATCTTCTCCAAATTATCCAGCTAATGGTAATGTTTAATGTATTATGTCAGACAAATTTATGACTTCTGCATACCTTCCTAAATTAATGGTGGCTTAGTTTTCAACTTGGGTCATTTGTTAATTCTCATTTCTCTATTACATCAAACCTGGACTGACATGGCTTTATTAAAAAACTGAAAAAGAAACAAACAATAAAATGCTCAAGACTTTACTCAGCACAAGCTTGTAAAATGTGTTAAGACCAACACAAAAGTCTGTTGCTTATTTATCAACTTGTTTATGATGCAATAGATTTGATGCACTAAGACAACAGGCAATCACAAATCCATCCGCTTCTGGAGGCTGTTTCTTCCTTTACTAGGTGCTGGGATCAACCCTGGATAAGATACTAGGTCCATGAAAAGACACACATCCACTGACTCACTGTGGGACAACTTAAAGTAACCACTCAAAAAGAAATCACAGAACCCAGATCAAACATGGGAAGAGCACACAGACTGCCCAACAATTTCATATGAGCCAGAAATCAAACCGCCTCCCCTGAAGATGTGAAGCAGCAGCGCTAACCTCTCCACCAAGGTGTCACTCCTCAATATATTAAATATAATTTTAATTTAAATTTATACAATTTTCTTTGTTAAAAGTTTTTTATTTTTAAGTCATATTATATAGACAATTAAGAAATAACCTGTCAGGTTTTTCAATTTTTGTCAGAGGCAGGAAAGAAAGGGAACATAATTTGCTTATTGTACAGTCCTGGAATTTCCTTTTCATGAGGACTGATTCTCTCATTATATGAAGTTCATGAAGGTTCCACTGCTAATTGGTGTTTCAGTGAACACTGAAAAGAGCACAAAAAACGCTGAAAATATGACTGCAGGCTATGTAACCTAATTAGTAAGTTTGCCACTTTTGGAAACTAGGAGAGATCAAAACTGGCACAAGTGATAAGCGGAGTGAGCCATGGTAAGATTTCTGTGGTATTTTAATGGAGGCAATGTTGATGATTAATGTTGTTAGAATACTTGTTAAGATGATTATCACTTAATAATATGCCATATTTATATACATTGGTTGCGTAATCTTTTTCAGGAATTGAAATTGAACAATTGAAGACAGGGTGTTTAGTTTAATACATTTAATAATTTAATACATTTATCTTAGTAAGGTTTATTTTAACTTACATACCTATACAATCAGCATAATAGCATTTAATGCTCACAATTCCCATTATTTATATTCACTTTCAGGTCAGCAACATGTCAATAGGGTCGAAGGCAAGATTTGACACTAGAAAAGGGTGATAGTGCCTCACAATGTAACTTATACAAAGGATGACACATTTTCTCTGGTGGAAGAAAAAATTAAAGAACTATGTTTCATTTACATTAGATTTATTTAATTGTATATGTTATAGCCCTGCGGTGGGTTGGCACCCTGCCCAGGATTGGTTCCTGCCTTGTGCCCTGTGTTGGCTGGGATTGGCTCCAGCAGACCCCCGTGACCCTGTTCAGATTCAGCGGGTTGGATAATGGATGGATGGATGTTATAGCCAATTTTATATCATAGTGAACATGCATTTCTGCCATAGGTGCTTACTCCTGTAATTTTACTGTATTTGCGCACTCTCTTACTTCTCTTCACCTTTGCCATGAAAAAATGTGAACTTTGAATCATTCAGTTACTATTTATTTTATAGGTGCCGGTCATGTGGAATATCACCTAGAAGCAATTGATGTACATTTTAGTATGCAGTTTACAAAAGTTAGGACGCAGCTATGTTTAAAGAGAAAGTCTATGAAACACAGACAGTAAGCTTGCAGCAGGATTCTAATTAACAGTTTGGTTACAATATTGTTTTAACCATCTCGATTTACTATACCAACTTCCATCACTAATTTCACGTTTTTATCCATTTGTTCCAGACTAGCTGTGTTACCAGGCTTTGTCCAGGAAATTTCCTAAGACAACGGATGACAGTTGTAGTGCTATTGGTTAATTGGGTGTATCAGAAGTACAATATAACTAAGTACTTTGTGTATGCAGTATTTGTATGTTTTTTATTTGTAGGGCTAATCATATAGACAGGAAGGGTCATGTAGGGTTTAAAGCTTTGGACCTAGGACTTCAAATCCTGCTAATGACACTGCGTGACCATGACCATGTCAATGCTCACCTGCCCGTTCTCCATTTTGAAAATCAAAAGAAATGTAACTAATTGCATCTCAAATGTTGTAAGTTCTGCGGTGGGCTGGCGCCCTGCCCGGGGTTTGTTTCCTGCCTTGTGCCCTGTGTTGGCTGGGATTGGCTCCAGCAGAACCCCATGACCCTGTAGTTAGGATATAGCAGGTTGGATAATGGATGGATGAATGTTGTAAGTTACAATCCAATAATAAGTAATAATAATAATACTATTAGGTCATTGAAGCACATGCAATATACAATTCTCCATGTGTGATGTCCAGGTTAGCTGCAGCTGGCAAACTCCCTTCAACTTGGGACACTGATAGACATAAACTGAGAATGGATTGAGCAATGAGGACACATAATAGCAGAGGTGGTGGAGATGTTTAACAAATCAAAGTGTAGTGCAATATTCTCAATTAAATAATCAATAAAAAAGTGCTCTGTTGAGGTTGAAGGTTGAAATATACTTCATCAAAACTTGTTTAAAATCAGTAGTCTGAAACACATTCAAGATCTTCTTCTTTAAAACCAACTTTAAGCCTTGATGCCTCCATCAAAACCACTTCTCTGCTGCTCACCCAACAGCCCCCAGAGACACTCACCTCAGCCAGTCACAACTGCAGCACCTCAAGCCCAGCTCCATTGTCCTTCCACCACTCACAGGTGTGAGGTCTGTCCTCTCGCTCTCCTCGGGTCCCGCTTAACTCTACACTATTGCGCCAGCTCAGTCCTAAACCTGCCGCTCTCTTCTTTCTCTCTTTCCTTTTCACCTCCCAGTCTCTCTCTTACTTTTTAATTTCTCATTCTTTCTTGATGTTTTCTTTGTGTTTGATCTCCTTGTCTCTCCCTCAAAGCATCTCTGTGGATGCAGGTGTCTTAACTGCAAACCCCAGAGTGCCACCGAGGAGACCAGCTGAACCGCACGTGTCTGCACATGAATGCAAGTCTAGCCAGTTTCCCCATCAGCACTACCGCATGCACCTATACCCACTTTTAGCCTATGCACACTGCATTTAATTAAAACTAGGACTGCTGTTCCATTTAAAAAATTAATTGACATCTTCTAATTGAAATTAACTCGCTAATAATAATAATAATAATAATTTATTGTATTTACTTCAGGCATATTCATATTTTTCAATAAATCAGAAATAACTCAGTAATTAATTTCTAATAAAAAACTATTTAATAACCATTTGCCTACGCATACTAAATTATTGCAGTTAGTTTATTCACCAGTTTTGTTTAACAGAAATGACAACTACCAAACACCCCCTCAACTGCTCCAGGGGTTGCTTTAATATTTGGGAAAACCAATATGTATGGTTTGGACTGCTATGTTGCAAAGTGCCAACAATCACACAAACAATTAAATATAAAAAAAAAAAACATCAAATCATGGTTCAGCTTTTGTGCACAATCAGCAGCGTTATAGCTTAGGTTGTGCTTAACTGTGTGCTACACACAAGTCAACTCTGCAGCTGGAACCTGGAGTAGGGAAGTTATTATTTACAATGAAAATGTGTATATATTAGGCTTTTAAATAGCAATGAATAGGCTGAAAAAGAAAAACTTCTAAATATTTATCTGATACATGTTTTGGTTATTTATTTAGATGTTTTAAACTGCCCTTTGCCCTACACTGAATCATTTACGAATTATAAAAGAAGTCTAAGTATCTTGACCTTCAGCCCAAATAGATTGAAATATTAGCATGACCAATTTGCACTGATTATTACCAAGTTTTATTGGTTACAGTGTTATAGAGGCTAATGTAAGTTATAATGTAGACTGCAGTGGGTAACATACAATTAATTAAACAATAGTAACATAGCCATGTCTGCACTCGCGGAGTGTGAGTGAGGTATAAGGCATTGAGGGATTCCACTCTGTCATTTGCTCTTTAGCTCCTCAGATATGGGTAGCACCTGCACCGTGCTGTTTTAGATCAGATATCCCTTCATGGGTGACTGAAAAGCTCCATGGCAAACATATTCATCATCAGGGACAGGGCTGACCCACTGACATTCTGTCTCACACTCAGACCCATACCTTCACAGCCTTTTCCGTTATAAAGACGAACTTATATTAGCAGACATCACTCTGGGAAGCGTCTTGTTCTGTTTCTTTCTTTTTTTTAATCGTCAATACAAGACAGCAAGGATGACATTGACACGTAGTCTCACTTAGTGCGCAGTGCTTGTCTGACTGCAGCATTAGTGTGACACGAAAACTAAATTCAATCACTCTGCTTGTAAAACTAGTTTGATTTTAAATGTTCTCATGTTATTCTCAGCTGTTTAAAGATCTTGTGCATATATGAAATGATGTGTATGAAAATACAGTTTAAATTGTGTCCCTTAAGGATTCAATGTGGTATGTTGTGTTTTATATGTTCCAATAAAAGACAATCTGATATCTCAAGGGATGAGTAGCGACTGTAAAGGTGTGTGTGGATGAAGACCTTTATAAAGAAACAACACAGGAAACGATGAAGTGCTATTCCTAGAAATGGATTCATTTGGTGCTGTTTTATTAAGTGTGAAGCACAGTGAATTTGACCAGATTAACGCATTTAGAATTTGGGTTAAAAAATGTAATCACAGAAATTTTATGTTAACGGCGATTAATCAGTAACTCTAATTAAAATTTGATCACTGCCATGGACCCCTAGCGTGCATAACCACATCACGAGGAAAACATTCCTCTATTAGATCAGCTCCTGCTCACTCTCTATCTTGTTGGCTTGGTTATTGTTGAACGTCATTTCAAAAGACAATTGTACAGGAAATTGCATTCTTTTGGTTTGAACTCCGTATTCAGTAACAATGACGTGGATATTGAGTATATATTATTATCATAATTAGATGTTTATAGTTTTTCGTCAGTTATGTATGGTCCCCCTTTAAAGTCCACAGAAGTGAACATTTATGCAAAGCAGTGCTTGAAGTGGATACATATATACAAGTGCCAGTACTTCAAGTGTTACAATTATATATTGACTTCAAGAGTGACGAGTGCAGAGAAGTAGCTTTGAGCATTGTGACACAGTTTATGTGGCTTCACCATTAGAAATTCAAGTGCTACAATCTAATGCCAGCGCTGTTGTATTGTGCGATTTAAGTGCCATCATTGAACCTAGGTTTAGTCCCCTTTGGAGCTACCAGTGTGCTGTGTCCGGGGACTGGAGGTAAACAGCATTGAATGGATAACAATGATGAGAGCAGGTATGGTAGACATCACGGCTGGTATACATCTAAGAGTGTCTGTAATCCAAAGCAAAAAATTATGAAGCACCAGCCCACTTCAAGCACCAATGCATCCCCATTTGAAGTAAACAGACACACTTATAAATGTAAACAGTTTTGAAGGTGGGGTTAGGAGGCCCCCTTTCAAATTCTGGAGATGCAAATGTATATCAAAATGAAGTAGTTTGTGAGGGATCCATTTAGTTTGAACTGACACAGCTAGTCCAAAGGCATTTCTAACAGATATCAGGGTCTTAGCCCCTTTTGTGATTGTCACACACAGTCTTATATGTATATAAAATTAAAGGAGGGGGTCTCTTTGGGTTTTTGTGCACATTCATATAATGGTGTAACATTAATCAAGGGCTATATTGTAATGTGAACGACAAACGGATCAGGGGCCTACCAAAATCATCATGTATATAACTGAGAAAAAATGTAAGGGATTAAGCCCGTAAATTTTTTGAAATACCCAACAATGTGAAAAATAATACTTTAAAAACAAGAATCCATATAAAATGTGAAGTTGTGACCGACTCACTCACTCTTTCACTCATCAACAAAAACACTATTTCCTGTTTAATTAAGAAGCTAAAATTTCACAGGACGGTACATCGAGATCAGTAGGCATCAACTCAAAAAAGGGCAATTCAACATATCAATATTTAAGGGTAAAAAAAAGCAAAATAGCAAAGGAAAATTCCCCAAATTCTCAAAATGCCTTGATGGATTTGAATTGATACTGTAGAAAAAACAAAATGAGCTGAGATGTATTTTTCATTTGTTGAATGTAAGAAACTGTGCTCTGCTGAGTGGGATATTATAATGCACCACATCCCCCTTTTTGACATAGCTCTAACAGCAATCACAGAAATGGGGCATACTGGTTTTTTTTTGTTTTTTTTTGCAAACGTAGGCCATCTGCAGAAATGAAGAGAAGAGAAGCAAAGTTTGGCGAAGCTCAAAGAACACACGTTTAGCAAAGACTTGCCAGGCTCTGTGGCTGTAACCGTAGTCAATTTCACACAACTGATCCAAAGAGAAAGGTATTTAATATATATTACCTCCTACTTACCACTTCATTTTATCTGCAATCATAAGCAAATGGCAAAGTGGGGACTAAAATTTCTATCATTCAGGTGATTTAATTTAACACTCACAAAGTTTAAATTAGAGAATCGATAAAAGCTGCATGACATCAAAGGCTGTAAATGCTGCATTTTTTTTTCTCAGCCAGTTAGGAAATACAATTTTGTTGTCTCACTGGATTACAGAATATATCTTAAAGCTGGCTTTTTCAGCCTTTGTGGCCCTGGGTCACAGTTTTACCTTTTCATGTTCCTTGATGACCCATAAAAAGCATTTAAAGGGGGGGGGGCTTTCCCTTCTTTGCTAATTACGCACAATCCGATGAGCAGGGCATGGGGGTTCCCTTTGCTGTAATGAGCACCGTTAGAAATGGGGAAAAATATCACACAGCATTGTTGATCGCGGGCTTGTGTCACGTGTGCCAATAAATCTGAGATAACTTTAGTTATCAGTGCATACCTACCTGCATATCGTCATTAGGTTTCCAATACCAATGAACAATGAACAATCAGAATTAGTGCTTTTTGAAGTTAAAAAACTGTAAGCAGCTCAAGGGAAATAATAATGTTTGGCCTGGTAAAAAAAAAGATACATAAATAAAAATATTATATTCAGAAACCAATTAACCAATGGCATTAAAACTGAGGGCTATTGACTTAGAAATTTTCCCAGTAATACAGCAAGAAAAATGTAAAATACACAAAAATATAGATCTATACATAATAACAACAAAGCATATGGAATGGATGTTACACAAAGACATGTACTGCCAACATATAACCAATGAGAAATTACTCAGAGCCTCTCTGTTTTACATCTTCACATGCATAGGCTCATCGCAAACTCGGGTTCCTGAAGTCAGAAAGCACAGTTGAATCCAGTTGAGCAACAAGGGAATGGGGCTACGTTTTTATGCAATACCGTGTATTTATATTACATAATTAGAGAAGATGTCATTGACAAAGTAGCTGAAAAGCAGAAACAGTATTTTCTCTTGAAATGCAAGCACAGACTTAATCCAATGATGGTCTTTGAGGAGTAACACTTTCAGTTCAGAGCTTTTGCACCAAGATGATCCTTTTGTTCACACTGTGAAATGCTTCTTCAAAAAAGCTATCTTCTTTAACCAACTGCATTGTTGCACACCTTATAACTCTCATTTCAAACGCAATAAACATTTGTCACATTCAACTGCAGCATTCTTAAAGCATGCGCCATTAGCCCTGAATAGCATTTGAACTTTCAGACAAGATGCTTATGAGGGAAAAACCCAGCTGTGTCCTGTCAAAAATATACTTCATGTGTAACTCTAAAGGTTAATGCTGTCCAGAGACAGTACAATTCTGAAGTTAAATATTTTATGCCTAAGCCCTTGGCACAAACCTTGAATGTCTTAGTCTATCATATTGCATTTAGATTTTATGCTGGAGCAACAGAGAAATGAAGCAACAGTCTTCTTAAAGTATCTGTGACCAGAGGCTAGGAATTTTGGAAACTAATATGCAAAGTAATAATGCAAATGCATTCATCGTTCAGTACAGACCTGAAAGAAAATTACTGTGGAAACAGAACAGTAAGGCTGAATACTGAATTTTGTTCACTTGCTGGCAAGTTTACAGGGTCTCAGAAAAGACTTGTTTAATTTGCTAAAGGGTCCTTCTGCTTCCTCTTTAACAAATGTTTCAATTGACTCATTCCATGCACTCAAAAGTGAAGTCCTATGTGCTGTGAATGTATTATCATTGCCTTCTGAAGAAGCGCACTGCTGTTTAATGATACAATTGGAAGCAGTACAATGGCTAATGCCACTGCTGCACTGCTCCAGGAGGTTTCATTCACATTCTGATTGACTTACTTTCCGTGTGGAATTAGCACATTCCCCTTGCAACTACAGAGGTGTTTTTCCCCAGTTTTCGAACTATACCCTGAAGACGTACAGTTGACATGGGTTGGTGCCTGGTACGTTTAATTCAGGGTGTACGTGAGTGTGTGCTACAGTGGACTGGCGTCTCATTCTTTCTTATAGAGCCCAGTGCCCTCGATCAAAGTATATGGATATGGATTAAGTGGGCTCAGTAAATGGATGGATGCATGAAGTAGTTCCTTAGACAGATCTTGCATTTGATTACATTTAACAATCATTTAGTTTCTTCATGTTGAAGTAAACTATGTTTTGAATGTTTTGTCATATTATTCCAAAAACATAATTTACACTTAACATTAATCAATTTGCAGTTATTTTTAAAATACAGTGATACCTCACTTAACGAAGCAGATACATTCTGAGGAACTACTATTTTATGAGAAACTTTGCTTTCAGAGGTGAAAATTTAAATTTACAAAATAGGGATATGCTTTTACACTATGGAAATAATACACATATATAATGAGTAAAACCTAAAATATATTCTGAATGAAGCAAACAACATTCATTGTTGAAACATTTATCTAGTACTGAATGTTTGGATTATCATTTTCTTTCATTTATGGACATTTTAATTTTGTCCAGTTGATTTAAGGCTGCTAGGTAGTACTTTTTTTCTCTCCATCTTCTACATGCTACATTTTTTTTTAGCTAAATTGCCTTTCTCTTTTGTGATTCTAACATAGTAAACAAAAAATAAACAATGCATTATAACTTAAAATAACCTTGAAACTATCCTTATCAACTTTTTTTCTATGCTCTGCAAAGTATTGCTGAGTGAAGGCAGTTCTGAGACATGCCGGGAGGTGGCAGAGTGCACTGACTCTTTTTCTGACTTCCCTGTAGACCATTCCTGGGAGACTCCACCTGGCTCTCTTGACATCACTTCCGGGATCGAACCAATGGAAACAGACCATACCAGCTCCGGCCCCCCTGATGTCACGTCCGGGCCTAATCCAATGAGCGATGAACACGTGCCCGATCCTTATGACCTAACTTCCTGTCTTCCCCTTTAAAAGCCTGCCCTTTTTCCCTTTTTCCACAGTCTTGTCTTGGACTCGTTGTATGCAGTTCAGTGCTGTATCTCTTTGAAAAGAATGACTTTGCAGCCAGGTTTTGAGATTATACGGGTGGCTGCCCCAAACCTTTTTTTGAGTATGTCTCAACTTTGTGACAATATATATATATATATATATA
>JANRMT010062813.1:65680237-65708694 GCA_026402145.1 Polypterus bichir lapradei
ATAGAGTGGTGTTGTGCCTCATCTGAATGACGCAGCACAAGTTTAGCAATAGTCAGATGTTAGCTTTTTTTTGTACCAAAACTTCATAGTGCGAGGATTCATTAACCGAGGTATTATTGTATTATATTTTATTTTTTCAAAATAAAACAAGGAAAATTACCACACATTTAACTTTAATTTATTCTGAAGTCTGGGTTTAAGAGTTAGCTATAGATGCTAAAATATCTTATTATTTAATATTTAGAAAATAAACAAAAGTCAAGATAACACTAATAAGTGACCAACACATTGAAATGTAAAATTCACATCCATCCATCTTCCACACCTGCTTATCCAGATCACATTCATGAGGAGAAATCAAGGTTTGATTAATTTAATTGTAATTTTGTTCTGAATTAAATCTGTGAAGCAGGCTCCTGTAGCATGCTTTTTTGTATTTGTTCCTAGATTTCTTATATCTTCTTACATCTATAGAATTTTGATGATATTTGTTGCAGGTACGTTACATTGTAATGAAGACAGTGGCGAAAGCTCTTCTTTAAGCCTGAATTTAATAACACATAATTTTTTAAGTCTAATAAACCAAACATTTCAAGGCTATTAGAGTTTTCTTATACTGGAATTTCTTGTTGTAGTGTAATAAAAAAGAAAATGGTCCATCAGTGTTTAAACAATAAAAGAATAAGGTGTTCAGACATGTCCTAGTTATCCAAACAAAAAGCTACAATTTTTTAAAATTTTCTTAATAGGGAGCTAGGAACATATTTTATAATATTGAGTTAAATTTATGTTTATTTACAGCTCTTCTCAGTGAGGCATTACAGGGTATGTCACAGCTTTAGAAACTCAAAAGAGGAGGATAAATTAAAAAATCAGAGCAATGCATTTGTCAAAAATTTGTCATATGCTGCATATTTTTCACACAAAGATACGCTAAACTACCATGCACTACCATGCACATTACTGTATTTTCTTCACAAGAAACTCTCACTACATGAGCTACAACCTCCATTACCTAGAAACTGCCATTTTCTGTGTTTTGATTCCTGCAAAAGATGCTGAGGACACACATGCTCTAAGTACTGTGCAGCTTTGAGCTTCTTTTCTGTCTCCGATGCATCTTTAAGATTACAATTACAGTTGTCTGGCGAGTCGAGAAAATGTCTACAATAAGTCTGATGATTTATTTTTACCAGAACTCTTTATTTAAATAATAGAAGACAGGCAGACATATGAGGATTTAAAGCATATAAATGTTTCCAGACAAGATTAAACACCTTTCTTCTTGTGTCTATAGCATGAATTTCACTAAAAGCGAATTGCAATTTACTACTTTTTTGCATAGCAAAACAAAAAATTTAGTTATGAACTTAGTTTCACATGAATCATTTCATTCATCACTACTAACACTTATACATATATTGTATATAGTGCATACAAATATTTAAAAAATAAAATTTGAAGCATCGAAGCATTTACAATTATTGTACTTCAAATCTAATTGCAATAGTAAAGTAAGTCTAGCTAGAAATGAAAAAAGCAAAAATTCCAACTGATACAATTTCATTATGAAAAGTAACCTCTGGAGTACATCAATATTTACAAAATGTGCTCTAGCTAGCCAAGGCCTGCTCACTAATTAGCATCTCCTAGGCCATTTTACAAGGCAGCACAGTGCAAGGTTAGTGTTATGTATTTTGTTGGAATGAAACAATGGTCTAATGCCATAAGGGTCTGTCACTGGTGATGCCATTTCTCCCAACGCTTTGAGTTAATTGGTGGGAAGCACCACAGCGGGACCCTAAGAAAATAAAGAAAATGGAAAAGGATTAATAACAATCATTACTTACTTGAACTAAATCCACAGACTGGAGTTATATGGTCATGTTTCCATAGCTCTTGCTATGATACTTGCTTGGACATTTTGAATTAACTATAAAATGGAAGTAGAACGACTTGAAAAGCTTGTCAATAAAGTTTAAATAGTTTATTGTGATCTGGATGAATAATGTTCTAACTTCACTTGAATTGTCTTAAATTCTTATCTGAAGAAAACAGATTTTAGAAGAGCCAATGATCTATCTGTAGCAGTGATGACACCTAGTTTTAGAGTGAATTCAGAAAATTGCAAAGTTATTCTGTCCCATCCAGAACTGGACCCCCAAAACCTTGCACTAGATAAGTGAGTTAGAAAATGGATGGATGGAAGGTAAAGATTACTACTTCTTAAGATTTATTCTGAAACCAAAACTGCTGTCTCCTTCATTGGATAGTTTCCAAAGCTGCGTCAATGTTCCACAGTTCTTCCCATGTGGTTCCATGCACTCTCATCTACATCATATACTCCCTATTTGCACATTCACTCCACTGGTTCTTCCTCTTATTTTGGGTCAGAAGTAACACCATTGCTCACACTTGCCCCAGCAACATACACAGATCTTGGAAGCTCACCAGAAGCCACATACCCAGGCCAACAGACTTTACCAGTGGAGAAGTGCTTCCCAAGTGCTTTGTAGTAAGTGATCCCTACTTGTTCCCTACTTTACATGCTCTACACCAGAATAAATGCTGCCATTCTTTTGTACATGAAGAAAAGGTTTTAGATGAATATACATCTGCTAATGGCATGAATTTCACTTATGGATAAATGCTACTTGTTTCACTATTTTTAAGGGGAAACTTAAGTTATACTGCTGATTCAGTTTTCCATAAATCATTTCTTTCAACACTAACCAGCATCATTTGGTGTACGGCAGGAACTACCCATACACTGTTACGCTCACTCACTCCTATTCAGCTAATTTATAGTCACCAAATTAGCAAGTATGCATGTGTATTAGCAGTGTGATTTGCAAAGTGACAGAGTTATGAAATGAAGCCACATCCCTACTTCTGTAATGAAGCCTCACTAACTACCATAATATATAAGTACTATGAGTATAAATGAATAGGAGGGGTTGGCTTAAAGCAACTTCCTAAATACCAACACACAAATCAAATGATGCCCAGGAATCCAAAAGTATATTAAATTTGTATGTTGTGGAAAAATAATAAACAGTTTGATCAATCTGGTGTATGTGACAAAAGCCATGCAGACCCTGTCTTGTCCATAATGCACATGACAAGTGCAACTTCTTGTTTCTCCTAACGAACAAAAAACCACAAGTGACCAACTGATGAACTAAAACCACAAGTGACCAACTGATGAACTTAAAAGATGTGGTAAATGCTGATCCAAGCAAAATGTTGTAAGATGTAACGGTCTGAAATTCTTGTGCAACTAAAATCATAAGACAAAGGCCCTATAAAAGATTTGGGACACTGACCCCTCGAGGCAGATGAAGGGCAGGTGTCCTATGACTGTGCTTCTCTGTCATTTTACCTTTGCCTGGTGTTTATTAATAAAAGATTTTTTACTAACTTTAATTATATCTCTCTGTCTTCAGTCACAAGAAACAACACTATAAAAAAAGCATCAACAATGTGCATTAGCTGTAAGCACAAAATTACAAATAAACAAATTGCTGCCTTCTTGGGTCAGACTTCAGAGGTGCTGACAACTGTCTATAAAATGAAATGGCTCATCCACTTCACCAAGTACTTCATTCTCTAACTTTGTGCCTTTCTCTCACAAAGTTCACTGCTCTTCCTTCTGTCAGTAAGTCCTTACCTCAGCTCACCTATGGGGCTTTAAAGGACAGGAATACAGACAATGCTATTCAGCTAAACAGTACTCTTCACTGAACTGTTTCTCTGACAAGAACAACAAGGGTCAAATCTAAGAAATTAGGCATTCCAGGCAGAGGTTATTCACTTAATGTGTTTGCATGCACACAAAGCCAGCAAAAGGTGAGTAACCCGAGTAAAGCAAAAGCCAGATTTCTTGAAAACCTCAGTTTACATGCGCAAGTCATGTTTCTGGAGTTCTCCAATGTCATTAAACTATGCAAAAATAAAGACCTAACTGTCACCATCAGCCCTCTGTGAATACGAAAACAAGCATGAATCCTGTGATAATTTTCTTGTGTTTCATAAATACATTAAGTCCATCGTGTGCTGTGAAGTAAATAACATCCATTCCCTTTGTATATCCCTGATCTAAGCCACCAAGGTTTTGTTCACCCTGTCATCCGATCACACTATTTCAACATAACTATCACAAGTAGCTGGATTAGATTTAATTAAACTGATATGTCTTTATCAATATGTTTCTGTTACCTGACTGCATGTAATACACTCTTTTCTGTTTCGCTATGTGAATGAACCTTGTATTGAGTGGCCTACCAGTATGTGTACTTCTTGCCTTACACCCACTGCTACTGGGATAGTAATAATTGATTAAATTATTTTTATTTCAATAAAGTAAATATTGTGTTAGGTTACTCATTAATTTAAGAAGTTTTACATTATGTAACGCAAGATACTTTTAATGTGTTACATGCAGCAGTTCTGAGATTGTGCTGCCGAGATTAGCATTGTACTTTGAACTCATCAATACAAATGTAACGATTTCTGGAATATTGAGAAATATTATTTTAACTACGAAAAGGACTAATGCAATTGCCCAAGCATTTGCCTCAGCAAAGTAATCTTCTGGATGCTACTTCCTGATGTTTATCAAAGTGTGTCTGAAGCCATCACATGCACAGGCGAATAAAGTGCAACAGACATTCTACATTATCCTTAACTGTAACCCGGTTAAGGATTTATATGCCCAAATACTCAGGTTACTCTTACTCTGTGTCAGTAAACCCGGATTGTCTATCTGGAATAAGGGTTTACATGGTATTTTAGAAACGAGACCTCTGTAAATAACCAGGTAATTAAAGTGCATGTAAACATACTGACTGTTAAACAACAAGGGAATTTTCTGACTTTGAAAATGGTAAAGCTACATAATTAAAATAGAAATTTTTGCAGAAGTGTAAACCAGCACAAATGTTATTAGCTGGAGTTGATTTGTTTTCTCTTTCCCAGATCCCCAATACAAATAGTCAGAGATTTCCAGAGACTGTTTCAATCATATCCACAACATGGATGAAAAATCCACAAGAACATGGGAAAGAAAATGTGTGGCATATAGATAATTTGTAATAAAGTTTAATTAGTATGAGTAGGGTCTTCTGGCTGCCATACTGATTCTCCCAGTATTTTCCATCTATTTTAGGCTTTTCGTTGTATTTTTGTTTTCTACTTACAGATTTTTATGTGTCTGTTCTCTTTTAATATTGGACTCCAAAAAGCCTTACCCAACATTAAACAGATATACTGGCATAAATATAATTTGTAATGAAGTTTAATTAGTATATGTAGGGTCTTCTGGCCGCCAGGGATAGACAGATACGAAATACATTATATAATTAATAAATAGATATGAAAAGCACTATATAATGGATATTTTGATAGATGAAAAGACAGATATAAAAAAGAACTGTATAAGATATACTGTACATAGGCAAATATGAAGGGGACCATAGATAGATAGATACTTTTTAACATTTTATTTGTTTTTGACATTATAAAATGTTAGTATGCTGATGCATAGACTGCTGTTTCTTTGTTGTAGCAGGTTGGATTCAGATCCTAGCCCAGATACAGTTGGTAGCTTGAGGTTTCTCTTCTCTAGTGTGTAGGTGAGTTTTCCCCTTTGGTACACCAATTTTCCTGTTAATTCTCAAGCCATACCTTCACTTGAGAATGCCAAGTGGCTCAGTGTGTGTACAGGGGTGCCATGAGGTGAACTGGTGCCCCATCCTGTGTTGACTCCTACTTTAAACCTAATAACGCTGGAATAGGCTCCATCTCCCTGCTATGCTTGTATAATTAAACTGGGCAGTTTTGGATGGATTGTTACAAAATTATTTGACTTAAAATGGAAAAAAAACTAGATGAGTTATGTACATTTTTGCAGTTAATTTTATAAAACCACAATGTTGAGAGTAATGAGACAGCTACAACTGTATAGTATTTATTCTACCTATTTTCCACAGGAAAAACATGTTAGAAGTTTGAAGATGCAAAGAAAATATGATTCAAAAAGCTAAGGTTAGTGGATGTGATAGTCATATATTACTTATACAGATAAATTTAACATAAAAATGTAACAATCAAGTATGCATGAAGGAATAAACACATTTGCACCCACACATTTTCCCAGTACGATGGAACCTCGGGTCACAAACATCTCAGACCACGTACAAATCGGGTTACAACCAAAAAGTTCGCCAAACTTTTGCATCTGTTCACGACCACACACTCGGATGACGAACAAGCCAGTTTCCCTTCTGGTTCGTACGCGCCGATGATTTCTGCATGTGTTCAGTCTCTTCCTGTGCATTCCCTGTGCATCGCATGAGAGAGCGAGCAAGAGAGAGACACACACACACGTGCGACAGCGAGAGAGAGAGAGAGAGGGCTGGCCGCGTAAGGCCGAGAAGGCAGTTAAAGAATGCACTGGGCTTGTTTTTAAAGAGACAGATTCGAGCATTGTTTTAACCTCGTTGTATTTAATGAAGACTTTTTTATATTGGATTTTAACCTCCACTTCACTTCTGTTTACAGCGATCGGCTCATAGTGTGCATTGTTGCAATGTTGCTTTTCTTGGTTGTTTATTAAATTACGGATTTTTCAAATGTTCATGTTTTTCCCTGTGCTTAAAACTCATTAAAAAAAGGTGTTTTTAGCGAGCGGTTCGTAGCTCTATAGTGTGAATTCTTGCAATGTTACTTTTCTATGTTCAAGGTTTTCTCAATGTTATTCAATGTTTTTACATTTAGTTTACTATTACGCTATGCATTCTATGGTGTAACTATTTTTGTGTTTAAAAATCTTTAAAAAAATATATTTACATACAGTTCGTACGATCTGGAATGGATTAATTGTATTTACGTACAATCCTATGGGGGAAATTACTTCGGGTCACGACCAAATCGGGTTACGACCAGAGCTCATGACCCGAGGTTCCACTGTATTCTTTGGGTGACCAAGGTACAGCACGATTCTATGTTCCTTTTTTTCCTTCTGTGTCTGGCACAGGGCTTAGTGCTGCTGCCTCATAGCTCTAGCTTCCGAGGGTTCAAATCCTGCAATGTTCATTGTATGTGTGACATTTTCTTGACTTCCCTGTGTGTATTGGCCTTTTCGTTATTCTAAAGATGTTTATGTGAGTTAAATTTGCCTGGTTTGAGAGTAGCCTGCCATGGACTGGTACCCTATTTCCTGTCTTACACCCAGAAATGGATTTGATAATGTAGGGATGTTGCACCTTTAAGTTAAATTTTTGTAACAGAAAAAAAGTCTGCTGGTTCCAGATCTTGCATTTCCCAGTGCAGCAGCCATCTGTCAAAACTGGATAAAGTAATGGAGAAAATAATAATGAGTTCAGGGATAAACAGCAAAAGCTGGCATGACAGCTCAAGAACCAACAACAAATAGAGAAAGACCCTAGTATTTCATGTTTAATTTTATCTCACATAAACATAGGCATAACAACACTATGGAATGCCGGTTTGTGTGGCTACTACACAGTTCATGGGACCCAAGTTTGAATCACCAACTGCAAAGCCTAAATTAAGTAACGGGCTAGTTAGCCTTTCAATAATGACAAATATATATTTAAAGGCTACAAAGCATTCAAAACTGCAAAGGCTGGAGTGAGATTGCCAACTAGACAGTATTGATGTTCGTATTAACAGGCTACCACACTGATCAGCACTGCTACTTCACCTTCAATTTACCACCTATGTGTAGTCTTCACTCTCTCCCTAAGTCCTTGTAAGTTCTCTCAGGGTATTAAGGTTTTATCTGACATCCCAAATGTGTGATGGTTAATTTATTTATGCATGCATATATATTCTCAGACCTTCTTAATCAAATTTATGGCTTCAAGGGAGCATGGCCAATTCTAGGTGCACTTGATAGAAGGCAGGAAGCAACACTGAACAGGGCATTAGTTCATTCACCACAGTAAATGACATGGAGTCAATTTAGTGTCACCGAGCATCCAACCAGGTAAATCTGGAGTAACCAGCAACACAGTGAGCCCCAGGTTCAAATAATGGAAGGTTTATTAAACCAACTCTTTCACAAAGTTGGCAAAATATACAAAGATACAGATTTTACTTTGTCCACAATACCTTTCTCTTGCTACCACTACCACACTGCCCTCCTCCAACCAAGCATTGCTCTACGTCCCCCCAGCTCTGACTCGCCTGGAAAAGGGAGTGCGGTCCCTATTATTACAGATCCGGGAGTACTTCCAGTGCCAGGACAATTGCCTGATGGAAGCACTTCCTGGTCATGAGAAAGTCTATTATAAAAGGGAGCTTGTCTTTTTTGCAGTGCCCCCTAGCGGCACCCAGTGACCCCAGCAGGGCTACTCTGCCGGACTACATTTCCCGGCATGCCCTGCTGACTTCCCACTGGGCACTGATATCCAGGGCTGCTGCCATCTAGCATGCTGGAGTAGTAAAAAAAGCCCCGTGTGGCATCTACACCAGACGAATACACAAGCAGGCAAGGAAGAGAAGATGCAAAGTCTACACACAAACACAACAAACAGGGACAGGATGCAGACTGAGAATGTGAGATATGTAAGGCAGCACCACTAACTGCTGCGCCGCCATGCCAATGCAGATTAATTAATATACCTAAATTGTAAATGTGTGTATGCTTGTGTGTGGATGAATATGTCGTGCATGGGTTGGCAAATCATCCAGGATAATTTAAGGCTGTGTGCATGATACTATGACATCAATGCAATGTTGTAATAGGAAGAGCATTAACAAATATAGATGGGTGGGTAGATAGAGAAACATGAGAAATGGAATGAAAAATCACAACAAGATTTTATTTACTGTCTGGCTGAAAGAGTCCATTACTGTTATGTAGTGTGTCCATCCCCAGATTATCAATAACCCTTTCAATTGCTAACTCACCCTCTTTACTACAGCCGATGTTCATCTTCATTATTCCAGTTACATCATCAATGATCTACCACTGAGGGGCAGCCTTTCTTGCCCTATCAATGAGTTGCCATTATAAAAGGGCTGAGATCTCAAAGCCACTCCAAATTCAGATGCCACCATATGCTGTTGACTTGGCAAATATCCGCTTGCATACTGGGTAAAAAAAAAAAAAAAAACAGTTCACAAAGTCAAAATTAATTACTGCAAAAGAAAACGGCAATGTCTTTGATGGGAATTCTTGGATAACTTTCAGAAAGGTCTGTTCAAAATGCCAATGAACATTCTGGGAAGGCTAAAGCAACCATTGCTAGAAATAACAAAATTTTACAAATTAAAATAGTGATTAGGTATTTTACTTGTATACTTGTTTCTTTTAGGTAGTGGTGCTTTAAAAATTGGAAAACCCATAAAGCTTTTTATTTTACTGGCAATATTCTCGACATCTTATATTATTTATTTTTCAGAAGTTAGTACATAGAAAGTGACAACATGTGCTTTGGCCCGCCGCATCCAAATGCACCTGATTTTCAGCTAATTTGTTTGGTTTGGATAGTGAACTGACAATCACAATTCCTTTTTAGGGACCCTCCTATTGGCACACGGCACCCTCCACAAAATTAAATACTGTTATATCATAAAAGCACATTGAACAGTTCAGCTACAGTATGTTAAAATGTTCTCATATTTCAGATGCCTAAATTTGTACCCAGCTCCCCGACGCACCCCACCCCCAGCTGGCAAGGTAAATTGTCAACACTTTTGTGCCTGCTGCTAATGTCTCCGTCTGTCTCCATGCCGATCTTCAAGTTTAACTGCACAGAATTTGCCCCTGTAGCTGGAGTGCAAAGTAAAAAGGGGAATGGCGCATGATGTGCAGTCAGGGGCATTTGGATGGGGCCAGGCCCACATTCTGACAGAACAAGTGTTGCATGAGATGTGAAGGATGGCACTGGTCTGCTTGAAAACCCTAGAGCAGGTGTTCCTCATCCTCATTTGCAGTGGAGCATGGCCTCTGGCTCACTGAGCTGAGGAGAACGTGCTGGCAGGACCCATCATGTACCTGCGTGCTGAGATGCACTAATGATAATGGATGCAGGCCTATTAACCATCAAATTTGTAATGGAACATAACACTGATTGCTCAGGGAATGAGTCAGCGGCTTTCCAAAAAGAAAAGGCGAGGAGGAGGAGGAGAAGGAGGAGGAGGAGGGGTGGGTGAATGGAAAAAAATGTCAGCCGAGGATGCTGGCAACCCGTGAGACTCTAAGGCTTTGCTCCTCTGTCTGGCTTTTTAATAAGTCACACAAATGAATACACGATTTGCTACATAATTTTCTGTTTAGCCAAAGTTTGCATCCCAGAGCAATGCTGCTTATACAATTTTGTTTTTGTTTCTTTTTGAATTGTTATTTTTTCTCATACCTCCTGTATATATTATAGGGTCTTCTGTTTAATCTCTGAGGTCAGTGTGTTGGACATTAGAGCAAAAGCACACCCTCAGGGTTAGGCGACTCTTCCTCAGAGGGAAACTGGAAATGGTAACCAGCCTTCCCATGGCAATCAGGCACTGAATTCCCCTGCGGCTCCTCCCTGCTGCTGCACTGCACAATACATAATCGACTGGCAAAGCTTCGGCATAAACTGTCTTCTTTACCTCCGATGTGGCCTTCTGCACATGAACAATCCGAATGCCTCTAATGCCTCAACTTTAAGAAGTAAGCTAGGTATTACAAGCATTAACAAAATGTCTAGGGCAAGCAGCGCCTTCAGCACCCAGAGGGAGTAGTGACTAGAATGTGCCATCTTACCTGTGAGTGAGAGGGTATTAAAGCAACATGCATAAATTATTTGTCAGTCACCTATCGCATATTTAAAAAGATCCTTATCCCAGTGCGTTGATGCATGTAAACCAGATGAATAATGTATGGTTACCGAGCAAACGTTTTAAAGACCCTTCTGTATAGACTTTACTGTGATGCTGCATGCTCACAGAGCAGAGCAAAGGGAGCAGCAACTTCCAAAATTGAAACTCAAGCAAGTATTAAGTAAACAAACACGTGGTGCAACAGGGGACTTGTGATCTGTGTCTGCATCTACAGAAGACATTCAGACATTTGACTCCGTTAATGTTTAACTTACAATTGTCAAGGAAATATTCTTTATTTAACCAGGCAGTACATAATACATCTGCGCAAGGATGGCTCAGGGGCTTTGTTGGCACATTATAATTCCCACTTGGTGATCTGAGCCCTGGCTGATGACCTGCTCTTCTTTCCTTGTGCTATAAAAGAATCTTCTCTTTTTCTTCACCATCTGCTTCCTTAATAAATTTGTGTATAGTATGAAATTCAACATTAGCTTAAAATGAAACAAAAAGCTAGAGGAAAATACTTCTAAGGTGTTAAAGCAGATATCCTGTCACTTTCTGTCTTATAATGTCAATTCTAACATGTATGGTAGCCCCACAAATGATAAATAGAAGAAAGCTTACCTCTTTTTTTACATGTTTCTATAATACTTTGTCTCAGCTAAAGCCAAATATCACATTACACGACTTCTAGTCATAATGGATGTCAACCTTGATGACAGAGGGATTTAGAGGTATGGCGAGTTAAGCTGCATTCTTAGTAATTTTTCTTATTTTTTCCAGTATGTATGTAAAATATGAAAAAAATCAGAAAGACGAACCTCTTATCTGTTAGTGAGCTTCAAGGCCCCCATGTTTCTTATCCCTTGTAGCTGCATTATTCGCATTGTACTTCCTGGTGGTTGTGCATTGGTTGTCAGCTCTTATGCACACAGAGATCACCCCTAAGACAAAATCAGACCTGTTTCACTGGAAGGAGTCACAGACTAGTTGGACTGAGCTGCTGGTTATGCCCCACTTTGTAACTGGTGGTCATGGAAGTGCACTGTGAATACCTCTAATTTGATAAGATTGTGTAAATGAAGTCTACAACTGAAAAGTCAGGTAATGTGGCATGGTCTTAACATAACATAACATAACATAACATAACATTGCCAAACACATTGTGGAGTATGGGCCAGCCACAGACAGATGGACATCGCTGGTTCACCCACAACACGTTTAGTTACAAAGTCCATTATTTACAGTGCACGCACAACCCCCTAAACTCCCCCAAAGTCCAGGCCTATCCAAATGCCTCACTCTTCAGGCCGCCTCCTTCTCTCCTCCAAGACCTTGTCTTCCTTCGCTCCCGACTCCAGCCATCAAATGGAGGGAGGCGGTCCCTTTTATCCCCACCCAGACGTGCTCCAGATGCCTCCCGATTAGCTTCCGCCGGCACTCCCCAGTGTGGTGGAAGTACTGGCTGCACACCTGGAAGCACTCCGGGTGTCCCTGGTCTTCTTCCCCCCAGCACTTCCGGGTGTGGTGGAAATGCTGAGGGTCAGGGCTCCTCAGGCATTGGGGGGGTCCCCTGGCAGTGACCACATGCCCCTATAGGGTTGAGCTTCCAAGCCCGGTTCCCGTGGTCCCCAAAGCCACCAGGGCGGTCACCCCCCACGTTGTCTGGAGGAGGCGTAAGCCCTTCTCCGGTCCTCCTGGATGTCCCAGCTGAGTACCCCCCCCCCCAGTCTCCTGTGACAATATATAATCCAAGACAGGGTCCTGGGTGGGAGAGGACTTGGAGTGGCAGACCAGTTCTTGATGAGGTGTCACTCCTTTACTAAGCCAACTCACAAAGGGTCAATTCAGAATCAGTAACTAACCTTTAATACCTGTCTTTGGTAATGTGGGATGAAAACCATGAATGCCAAGAAAAGTGCCTACGGATATTGTACAGACCTCAAACGGACAGCAACAGAGCATGGAATTTCAATCCTGAAAGCGGAATCCATGAGGCAGCATTGCTTGCCACTATACCATACATTAACTCTTGCCGTTGAGATGCAAATGGCCATTAAAAACATGAAAATGGCAATAGTTTTGTGATAATTGATAATAATCCCAAAATATGCCAAACAGGTTTTTGACTTTGAGCTTTGATTTGAGACAGCAACAAAAAAAAACACAATTTCATTCAGAGTTAGGTTGTGGAGGGTTATAAATTAAACATTTAACACAGCGTTACCAACTCATTTAATTAAAAAGTTTCATAACATGTTTTGTTTAAGCCAAGAAGTGAGTGTAAACACATTAGAATGGGTGCTTTAAATACCCCCAAAAGACTTTATTAGGGTCTTGTAACACAGCTGTAAATGACTAATAGATGCACTAACATACAGCTCTGATTCTGAAACTGTCACTGGTGTTTTTAAGTCTTATGGAGAGCAAACTTAAATGGAAGACTTTTAGACAGCAGTGATTGGCTAAGAGATGCACCTACAGTATATAGTCTCTTTTTACAGTGTTACCAAGCGAGTCCCAATTAGAACTTCATTGTCCTTGATTTAAATTCTGTGTCTGGTTGCTGTCTGTGTGGAGACTGCATGTTCTTGCAGTGTCTGCATTATTTTTGCCAGTTTTTCTCTCACCTCCCAAAAACATGAGTATTAGGCTTGTTGGCAGTTTTAAGTTCCAAACCTCCCTTAGTGTTCCCAATCTAACATTTGTCTTTCCATTTGTAATCCTTTACATTTAATTTCACTTGCCACAAATATGCCCAAGCCTGTATGCTGTCAACATCTCTCTGTGATGTTTCTGCTGATTCTACGTACACTACATGCCTAGCTTGTTATTTATATTCTTGCCCAGATCATTTATGTATATCTATACTAATAAAAGGCAAAGCCCTCACTCACTCACTCACTCACTGACTCATCACTAATTCTCCAACTTCCCATGTAGGTGGAAGGCTGAAATTTGGCAGGCTCATTCCTTACAGCTTACTTACAAAAGTTAGGCAGGTTTCATTTCGAAATTCTACGCGTAACGGTCATAACTGGAACCTACTTTCATCCATATATACGGCCATAGCCTGCAGCTCGGTCGCTGTGTGAGGCGGAGTTGCGTCCCGCATCATCACGTCTCCCACGTAATTGAGTACCTGCCCATATAAGGTAAATATTCGCGGGTGAAGGACTGTGCTTATGCAAACGAAGATGAGATGGTCAGGGAGACATGCTGCCGCTAAATATTCGCGGGTAAAGGACTGTGCTTAGCATATTTATAAGTGCAGCTACTGCGGAATACGATATTCGTGAGATACAAGTTTAATGAGAAGACGCAGGGTATAAACGAGACTTTTGATCACTTTGTAACAGTTAAAATTGCTTTAACAGAGTTAAAATTGCTGGTGAAGGACTGTGCTTATGCAAACGAATAGGAAAGCAGGGTGTAAAGCTTAACTTTAAATTAGGTTCATAGACACGCTGCCGCTGGCGTTTGTCATACTTAAGACAAATACGATATTCACGAGATTCAAGTTTAATGAGAGGACGCAGGGTATAAATGAGACTTTTCATCACTTTGTAGCGGAGTTAAAGTTGCTGGTGAAGGACTGTGCTTATGCAAACGAAGATGAGATGGTCAGGGATAGACTACTGTTTGGCACAAACTCAGCAAAAGTGCGAGAGAAACTTTTAAGTACCAGGTCTGAGCTAACATTAAATAAAGCCATGGACATCGCGAGATCGCACGAGATAGCACAAGCACAGCTGAGAAGCTTCGATGCATGTACTCTGAGCGGCTCACGTGAACTGACTTTGCAGGACTGAGAAAGGTTAAATTAAGTTCATAGACACGCTACTGCTAAATATTCGCAGGCAAATCCACAACTTAATACCAGGAATGCCTGTTAAACATCTTAGGTTCACGAGTACCGATTTGGGTAGTGAACATTTCGATGAATGAAACCTGTTATCTTTACAACGGTTGACAAACACGGAATATAACTTGAACACAACAAATCCTCCAAATACGAACCTGACTGAAAGAAATAATGATAATCAAATCCTTGATGACAGCAACACTCCTAACAGTGACAAAACAATTACATTGACAATCATGTTACGTTAATTTTTAAAATGTTTCCTTTTCTTTTTCATAACTTCTTTAACACACTACTGCTCCACTGCGAAGCGCGGGTATTTTGCTAGTTATATTATAAATAGCAGTGGCCCTAGCATTAACCTCTGAGGGATCACCTTTTAACGTTACCGTGTTTCCCTGAAAATAAGACCTACTCCGAAAATAAGCCCTAGCGTGATTTTCAGCCTGCTCTGTAATATAAGCCCTACCCCAAAAATAAGCCCTAGTCAAGATTGTCAGCTGAAAAGTATGGCGCCTAAGGCCAGGTTTATACTTTATGTGATGCGACGTGTGTGCCTGAAACATCCATTAAATTCTGAGGACATCTTGCCACAATATCACTGAAAAGGATGTTTAATGATTACATCCAACAATTCGGGGATGCGCCCATTCCAGGAGGATCAGCGCAAGACAGAAACAAAATCTCTGGACAGGGCATCAGCTCATCGCAAGGTGAACACAAGCACACACATACACTAACGTCATTTTAGTGTCATCATATCCCCAAACCTTCACGTCTTTGGATGGAAAACTGAGCACACTGTGGAAACCCATCAAGAAAACATGCAAACTCCAGGCAGGGATAACAAGGGACGTGACTCCCTGCGAGACAGCAGTGCTACCGCTCTGCTACCGTGCCACCCCATATGTGTAACTATTAACAGTATTCATTATTTAAACAAAGTTAACGATTTATCTGTAAAAAGTAACATACATATTTTAATGCATTTCATCATGAAAGTGATATCAAGTATAAATCTAAGAATTCTAAATGTGCAGACAGCTGGCATATTATAAATTTAATGTGTTCTGTGTGGCGATCTATTGCTGCTTGCCGCTGTTGTCAGGTCAGGAGGAAAAACCAGAAGCGAGCAGCAATTAACAACTGGGTCGGTTTTAAGATGACGTTTATGACAGTCTACTTTAATGACAAAGTAAACCACGGGATTAAAGAGGACATTTCAAGTTTAAAGCTGAAATTTCCACTTTAATCACAAAATAGACATTTTCATTATGTCCTTATTTTTTTTTTATCTGTGGCTCAAATACGCCACTGTACATTCTGATGGAACAAGGTGCAAAAAAAAAAAAAAAACAGCACAGAAGCTGGTATGTGAGACCTTTAAAATGTATCATGTCATTACTTTGGGGAATATGCAACATTTGAATATCAAAGCACCACAAATACATTTTTATGTCGGCATTTTGCTTCACCACATCGAAGCATTCATCAAATATCGAAGCGCGGACATCGATCCTGGAGGATTCTAAAAGCAGCTGGAGTAGCAAGAAATTCAGGCTTAAATTCAGGGTTTGAATGTGGAGAGTTATGATGATATTCCAGAAGATGATGACATGACTGTATTTGGATAAATGTATATTGTTGTACATGAATAAATATAAGAAATCCCCTGAAAATATGCCCTAGTCCATCTTTTGGAGCAAAAACTTATATAAGACCCTATCTTATTTTCGGGGAAACATGGTAGTTGCACTATAACCCATTGTTCACAGTTTGTATGTCAGTTTTTCTCCCATTAAAACACTGTACCCTTAATTTCACTTCTTTGAGCCTCTCATATGAGACATTATCATAAGCTTTCTGAAAATCAATACAAATATGCACCTCTCTTTTGTTGCTTCTTCCTTTAGTCCCAGCATATTAGTGAAGCACAACTATTCTTGTCATGTGATACTCAATCCTTTCTTAATAATTAATCTACTCATGGTGCATGTTAAGCTCACTTGCCTATAATTACTTGGGTCAGCCCTAGCACCCTTTTAGTTCAACAAGTTGGAGAAGTGCAGCAATGTGTTTATGGCTCAGCACACTGGAAGGTCAGTTTATGGTGAAACATTTTCTGTTGTGGTACCGTTCAAAATAATGTTCTGTTGTAGAGACCTGTGACAAAAGTCTGTCACTGAAGCTACTCCTCTGCCTGGAGATGACACTGTTCAGTGGATGCAGTGGATTATTCATGATTGACAGGAGTTTGCTGTTGCCCGTCGCTCTGCCACAGATGTTAAACTGTCCAACTTTACTCCTACAATAGAGCCTGCCTTCTTAACAAGTTTGTCCAGGCGTGAGGCGTCTTTCATCTTTATGCTGCCTCCCCAGCACACCACCGCGTAGAAGAGGGCACTCGCCACAACCGTCTGGTAGAACATCTGCAGCATCTTACTGCAGATGTTGAAGGATGCCAACCTTCTCAGAAAGTACTATACTATAAAGTATACTATACTATAAACAGTTTTCATGCTTGTTGATATAGTTAATTACCTAGCTTATAATTAAAGTAGCATGGTAATGGATTTGATCCTGCTTTCTACTTTCTTGTATATGAAGTATGAAGTATAGGGAAAGTACTGTAATCGTCCAAAGATTCCATTTCGAGATTTTGATGAATCTCAACATTTTAGAACTCCCTGTATTTGAAAATACCATTTTTGGAATTATGTCTGTGTGACTGTGTATGTAAACACAATAACTTGAGTACACTTTCACCTAGGTCAACCAAATTTTGCATATAAGTATTAGGTACAAAAAAACATAGATTTCTATCAACTTTTGGGCAATTTCCGTTAACCAGAAGTGGTAATTTACCTTTTATTCATGCAGCTACTTAGTTCAATTAATTCAACTTTACTTTTATAATAATCTATCAGGAAATCTCCCGAACCATGAGGACTTGAAATTTGGAATGTAGGTTACCCTTGACCCATACTGTAGGTGCTTGCTAAGAAACGGTTTTAAAAATTTTGTGGTCCAAGTACATTCTGTCTGTATGTTTGTCCGCTTTTCACGAGAGAACTGCTTAACAGATTTAGATCTGGTTGTTTTCTATAATTTGCTTGAACTTTCTGGTTGATTTTGTGACTTCTCTCATTGTACTAAGTACCATAGTTTGCTTGCGGTACCGATGTATTTATGCAAATCCAAGAGAGTGGCTGTGGGCTGAGAGCACGGGGGGGGGGGCCTTCCTCATTCACTCGTCAGCCTCTGTTCGAGTTGGTCTACATCTCGCCATGTGTTGGAGTGCATCTTGCCTCCGCTTAGCTAGCGATACCTGTTTGTTCAACAGACATTATCATCTACAGACTGTTAAGGAGTAACGTTTGACGTTTGAGAGAGAGCAGAGCTCCGTGTGTTTTATAGGGTAGCTGCTGATTGCCAGAGATATCACGGCCATGTGCTTTTCTCCCCATGCGGGGAGCGCTTTCCCACCAGAGCTGA
Source organism: Polypterus bichir lapradei (assembly GCA_026402145.1). Taxonomy (NCBI): domain Eukaryota; kingdom Metazoa; phylum Chordata; class Cladistia; order Polypteriformes; family Polypteridae; genus Polypterus; species Polypterus bichir. The sequence continues at coordinate 65,698,431 of JANRMT010062813.1, forward strand.
ACACGATCAGATATAGTGCCAACGTCTACTGATTTTTAAAGTTTGTCCTATTTCATTACTATGTGGGTGAAGCCACTGGGTACATCTAGTTGTTCAATACATTATATATATTATATAATATAAAAATATAATCTCTGTCTTGAGGTTTACTCCTCAAATATCCATCCCCATATCTGAGTATACGAGAACGTCTAGGGGAGACCACTCCCACTTTTAGTTTCAGTAGCCCAAGGTGGATTCCCTTTATCTGTCTGGAGTCTGCATGTTCTCCCTCTGTCTACCTGAACTTTTTCTGAGTACACCAGCTCCCACCCACATCCCAACTCTGTGCAGGTTTAGCTGACTGGTGCAAAATGAGCATGGGTGGGTGTAAGTGTACCTTGTGGTAGACATGTCCTCTCATATCCATAGATGATGCTGCTGCTGATGATGCTCCAGGACTAGCTCATCAAAGTTATAGGTGGGGGGATGATTTTAATTGTTTTATTTTAATTTTAATGTTTTACTTTGGCATATACTGTATAATCCTCCAAAATCATAGCAGTCAGGATGACTTTGGGCCAAAAGTAATGTACCTAATATTTGGGTGGTCACATTACGCAGTGACCTAATAGCATGATGTGCTGTGTTATTTTGAATCAAGGAGCTCTCTCAGTGTTACTCTAATTAAAGCACGCTCAGTAATTGCTAGCCAAAGAAGGTCTTTAGAGCATTTTTAAACAAATTGTAAAAAAGGAGGAAAAAAACAGGTCAATTATTAAGTTGCACTGTTGTTTTTTTAGAATTGAGCAAGTGGGTAATTTAATAAAAGTGATATTGCCATTTCAATCAGTGCTGCCTGTGCGTGCTGCTAATGATCGCTGTGTTCAGTTACAGCAGCCTCTGTGTCTTGTATAATCATATCCTCTTGAAAGCACTTTGTGATGCTTTAGTGCATGAAAATTGCTAAATGCCAGCACTGTGCTGCTTGTTCTTAAACGATCAGTTTAAACAGATAAATTTAGGTTGCTTGTTTAGCATATTTGTAGAGAGAAGCCCTCAGAGAGGTAAATTATTTTTTTTTACTTCTACACAGGACTGTTTTATTTTTTGAAGGTCTGCAAAGAAACCTTTCATTTTTCAAAATCAAAAATAAAAAGAAGCATAAATTGGAGTTCTGTTTTAATATATATGGCTGCCAACACTGAATATACAAGGAGCACCTTTAATTGGTTCTCGTGCTTTGACAAGGTAGTGGATCTTTTGCAAAATATATGCAGGATACATAGATCTTCAAGACAGATAAACAAGTGGCACTGTGTTAAGACTTTAATAATTTGGAAGATCTTTAAGCCTGTCAGTGTTGTGTCCCTTGTGCAAAATAAGTGATGTCTATTACACTGTAGTGAGTATTGCACTGTAATAAGCTTTACAACTTCAATCCATCCCGTTTATAGAGGTGCAGTATATTTCAAGAGGGCTGGCCTAAAAAAACTAATCTTGACTTTCCGAAATCGCTAGCACAAGTGCTTCGGCTCAAGTTGTTCTTCAGGGAATGCTAAAACAGCAATGAAGCCTGCTTTAAAGATTCCCATTTTGTGCAGACACTCAGCTGCTAAATGCTAGGGTAATGTGGCAAAAAGAAAAAACTGGCTGGCGCTTTAGAACAAGTCATTCCTTATGCAAGAGCCAAATAACAGGTGGGTTATGGACAAAACCAAATGCATTTAAGAGCCGGTTTAATAAACAAATATTTCACGTTCAGAACTTTTATTGCACACAATGCTGAAATGTGACATCTCAACTCTTTTAAAATAAAAGCTATTACCTTACTTAATAATATTAGTCATATGTTAAGATTTCCACAATTTTTTGGGGGAAAAGACTTTAAAGATTTAGAATGATTCACAAGATGCAGGCAACATTTTCAAAAGAATTTGTTTAATGCAACCAAGGCAAGAAGGTTTGCACTTCTTAATGTTAATTTGCTGCCAGCTGTCCCAAGGTTAGAGCCAGATGCCCTCTATCCCAGGTAACGAATTACTAGCTATTATCTGATAATAGCTAAAGGCACAGTCTTTCAGATAATCCTACTGGCATGTGAGTACACCACAGAAACAGACTAAGTATGATAAGGTGGCTTGAACACCACACACAAGCTTGAAAGTTTAAAGGGCGAGCAATCATTCAAACAGCAAAAAATATAACAGTGTGAAGTTAATTATTCATAGCTACTATATTTTCTAAAAGATCATTTTTGTTTTCGTAATTTTACCTTTTTTCAATAATGCTTCATAAATCATGTCTATTTACAGTGCATGATTCTATAATACAGAATACTCTAACTGATTAAAGAGTCTGAGCAAATTCATTTATCATATTAACAGCTAACCAATCAGAATATCTAACAATTATGTGTTGCGAAACACCCCACATAGAATTTTATAATAAATTAGCAGTCCCCCTCGGCTTCGCCCACGTAGAAGTGAAACAGGACAGCGAGGAGGGCCCTGCCTGGCTCCCTACTCTTGACATCACGCTTCCCCATCCTCTTGGCCCGTAGCCATCTGTCTCGGATTAGCGTGAATAGCACTCCTACAAGCAAACTATGATTCTTAGTGCGATGAGAGAAGTCGCAAAATCAACCGGAATGTTCAAGCAAAATCTAGAAAAAAACTCAATCTAAATCCATTAAGTAAGTAAGTAAGTAAGTAGTTCTCTCATTTGCTTACAAAGCGGATGTAAGATACACCCTGACGCTGGCAAGTGGGTGAGGAGGGCCCCGCCCCCCCTCCCCTTGGCCTGCTGTGTCTCTGTTGGATTCGCGCAAATAAATTGGTACCACAAGTGTACTATAATACTTAGTGTGATGAGAGAGGTCGCAAAATCAACCGGAATGTTCAAGCAAATTAAAGAAAAAAACCAGATCTAAATCTGTTAGGTAGTTCTCTTGTGAAAAGTGGACAGACATACAGACAGACAGATGTTGGATTTTATACAGTATATAGAGAGATATGCCTCATCTGAAAAGCGATGTCAGAAGAGGAGGAAACAGCAACAAGAGAAAAGCAACATCAGAAGAGGGTGCCAGCAACGTGTGGCCATTTCTATCTGATCGTCAGCAAAGCATTTTATGAACAACTTTGAGTGCTAGATCACAAGCTGCATGGGACATTCATCCTTGACATCTTTACTTTTTTGTAAGGTTTTCCTAAAGACTATATCTGTACTTTACTATCAGTCTAATTTTCTATTATTCCTTGTTCTGTTCGGTATTATTATTCATTTAATATATACCACACTGCTTTTAACTTTCCATACTTTGTTTTCATATCTAGAGTGTTTGAGGTAATAAGACGTTTGCCATACACTCCAAGCTGCAAGGTTGATTAAGGGCTGTGTTTGTATCATTCATAGGGCACTGTTGAGGTTCTGTGTGTATGTGTAAATCTATGCATGTGTGTGTTAATCTTAAGGTGTGACAGTAGACCAACTCAGTAACAAACCTGATGAGTACACTTATCCTTCAAGAAAACAGGTAAAGGGCAAGTAGAGGGAAATACTGTATCACAATAATAGTTATCTTATTAATTGGAGAGTGCTTCTTATAGGCTGGCCTTTCCAGCCATTTCTGCATAGCAACCACCAACAAAAATTCACAAAAGCTGGTGCCATTTGGAAAACTGATTGCTGTTGCAGGAGAATGCAGGGAGTTTTTTAAATCGTTAACTTTAATAAAAAAAAAAAAGTTCTAATTGAATTCCTTGGGCTTCAAAATCCTAATTCAAACACATACCTTTTGTCAACAGACCCAAGAGGAACCCAGAAAAAAATTACATTAAAAATGTTAATCAAAATACAGGTATGTTCAGAGGTCTCAGGTGGCACTTCATGTCATTGTGGTTTGAGAATCTTGACACCTCATAGATTTATTTGTCATTCCAAGTACAAAGTGGAAAGCCACCTCAGGCAAGTTGATGTTATGAGTTCAGTCAAATCGAAGGTCCAAACCCATAAAGCCTGCCCAAAGTAAAAAATAACCTCCAATTAGTGGAATTACACAACCCATAGAAAGCAGACAATAATAAAAGCCCAAAGAAACAACTCACCAAAAACAACAAGTATGTAACACAAAAAAAAACAGAATTTAAACAATAACTAATTTGTTAAAAGTAGGGTACAAGTAGGAACTTTGAAATGTAAAAATTTAAAGTGGTTAGTTTTGGAAACTAAAAGCATAATCTTAAAGAGAGGCAGAAGTAAGTTGTTACTTAAATACTGAAAAAGAGTAACCAGAAAATGAAAAACACTTAGGCTTAAGCAAAAGGACTATACAGGTATATAAACCAAAATCGAAAATCCGATAATCTCAATATGAAACTCAAACATAAATTTTCACAAGGTTTAGAAACTTATAATCTCATGCGACAGCAAAGATATTTGGTGAACTTACTGATTTCAAGTAGCATCAGTCATAATTGCTGCAGCGCCTGAGGGTCCTTATTTAAGACAAGTACTCGCCTCACACACAGCTGTATTTATCGACAGCTCCCGATGACCCTGACACTCTTGGCTCTCTGATCCTGTGTCTCTCTTGTATTTCTGAATGGACAAGTGGTAACTTCCTCAAACTAAATGGAGAAAACAGAAATCTTATTGACTGGCAAACATTTATATAGCAAGGGTATTAGAAATAACCTTGATCCCTTAGGTTTAAAAGTCAAGACAGAGGTAAAATAAATTAGGGGTGATTATTGACTCTGACCTAAACTTTAAATCACATATTAATCAGATTACTAGGACTGCATTTTTTCACTTGAGGAATACAGCAAAAGTTAGACCTTCTATAACTTTATAAGACTCTGAAAAATTAGTTCACGCTTTTGTTTTTAGTTGACTAGATTACTGTGATGCACTCCTAATAGGACTACCTAAGAAAGACATCAATCAATTGCAATTAGTGCAGAATGGAACAGCCATAGTCATAACTAGGAAAAGAAAATCTGAGCACATTTCATCAGTTTTAGTTTGTTACCTGTATCATTTACATTTGACTTCAAAATACCACTAATGGTTTACAAAACCTTAAATAAACGTGCTCTGTCCTATATTTTGGAAAGTTGTAACTTTAGATGTTCAAATGAAGATCTGCTTATAATGGCAAGAGCCAAACTTAAAAAAAGTGGTGAGGCAGCCTTTTGCTATTATGTACCCAAAATCGGGAATACTTCACAGACTGAAATTCACCAGGCTGTTATTATGGATCATTTTTAAAAAAACTGCTAAAAACACATTATTTTAATATAGGTTTTTCATAGATGCATTTTAGTTGTATTTTCTGATAAACTATATGGGCATACAATGATCATATTCTTCAAGGTTCCAAGGTTGTACTAATCTCTACTATTCTCTGCTGTCTTTTGCAGTTGTTCTGTGGTGGCGATCTGCATCACCATCACCTGATCAAGGCACCATGCATCCCCCTGTGTTGATGGATTGAAGGCGGGTGACCCATCTGTCCACAAGACCAACATTATCAAATAATATCATGTGAGGCCTGAAAACAAAGAGGAATGAATTAAGAAGGGGCTGGGCAGTCTTTTTTTCTTTGGAACCCCTGCAGATTTTGTTTTTTTCTCCAGCCTTACTGATTTTTTTTTTTTTGTTTTTTCTGTCCTCCCAGCCATTTGACCTTACCTTTTTCCTATGCTATTTATTCTTTAATATTATTGCCTAATTGTTTTGATTTTCATTTCATATACCTTTCTTTTTGTCATCTTAGTGAGAAGTCAGGCAAAGTGAAACCTTTTATTGGCTAACTAAAAAGAACATTACATCTTGCCTGAAGAAGGGGCCTGAGTTGCTTCGAAAGCTTGCATATTGTAATCTTTTTAGTTAGCCAATAAAAGGTGTCATTTTGCTTGACTTCTCACTATATTCATAATGGGTAATACGGTACAACACACTAGTACTTTTTGTCATCTTGTAAAGCACTTTGAGCTGCATTGCTTGTATGAAAATGTGCTATGTACCTGTATATAAATGTTGATGTTGTTGCCTCTTCTAACTCACATTTAAATAGAAAATAATTAACTAATAAGGGAAAATGGGACAAGGTGGAAAACAGAAAACACAAATGAATCTGAGAAATAGGTTCAACCCTGACTACAACTGAGTTACAGTCTACAATTGGAAGATGATTTACATTGGAGGCTCACTGGCAGGAAGAAGAGAAGTAAGGCTGCAGTGTGACAGACAGAGAAAGTGAGAATTAGGAAGGTGAAATATGAAAGAGATAGAGGAGTGCAATGGGGTGCTTATGAGGCAGGCAAGAGATGAACCACTCCACCTGGTAGACAGAGAGCAACACCCATAAAAGGTAGATCTTACAGAGGCTTCAGTTTACTGCTTTTCCTCTGTTTACTTAGTACCTTTTGAGATCTCCCTTTCCCGTATTTATGTTATTACATGCATCAATTTGATAAGTTAGGCTTGCATGGCATGGTATTGATAGTGTTAACACCTGTTACATAAATGTAAAGTTCTTCAGGGTGATTATTCAAATGCTTTAGTTAAATTATGCAGATCCAGATCGTCTAGTTAGCTTTGATTTATGCAGGGATGATTCCAGTTTGGCGCAAAGACGATTCTTCATGCCGTCAATTCGCACACTTCTCGATGGTCCGGGATTTTTCGGGTGATTTTCTATGTAAAAAACTTAATAAGTTATAGCGGAATGAAAATTGCATAATTAGATCTGGACCACCATATAGTCATCTAAAACATTATGAAGCTGTGCATATCTCCTACCCAGTATAAACTAAGTTCTTCCTATGCCAGTCTTCATGCTGTCACAGAGCTTTGCTACAAATCTGATCTAAGTGTTCATTTAGTTTTGTGAATATGAAACAGGATCAAGTTTTGTCCATTCGCTGAAACATTTAAATCAAGCTTGCATGGTGCATATGATTATTGCTGTCTAGGACTGCTCTACTGTCATTAGGCATATGATGTGCTTCCTTAATTGATCCCACCATTTTCACTATGCAATATTCTCTGTCCTTGATATCAGATCTTTCCATACTTCTCCTAAGAGTCTGCCAGTGCCTCATTCTTGTTTGTAGAGGTACTACTATACTTCTTTTTATTTTTTGTTGTTTTTCTTTTATACTCACTTTACACGTCACTTTTATAATCTTTTGCAAATTAAAATTGTCAGTGAAAGATATCTGAATGAGCTATACTAAGTAAAGATTTACCAGAAATCAGTACATACTTCTTTAACTTTTTTCAGTGGCGCAGGATGGAAGCTAACAATACTCAATTTACTATGGCACTATTTTAAAAAAAAACCTTTTTAATAATTAATCAAAGACCTATGAAATATACATGCAACACATTCATTTATACATGTATCATGTATGACTTTTCCATATGGACCAGTCATATGTGATCCATTTTATGTTGTGGCAGGTGTTATCTGACAGTTAACTGTATTGTTCCACATCTGTGCAGCCATCTTCATGGCTTTTATTGCAATGCCAGGTTTGTGCCAGAAACAGCATGTGCACACACAGTTTAGATAGATAGATAGATAGATAGATAGATAGATAGATAGATAGATAGATAGATAGATAGATATGAATGGTGCTATACGATAGATTTATTATTTGATTTATTATCACTTCATTTTTTAATCTCAGGAGTTTTATCATCAAACGTTTTTTACCCTTTTTTTTAAATGTAAAAAAGAAGATTTCTATTCAGTATATTGCTGCTGTTATTTCAACTCATAATAAAGAATTGCCGTGTCAGAAGGAGTGTTACTGCTAAATCCTGAATTAATGCACGAGGAACTAAAATTAACTTTCATGATTTGAAGTGTTGTTCTCTGCAGCAGATGGGAAGGGATAGAGCTGTAGAAAAAAAAAAAAAAATCCAGCCCCGGGTGGAAAGACTCACAGTAGCCCAGAGGGATCAGAGCTTTTCTGGTGACTGTCATTGCCACAGAAGTGACTAGGTTAAAGGTAGTCTTTTGTTTAACAGACACAAATAGGCTCAGTTTTCCATGCTTTTATAAGACATTTTGTCTCAGAGCTTTAGGTTGGACAACTAGGCCCTTGGAGACAGGATGCACTGGAGGCTGGCAGACAGCACAGGTCAGTACTAAAAAGAAAAGATTTCCATTTCATAGAACAAACCCCTATTCTACCAGTGAGCATCCATATTTTCTTCATAATAGACCTCAAAACAAGCATGTACTGTGTGCCAGTTCTTTATAAGATGGAGGATAAAAATGTCTTCAGGCCTCAGACAGAAAAACTGCAAGCCCTGAGGGACTAGGCCTTCTGGTGGCAGCCATTTCTGTGCTAAGAAGAAAAAAAAAAAAAAAAAAAAAAAAAAAAGGAGATTGCTATTCTGTAGCCAACAAACACAACCTCTGGGACTTGCAGGAGACTAGTGGAAGAGTTAAAACCTTTCTCGTGTTTGCTACTGACAAGAGGCATCTGAAAAATTCTCATCTCCATCATGACATTTCTTGTCCCGATGGAAATAATTTGATGTCATACCTGGTTTGGAGTATTAGCTTGAACTCAGTGGTGCAGAGGCTAATTATTCATTTTCCATCGCACAATCTGTTTTGTTTTCTGCTATGTAGACATTAGAAAGGAATGCTGCTGAAAAGACAGCCTGAACCAAGGACTGTGACAGAACAGCAGCCCCTGTTACAGCGGCAGTCTGCTCCCATGTTGATGGGGACATGAAAGCCTGTGAGTCTGCCATCCCAGAAGAGACAAAGCCACTTTGTCCTACCTTATCATACTGATGTATCTTATTTATAACAAGAATAATATGATGCAAAATATCAAAAGGGGTTTCCAGACTGCAGGGTGTATGAGGAGAAGCGCATTCAACAGAAGAATCAGAAAGCTTTCAAACAAGTGGAGATTGTTCAGACAGCCCGACTCCCTTGATTAACTGACAGCTAAACGGTCTAAGCATATCTCTCAGTCAGTACCTAATAAAACAGCAGGGCATCCACTTCAGTGCAATGACTCCACTAATATCTGTGTAAAGAAGTGTAACTGTCTTGAATGCCCCTCTCTTCTGTTTCTAAATCTATATATCACATGACTTATAATAAAGTTTTGTTACTCTCTGTCCACTGGGATTGGGAGAATTTCTGCTTTACAGCAATCTGATCGATCTGCTGGTCCACCAACAACAATGTTTTTCAAGAGATCAGTAATGAAACTTGCATTTAATTTGCATCTGTGTTCGGGAAACAGGTGAATATATAGATGTAAATTCATCTCAATGATATATCAATATTCACTAACAGTTACTGTACCTTGGGTGCAACTAAAACAGTGGGTATTATTTTAATTTATCAGATCCATCTATCCATTTTTTAAGACTTGATTATTCCAGTTCAGGGTTACTGGGAGCAGAAATGTATTCTGCCAGAACTTGGCTCAAGGCAGAAACCAAATCAACTGCAGATCTTTGGAGGTGGAAGTTAGAATATACACAGACAGGCCACGTAGACATAATGAGAACACTGAAAACTCCACACAGAGAGTGCTTTAAGACAAGATTTGGATCCAGTACAGTGGAACTGTGAGGGAGCAGCACTAACCAATGGACCACTGTGTTGCCATCATCATGTCCAGTCCACATTAAAAAAAGTGAGTAGAAATTTCTCTTGAATTTCTAAACTGAAAAATGCACTAATTTGTATAATCTTTCGTTATAATCTATACTAATAAACGGCAAAGCCCTCACTGACTCACTCACTGACTGACTGACTCATCACTAATTCTCCAACTTCCCGTGTAGGTAGAAGGCTGAAATTTGGCAGGCCCATTCCTTACAGCTTACTTACAAAAGTTAAGCAGGTTTCATTTCGAAATTCTACGCGTAACGGTCATAACGGTCAACAACGTCCGCCATGTTGAACTTTCTTATTTACGGCCCCATCTTCACGAAATTTGGTAGGTGACTTCCCTGAGCTAACCAAAACCAATGTACATACTTATTTCGGTGGTATGACACCACTGTCAGCCGCCATATTGAATTTTCCAACATCACTAATTCTCCAACTTCCCGTATAGGTAGAAGGCTGAAATTTGGCAGGCTCATTCCTTACAGCTTACTTACAAAAGTTAAGCAGGTTTTATTTCGAAATTCTACGCGTAACGATCAACAACGTCCGCCATGTTGAACTTTCTTATTTATGGCCTCATCTTCTCGAAATTTGGTAGGCGGCTTCCCTGCACTAACC